>OZ024834.1:34803722-35286791 GCA_964016985.1 Anodontia alba
CACAGTAGTTTAAACACTTACTGTCCACGTTCTTCAGGCCGGTGGATCCCAGATGCTAGCTCTTAATACAGAAATACCTAATAATCGGTTCGTATAATGGCACCCAAATCAGTCGATGCATCAAACCTAAAACATAAAAAAAAAAAAAAAAAAAAAAAAAAAAAAAAAGGAAATACAAAGACGAGAACTCTTGGCTGATTTCACACCTCTACGAGCCAGAGTTATAGAAAACCACCCCAACCCACTTGTTAAAGCTTCACTGGGACAGACGTTCTCGAGCGAACAACGTTGGCCCACTCAGATGCACCATAACGCGGTATCTGATCAGGATCCACACTGTTTGCAACTCATGCAGCAGATTTTTGATGTGAACAGGTAATAATAAAGATTTGATTAAAATTTAGGACAAGTACGGTAAGGAGTTCCGAGTATTTAGGGTAAGTACGGAAAAATAACCCATAGTATTGGGACACCTAAGTTTCCCATCATACTTCTCCTGAAAATAATAATAATAATAATGATAATAATGATAAGAAGAATAAAGGCTTTATTCAGTGGGTAACACAATTAGCTACACGCTACTCTTCCTTGAGGCCAACCTAACAAAATATATACAAACAATGAAAATATACAAACAAAATAAAGCACGCACACACATACAGTTCGTTCAAATAAGACACTAGATCAGTTTTGCCATACATTTGCCGACTGCCATTACTCCTTTTTTCATTATCAATAAAAAAAGGCCGTAATGTAGCACCAATCAGCAATCAGTACTATGGAAGAACAAAAAAAAAAAAAAAAAAAAAAAAAAAAATATATCATGAAACTTGCTTTTACCGAAAACGAAATGCAAGAATATGGTCTGGTTTTCGGGTTTAATTATTTTCGATCTCTCAATGCTTCTAAATGTACATATACAAGATAAGCAGTCACCAACAAATACATCCAAACACTCATATAAAAACACTCACTCACTCAAAGAATCATATATATATATATATATATATATATATATATATATATATATATATATATATATATATATATATATATATATATAAACCAAGCTATATAGGATAGAGATGTAGTATTTTAACGTTTCTTCCATTTAATGCAGGGATTTGGAATGTTCATCACGAAAACACGCCTATATAATTTTGACCCCCTTAAACCCCACTTTTATATAGTAAAACTTGGGTTTACAGGGTATACATTATTTTTCTTATTTCTGCTCAAAAACATAGATTGTGGGTACTCGTTAGAACCGCCTCGCCGAGGCGGTTCTTACGAGTACCCACAATCTATGTTTTGAGCAGAAATATGAAAAGTATCAGAATTTTTATCTGAAAATTTTCATTTTTTTTTTTGGTGGTAAAATTTTCAATATATTTGAATAGAAGTGTTTTCGTAAAGTGAAATATAATTTGACAATTTTACGCGCTGAGGTAATACATTCCAAATTAATGTGTCGGAGTATGACATGCTATGCTTAAATTATTCTTTATTCTGTTTTGGAATTACGAAATTGTTACTAGAAGTCGATCGTATAATACGAGCTTCGTTATTAACGACTGTTGGTTAGAACATATCACAAATGTATACATTTACTTCCTGGATAAAAACCTTAAACATAAATTTTTCCTTTCTTAAGAAAATCCGTTCATAAATTGTTAATAAATACAGTGGAACCTCAATGGCTCGAACATCTTTAGGACCATGGAAATTCGTTCGAGACATGGGTAGTTGGAGCCACTGAGGGTAAATCATGGCACCAGTTCAGGAACCAAATAGCGATAATTTAGGGAAATCTTTTCGATTTTCTACACAGGGATAGTATGTTGAGTGTACTCATTAGAATCGCCTCGATGAGGCGATTCTAATGAGTACACACAGCATACAGATAAAATAAGAAAATTTCCTTAAATAATTGTTTTTTGAGCTATCGGAAAGGAATTGCGTAGGGACTCAAAAACGAGTTCGAATTAGCCATGGTAAACGAGCCATCGGTGTTCGAGCCATCGAGATTCGACTGTACATGTACATCATTGTACCTGTTGATGTGTCTACAATATTGCTGTATGTTTGGCACACAGTGTAGACCCTGATCAGACGCCGCATTTGGCGCATTACGAAAACACCGCCTATTCAAATATATAGAAAATTTCACCTCCTAAAACAGAAAAAAATCAGATAAAAAACTCTGATATTTTTCATATTTCTGCTCAAAACATAGATTGTGGGTACTCGTTAGAACCACCTCGGCGAGGCGGTTCTAACGAGTACCCACAATCTATGTTTTTGAGCAGAAATAAGAAAAATAATGTATACCCCTGTAAATCCCAGTTTTACTATATAAAAGTGGGGTTTAAGGGGGTCAAAATTATATAGGCATGTTTTCGTGATGGGTTTTATTGTTAGCTTAGGCTTGTCTGTCTGTCCCGATATTAAGGGTTATTACGGTGTGTGCATGTAAACACGTACTTTTAATGCAACAAACCGTGGAGATGGGTCTAGGGTCAGAGGAAAACGCTGTCTGGAACACAATGTCCAGATTTTTTTACATTCGTGCAATGGGAATAATAATAATAATAATAATAATAACTTCCGTTATGTATTGCGCAGGTACGCGAAGATGAAACCCCGGATCAGCATGATTTTTTTTCCAAACGTGCGTTTCACGTACAGTTAACACTTAAGGCGCTAAGAAAACATTTAGCAAACGACATTCTATTTATTATCATTATTTTTATTTAGAGAAAATACGACTGAGTAGAAAATTATTTTCCCTGAAAAATACATAAGAATAAAAACAAATCTGCTGCATTTGCGAGTCACGCTTTAAGGGTTAAAACAAAGTTATATCCATAGACATTATTGTTGCTGATATTGTTTTAGTTTTAGTTTTTAACTAAAAAAAAAAAAAAAAAAAAAAAAAAAAAAACGCGCTCTAAAAACGAAACACCACCAAAAGCAAAACAACAACAACAACAGAAAAACACACATACTACTTGAAACTCAAATTAAAATTTATTCATGAAAAAATGAAAGTAACTGATTGGTCAAACGAATCTTTGATACTTACCGGTGATCACCTATTATCAGCTAAGTATTCTTGACGTGTGCTCTGATAACCGGACATGTCAAACATACCATATTTACCCTAAATATTGGGACACCTTAACTCCTTACCATAATGACCTTTAGTTTTTAAAAAAATCATATTGTAACCTGTTCATTACAAAAACACGCCTATTCAAATATTAAGAAAATTTCACCTTCAAAAACTGAATATTTTAAAAATTGTTATATAACGCTGATATTTTTCATATTTTTGCTCAAAACATAGATTGTGAGTACTCGTTAGAACTGTCCCGTTTAGGCGGTTCTAACGAATACCCACATTCTAAGAAAATATATACCCCTGTAAACCCTAGTTTTACTGTATAAAAGTGGGGTTTAAGTGGGTCAAAATTATATAGGCATGTTTTCGTCATGAATGCGTCTAAAATTTGCTGGATGAGATGCAAACAGTGTGGACTGATCAGACGCCACGTTCTGCGGCGTCTGATTTGGGTCTACACTGTTTGTTCGGGCCCGTCTGTCCCAATTCTTAGATTTATTATGGTAACCATTAACAGTGGTAATGATAACAGTAACTTATCAAATCAACCGACATGCTGACATCATTCGAGATGCTGATAAAATAACGCCTTTTGTTTTGGGTTTCCCTTTTCCTATGATGCATGGACTCTTTCAATCCTCTCACAGTAATACAGGAAAAACCAAATATTGTAAAATCTTGTTTGAATCTCCACCAAATATTGTATAAAATATGTAGTTCTACAGTATCCAACAATAGTTCATCTCAACCGTTAAACAAATAGCACAAACTTGACTTTTTATAGATACCCAACGTATTTACTTGGTTTGCTAAAATTTGCTGCATTTTCATTGTTATTGACTCAGATTCTACAATACATGCAACATTGAAAGAATAATATGTATCAACAAGTTTCAACACCAGGGTCTCCGTTAGCAGCCTCTGCGTCATCATCGGACTTGTTCCCGGTATCTCAAATGTTCACTTCCGGGTTACACCAAGGTGCATCGAACAGAGTAATAGGAGGAGGAAAGAGGAACACAAGCGTTTATCGGAACGTTCTTGAGAGAGGATTCTGTAACGAGCTTACTAACGCTGAAAAGTACATCCAGCTATTTATTCGTACATACGTAAGCGACAACTTTGTATTATCACAATCAGATTGGCTTGAAATAACATTACCGTAATAATCCAGCCCGGTGGGCACTTGCCATTTATATAAAGTTGCGTTATGACGTTGCTCGACGTTAATGCGACGTTGTATAAACGTTACGTGCCCGCCGAGAAAGTTTCGGACACGTGAACTTCTCACCATGCTTGTCCTAAAATTAAAATAAATCAATTTTACTACAGTTGACTCTCGTTATCTCGAACTCGCTTATCTCGAATAACCGCTTATCTCGAAGTGAAAATCTGGTCCCTGTTTTAACACAGAGATCTACCAACAGGCAACAAAATATTGTGGAAAGAGGATTTCTCCTCTTTTCCACAATATTTTCAATATTATCTCTAACTTGGGAGTCAAATTAAAGATTCATTCTGTTAAGGGTGGTTGTTGGATTAATTGTTTTCCTCAGTTCCGCAAATCTGATATGTCGAAGTTCGGATATCTCGATGTGCTTCATAGAGTCCCTTGGATTTCGAGATAACGAGAGTCGACTGTATTTGTAAATGTGTTTAGTGGGGTTTGATACACTTTCAGTAGTGGTAGCTCTTCAAAACTGTTTATATTCCCTCTGAAATTGGGTCTATTCTAAAAGGAGAGAATTCGCTTCCGTATGGTTATTATTGACTTGTTCAACTGTTAGGAGATATAGGGAAAGGAACTAGTGTGTCTGAATATTAAATATATATATTGTATGCAGATTCAGATCACTGAGCATCCACATAGTTTCGAAAGGACCCCTGTACGCCTTAACGGAAATTGCTCCGTTAGAAAGTAGTTCAGAATTTCTAAAAATTATGGTCAAAGAAAACCCTTATCTTGGGATATAGTGGTGAAACACGAACACTGCTATATTTTTAAACTCTTTCACCCTGAAGTTTTAACATGGACGTTTCCATTTTTACGGTGGGTAGAACCCATTGTTGTGAATAGGGAATGGGCACAGATCGGAGGCGCATCTTGTATGGAGTTACTTTTATATCATAGTGCAGATTATATTTTTGCTTTCCTTTAGGCTCACTGAGCCCATTCCACACCTGATAATCTCGTAAGAGGTAGCAGGTGGTTATGCACTAAAAATCTTTACGCGAACTTCCGGCCATGACTTACGAGGCATCCAAATGTCAACAAACGGGTAAGTTCTCCTCATTTATTGATTTTCAGTCAATTATTTCATAGACATAGTTTGAAAAATCGGACAATGCTATACCCAACAACTTTCATTTCTGCGTCGGAAAAGATAGGTGTGGTCTGATAAAAACAAGCGGTGATTTAATTTAACCCGGAGAAGGTAGTCCGATATTCCTATTTTGATTTACCCGTTTGTTGACATTTTTATGTCTCGCAAGTCATGGCGGAAAGTTTGCGCAATGATTTTGAGTGCACAACCACCTGCTACCCCTTATGATATTATCAGGTGTGCATTTGGGTTACTTTGAAAATCGAATACCGCTTAAGGGGGTGGGGGGGGGGGGGGGTATGCAGCCTTGCTAACAACAAAGATGTCTATGAAGAGACTTTCGTGTCTCTTTGTGTTCTTCGTTTGCAAAAAAAAAAAAAAAAAAAACAAAAAAAAAAACAACAACAACAACAACAAAAAAAACAACAAAAAAAAAACAAAAAACAAAACAAAAAACCCAAAAAACAACAACAAAAAACAACAAAAAAAAAACAACAACAAAAACAACAACAACTTTTTAGATTTTTATTTCTATATTGTAGATTTCGGTATGTACCCTTCAGGTTCAGGTAGACACTTTATCGTTAGAAGAAGCGCTTAGTCGGCTTCCACATGCAAGAAGTTTCTTAGAAATGGAAACAGATCTGACAAAGGTAAATAAGCAAAGCAACACAAGTACGCAGGCACGCACACGTCTTTCAACGAAAAACAAACAAAATAACATTTCCAGCATGTGTAGGTAATAAAAAACTAATCAGGGATCCTAGGACTTTTTAAGGAAGAGCATTCGGGGATAATTTTCGCGTTCTCCATGAAAAATATATGTTATGGGTACCCATTAGAAGTGCCTCGGTGAGGCGCTTCAAATGAGTACCCACAACATATGTCTTTATGGACAAATAGATACATTCATCACTGACTGATCAACAAATACTCCTTAACAAGTCCTCTGGGTCTGGTTAGTCTTTTGCATTCCGTCAAACAATAGTCTGCGTGGACACCCAGGGCATGCTGCATCTTCTCTCAAGGCGCTGCTAACAACATATCACTACAGAATTTATTTCATTTCTATTTCGGGTGTCTTAGTTTCCACAATACACATTTTGTTGTACAGTGAACCCTCGTTTCAACGACAGAATTTGTTCCCACAGATGTTGCCATTATAATGAATTTGTTGCTGTAAAGAATCTTTACGGTCAGAATGATATGTAAGAAAGGTATTGTTTTGTTCTTATTTCCTCACAGAACATGTGTTTTGGGTATTTGTTAGAATCGCCTCGCTGAGGCGATTCTAACAAATATCCAAAACATGTTTTTTTTTTTGTTTTTTTTTTTTAAAATATTAGATAAAATATTCTTGCAGATTTGTGACTAATTATTACCTCTTAAGCGACGGTTTTATGACAGTGAAATTGTAATTTTAACGATTTTTTTCGTTGTATCGAGTGTCGGTATAAAGAGATTTGTCTGTATTGCGGCAACATATTGTTTATTTTGGTACTATTATATTAACACATTTTTGGGGAACTATTAACACTTGGCATGCTTTGGGAAGTTCAGCACACTATAAATTGATGACGGTTTTCTTATTTTCCACAGAAAATAGGATTTCGCATCCTTAGGAGACAATTTGCATGAAATGTCAAATCCTATAATTTTTTTTATATTTTTTTTTGAAACATATCGATAAGCCGTTTGCTGATAATTTTTCCCAGCACACTAAGCGTTAAACATGGCCCTGCTGAAGAAGCCAACTGATCTAGATATGCACTGTTTGTCATTAAGTATGTGAATTTGTATCAACAATCTGGATCATATAGTATGATTGGCTGAATATTAGAAGTGGGCGGTTAATTAATATTCAGTGTTGTTACAGCTGGTTGATCTATACGTTTATTAATATACTTATTTGGCCACTTTTGTTTATATTTTTACCAAAGCGACCCACCCACTGAGGGCAAAATTTATTTTAATACAAACAATATATTCCAATATACATGTAATTATCAAAGTCACAGTCAAAATTTTATTTATCTCAGGTATACAAAGTATACAGCAAGAGAGTTATATGAAAATACATAATCTAGCTTTAACTAAACATTTACAGGATAAACAATTCAATGTGAAAAAACATGTGAATTTAGGATAGTATCAAACATCTAAGATTATTGATAGTAAAACTCCTGAGCAGGATCAAGGTCTTGAAGATGTTTTACAAGCATCCTCCTTCCCTATCAGATTTCATTCATCCGTCAATATAATATTCAGTGAGAGACGAACTACCCATTCGAGCAAATTAAACATAACTTCTCATAATATTACATATAACTGTTGATAACATACTAACTCTTAACATTCTCATCCAGGTCAGGCATCTAAACAGTTGATTATACAGTCGACTCCCGTTATCTCGAATTCCAAGGGACTCACTGAAACACTTCGAGATATCCGTACTTCGACATATCAGAGTTGAGAGAGTGAGGAAAACAATAAATTGAACAACACATCTAACAAATGAATATGTAATTTGAATCCTGAAGTTAGAAATATATATATAAAATAATGTGGAAAAGAGGAGAAATTGCTCCTGAGGAGCAATTTCTCCTCTTTTCCACATTATTTTGTTACCTGTTGTCATAGTTTCATGTTAAAACAGGGACCAAATTTTCACTTCGAGATAAGCGGTATTTCGAAATAAGCGAGTTCGAGATAACGAGGTTCGACTGTATATAACTTGTGATTGTATATAAATATGTTTTTTTTTTTTTTTTTTTTTTACATTTTATTGTCATACTTCCAGGAACAGAGGCTTAAACTCATGAATAAATTTGCCGCACACATGAAATCAGTGCTTCCGAATACCATTCGACCAGACAAAAGACAAGAGCAACTCTACAAACCTTATGGAACGATGGACATTCTTAGCAAACTAAATGACAGCGTGGACACCTTGGATCGTTTACTTCAAATCCTTGAAAGATCTAGTAAAACGACTGAACTTTCAGATTTAGTGACTTCTGATGTAAAATCACCAGGTACCATTCTAGCTGCTGCGTACTTGATAAAGGAACAAATTAGTGGACTGCGTAACTGATATTGAATTAAGAAAAAAATGATATCTTTGCAGGGGAGGCAACACTTGCAAAATTGTTTAGTCTCCCGTGTGATATCGTTTCTGAAAAGATGTCTACTAGTAAAGGAAAGAATTTGCTAACCATGGTAGCAAATTCTTTCCTTTTATAGTACTTAGATCTTTTTTTTTCAGCAGAACCTTGATTGTCCTCTCCCTTATAAATAGTGGGAAATCTATCCACTTAAATCACAAATTAAAGGATACACAGGTAGTATGTAAGACTCACAGTGGAAAAGAACCGTTGTTTTCTGTATTTGATGCTCAATACAGAATGCGCACTTATGTCTTACACGATTAACGAGCTCCGCGATCAACCTTCAAGTTTTCGCAGGCTGATCAGAGCGTTCGTTGTCCGTTGTCTGCATACAGAATCAGTACCATCACGAAAACACGCCTATATAATTTTGACCCTCTTAAACCCCACTTTTATGTAGTAAAACTGGGGTTTACAGGGGTATACATTATTTGTCTTATTTTGCTAAAAAAACATAGATTGTGGTACTCGTTAGAACCGCCTCATCGAGGCGGTTCTAACGAGTACCTACAATCTATGTTTAAATATGTTTAAAGCAGGAATATGAAAAATATCAGAATTTTTATCTGAAAATTTTCCTGTTTTTGGTTGTAAAATTTCAATATACACGTATTTGAATAGGCTTGTTTTCGTAATGATCGACGAAAACAGACAGACTTGTCCAGACTGTACATGCAGATGTGCATATGATACACGGGCTTTTCCTACGACCAGGTCGTGTGTAACAAAAGTGCCGGCATAATGGCAAGCAATGTAGACCAGGATGATTAAGGTCTTTACTACAATAAGTCTTAAGTTCTTCCAGGAACTCTATAGAAATATTTACTGATCTGTTTATTCATGTACTTTTCAAGACTGGCATTTGTATGTTAGATGCATTTTCAAAACTCTTAACATTTCTCATTTTATTTCTTTTTTATATGTTATTGTTTTAAATAAATTTTATGTTTTTCCACCGGTGTGTTCTTTCTTTCTTATTGTATACGCCCACAGGCCCAGACAATCTTATTGTTTGTTCTTTGCTCCAGAAGCACTTAATTTAAGGTAATGGACTGGTCCAGTGTTATTTTTCATGGACTGCGCAACGTTATTATAATCAAGTTTTAGCTTTCACGAAAGTGCTAAGCGTAGACTAAGCTATTTTGTGAAAGCTAATACTTGTCATAACCAGTTATTGCTTAGCGCCCCTTAACATTGCAAGTTGACAACAGTGAAGCCCCCACCCACCCCCACATAGCATGCCTTCTACTTAAATCGATATTGTACCGTTATCGACCCGACAGCATCACACTGAATTCCTGTGTCCAAAATAGGGATTATTTCCCATTTCAACATTTGTATAAACCGAACTTCGAATTCTTCACCGTGTTGCAAAGTAGTGGATTTTTTTCCTCAAATCGTCTTCTTCCACAGAAGAGCTCTTTAGATCTGCTCAAAGGAGAAACCTCCTGACAGCCATAACTATTATGATGGAAAGAAAGCAATTCGTGTACATAAGTACTAACTTTTAGTCATTCTTAAACTCAATACACACAACGTACTAAACATTAGAATACATTTCTGTACGGAGAATCCTTGTAAAATGCTGCAGGTAGTAAAGCTTTTAATTTTTATTACGGGAGGAAACATGTGCTTTTCCTAGAACAAACGCCGGAATCGACTTCTTCCACAAAAAAAGCTGTTTAGAGAGACGCAAAGCAAGTCTTATGATGAAAGGGAAGAAATTCAAGTATCGAAACTAAAATGTAACTATACTAGTCATTTCCCTTGGATTGCTTGGCATTCTTAAACGTTCCAAACATCAAATTGCATTTCTGTATGGAGTACCCTGTAAATGCTACAATCATTAGCGCTTTTGATTTTGATACTGAAGGAAATATGCTTTCATTTCTCTATAACAAACACCCAAACCGCTTTCGTGCACAAAACTGTTTCCTTGGACTGCTTATTATTGTTAAACACAGTATTTTTAATCATTAAACACAACGTACCAAACATTGAAATACTTTTCTAAAATAAAATCTTTTTGAAAAGTGGTTTTTTTAGTTGTTTCCTTTTTCCTGACCTAAAATCAGCATGGGCGTTTCACAGTGATGTTTCATCGAAAAGATAGTGGACCGCTAAGCCGACCGTGCATGTATGCATATGTTTGTAACTGCAGCAGAATTAAGGGCGAGGTTTGTTGCGAGTAACATGGTTTACACCTGTTCTAGTAGTTTCTACTGACCATTTAACGGCGGTTCCTCTGTTACAGTTCTTCTTTGTTCGGGCGTCCATGCTGTCAATATGGCCCTTCTTTTGCCACTGTTTGTTTCTCATCTACAGTCGAACCTCGAAAGCTCGAACACCGATGGCTCGTTTACCATGGCTAATTCAAACACGTTTTTGAGTCCGTAAGAAATTCTTTCGATAGCTCAAGAAAACAAATTTTAAGGGATTTTCCCATGAGGCGATTCTAATTAGTACTATATTATCGCTGCTTCCTTAGCTCCGTGATTAACCCTCAGTGGCTCTAACTACTCATGGCTCGAACAATTTTCCATAGTCCCAAAGATGTTCGAGCCATTGTGGCCCGACTGTATGCTACATTTCATGCCTTGTGGCATTTTCTAGCTTCACCGGCGTTTACTTATCGATAAAATTCTAAAAATCAAATGGATTCATATAAAGCATAAAGTCTGCTTGCCAGTGATAACTAGACATTAAACTGTTAGTGGGAAGTGATGTTTACTATTTTAACCCGTTAAATAGAACTGATGAAATGAAATCAACATTTTTATTTTTTTGAGAAGTTTTGTGGTCGTGGGTGGAGGTGAGTATTCCATACACGGTTAATGATAAAGGGATTCGATACACTTTCAGGGAGACAAATATCAAACTTGTTGTGCCCCTTCTGAAAAGGAAATGGGTCTGTTCTATAAGAAAAGAATGTGCTGTAAGAGGGAACAATTTCTTTCGTTATAGAGTAGACCGTTTAGAGCATTTTTTTTGTCATTATTGAGTAGACCCCTTTTTTAGAAGCGACAAAACAGAGGGAGAAATCATTGCCTTATAGAGTGGGCCCCTTTTCGAAGGACTAAGTGTGTTAAACAGATAAGAAGTCACAGAAGTCGTCTCCTTATGCGGAAATGGCAAATCTACCAAGTATAACTTGTTCTTTAAATGGTCTAGTTCAAAAGTTTAGGATCAGAAAGTTAATGAAGGAAGGTATCAGAATGTTTGAGGCAATTACGATAGTCATCTTCCTGTTTGATAGTAGTCATAAATGCTGATAATATGTGATTATATTGACCGAAAATAGAAACCTTCAACTATTTATACATATTAAGATAGGTGGGCAGTTTAACCTTTACAACTGTGGACTAATTCAGCAGACCACAAAGTGATGATATTTTTCTTATTTTTCCCAGAAAATTCATTCAATTTAGAGACAGTTTGCGTGTAATGTCAGATGACAATTTGCGTGTAATGTCAGATCCTATTTAGTAGGAAAGATAAGGAAAATATTTCAAAATGTCGTCTGCTATAATTTTTACCCATTATGCAGAGCGTTAACGGATAGAAAACCCATTCATTATTTAAGCAAAGGTGGGGAAAATCAAAGCATTTACACAGATGAGACAAGTGGCTAAATAAATGATTGTACTTTCCCACTGGTCATTTCCTTTCACAAATGACGTATAATTTAACATTTGGATTCGGATCTATTTTCGGATAACTGGTCATTTGGACATATGTAATCATTTAATATATATATGATCAGTTGGTGTTAGAAAATAGACTTGTTCGCATTATTGTATCGCCTGTGTAGCAAGGCAGGTACACAGGGATTATGTCCGTCCGCGTCGTCGGCGTCGTCGTCATCGTGGCACTTTTCCTTTCCGCTAAATAACTTTTGAAGGGGTGCATACATTTCATTCAAACTACAGAACTTTATATCACTGTAAAATACAGGTCAAGTTTGATATTGGTAATCATCCGCCAAATTCTTGCTGAGTTATGGCCCTTTTTCAACTTTGTTGTTAGTTTCCGCTCAGTAACTTATGAAGCAATGTATTGATTTTATTCCAACTTTTCAGAACTTTATATCATTGTAAACTACAGGTCAAGTACGATATTGGTAATCATCCGCCAAATTTTAGCTGTTATGGCCCTTTTTCGACTTAGTTTTTGTTGGTTTGTTGATAATGGTTTCCAATCAATAACATTTGCAGGGATGCATTAATTTTATTGAAAATTTGCAGAAAGATATATCATTGTTAAAAACCGGTCGAGTTTGACATTGGTAATCATCTGCAAAAATTTTGGCTGAGTTATGGCCCTTTTTTTGACGTAGTTTTGTAGGTGTGTTGACATTGGTTTCCGCTCAATAAATTTTGCAGGGATGCATTGATTTTATTGAAAGTTTGCAGTCGGGTATATCGATGTAAAAAATTGGTCAGTTTCGATAATGGTAATCATCTGCAAAAGTTTGCATTACATCACGAAAACCTGCCTATATAATTTTGACCCCCCTAAAACCCCACTTTTATATAGTAAAACTGGGGTTTACAGGGGTATACATTATTTTAATTATTTCTGCTCAAAAACATAGATTGTGGGTACTCGTTAGAACCGCCTCTGCGAGGCGGTTCTAACGGGTACCAACAATCTATGTTTTGTGCAGAAATGTGAAAAATATTCGAATTTTTTGTCTGAAAATTTTGAGTTTTTCGGTGATTAACTTTTCAGTATATTTGAATAGGCGTGTTTTCGTAATGGTTAAGGCCCTTATTCGACTTAGTTTCTGTTGTTGTGTTGATCATATTGATTTCCGCTCTGAGTTATGGCCTCGGTGGCTCAGTTGGATGCGCCGTCTGACTGGAGACCAGGAGGTCGCGGGTTCAACCCCCGCCGAGGTCGGCAACATGCTTTCCTGGAGATTGATCATGAAATATTTTCTACGGTCATTCTGTCCCTTCCGCTGATTCAAGAAGGGCAGTTGTCAGTTTCTGGCGAAAGAATGTGCACAATACTGGTTAACCGCTTAGAGGACTAAGCCTGCCCAGTAAACGTGTGGTTAGGTAAACTGACCGCGCTCGACATGACCCTATTGGGTTGACTGGGCCGTAAAACCTCAACACAAACAAACTGAGTTATGGCCCTTGTTCGACTTAGTTGGGGGTGGTCGGGTGGTGCGAAGGTGTCGTGTATCTTACGTCACCGGGGCGTCCAACTGATATTGGCTTACAGTTGGGCAAGGCCTGCTATCCTTGTAGCAGGTAAGGGTAGATGGGGAATATTTTTATTTCTTCTGTTTCTACACTTTCATTCCTGTTCTTTTCTTCCCTGCCCCTCTCTTTAATCTCTTCTACTATCTCTTCTATCACTTTTCTCCCTTTCTCTGGGAGACGACACAAAATGACCCACAAGGGTTGACGTGTCGTTAAACCCCAACACAATCAATTGTTCGACTTAGTTTTTGCTGTTGTGCTGATACTATTGGTTTCCGCTCTATAACTTTTGCAGAGATGCATTGGTTATATTGAAAGTTTGCAGAAGGATACATCATTAAAGCGCAGGTCAAAAAAAGGGTAAGAGAAAAGTCCAGGGAGTGTCACAGTCACAAACCGCAGCCTTTCCCAGACACCAAGAGGAAGATGAAACAGACAAAACCAAACAAGCGCAAATCAAACAAACGTACGAACAGCACCAAGACTAGCTCTCTCTTCCAAAGCGAGGTAAGCGCAATGCTATAAGTACTGAAGAACACAAGAACAAAATAACACAAGGAGGTTAGATATTGGTAATCATCCGCAAATGTTTGGCTGGCTTATAACCCCTTTTCAACTTTGTTTTTGTTGTTGTATTGATATTTGTTTCCGCTCTATAACTTTTGTAGGGATGCACTGATTTCATTTGAAGTTTGCAGAAGGATCGAAGGATATATCATTGTAAATACAGGTCAAGTTCGATATTGGTAATCATCCGCAAAACTTTGGCCAAGTTATGACCTTTTTTCGACTTAGTTTTTGTTGTTAGGGTAAAATGCACGGTAAATATACGTATTGTTTAAAGTAAATATTCGTTCTAAGAAATAACAGTACCTGTTTATACGTACAAAAATTTGAGAGAGGATCTGAATGGAAGCGTTTGGTTTATCTAGTTCATTTTCTCATAATATTTAGGAGTATACAACAATAATCTATTACGACATTGGCAAACTTCATATGTTAAAACCAGTAAATGGAAGTATTTAACAGTACATGTTTATTTATTTTGTTTAGAGAGAGCGAGAAAGAGGGAGAGAGAGAGAGAGTGGAAGAGAGGGGCCGTCTTCCCTTTATGCCCAGGTCCTAAGAGGTTCGCCTGCAGCATCGTGAACCGTAAACTCGACTGCCATTATTCTAATTTACAAGTGTTATTATTGTTGTTATTACACCGCTAATGTAGCTTACAAGCGTTTTTAATATTTTTGTTTTTATTATTATTGTTAGTTGTTATTGTTGAATGGCATTTTCTATTAGCCAGTTAATCAAATCGTTTTGTTGCGAGAATATATAGCTGTACCTGCTTAAATATTAAATTGTTTTTTTTTTTTTTGCTACAATTTCGTTTGGTATACCATTCAAAAGGACCGAAGCAGTCACTGGTTTGATATGGGTATATCTTGCGCATGACAATAGAAAGTGAGAACAATCGTATGATACCACAGGAACAATTTGGACTATCAACAAGATTGTTCCTACATAGATGTTGATTTAAGAAGCTACACTCAAAAAAGGGTAAGAGAAAAGTCTTAAGCGGGTGTGAAGAATTTGCGTTTTTCGCGATGTTTGCACATTATCAAACTATACTGGTGGATGATTTACAGATGCATTGTGTTTCCTTTTAAACGTGCCTAGTGTTGCACAGTCTCTTGTATTTTGGTCCAAAGAATTCCACTCTCTTAATGCAGTTGGTAGAGAAGAATTTAAGAGACAGTTCGTGTTAGTGGTATTATATAGTTGTTGGGATTTCGTAAGGAATATCTTGATTGCTGTTGTACACGTTGTGGTAGCAAGGTTTGCAGATATAACGGTGCAAGATGATTCTAAACATCTTGCAAAGTCTATGTTTCTGACGTCGTTCTTGCAATGTTTCGAAACCTGGTTCGTCATAAAGCTTTTGTATGCTACATAATTTAGTTCCACCTCTTATAATATGACAGGCGTCTATATGGATACTTTTAAGGACACGTTGAGTAAACCCGTTGAAGCCTATTTGTGACATAATCAATAATCCAGTCCAATAAAGAACCTGATATTCCAAAAGATCGAAGTTTGAAACCTTATCAAACGCCTTGCCAAAGGCCTTGCTAACATCACAGAATACTACTCTTGTTTCTTTACTCTCATCAAGCGCTTTGGAGAATTCATTACACAAGTGAAGAGTGAAGCCATATAAAGGAGAGATAACTGAGTGTGTTATTAGGTAGTTTTATGTGTTTGTGTATACATCGTTCCATTAATTTGCCATTGCAATTCAATAAGGATATTGGTCGAAAGTTACTTGGATGTGAAAGACTTTTTTTGTGTATCGGTGTTATATTAGCTCGTTTCCAATCAGAAGGAAACTTTTTCATGGTTAATGATAAATTAAATAATTTCCTTAAAGGTGTAATCAATTGATATTCCTTCTTTCGAATTTTTGGGCTGATGAGATCTGGGCCTGGTGCATTATGAAAACATGCCTATTAAAATATATTGAAAATTTTACCACCAAAAAAATGAAAGTTTTCAGATATTTTTTTTTTTGATATTTTTCATATTTCTGCTCAAAACATAGATTGTGGGTACTCGTTAGAACTGCCTCGCCGATACGGATTGCAATGAAAAGACATTTTCTAACGAGTACCCACAATCTATGTTTTGAGCAGAAATAAGAAAAATAACGTATACCCCTGTAAACCCCAGTTTTACTATATAAAAGTGGGGTTTAAGGGGGTCAAAATTATATAGGCGTGTTTTCGTGATGCTTTATTTGGATTCAGCTGATCGATAGCTTCTCTGACGTCATTGTCAGTGATTATGATGTACTCCAGCGTGTCCTTATATGGTGCTTGAAATAAAGGCTAGTCAGCGTTACTTTCGTCTAATTTAGTTTGTTCCATAAAAAAAGGCATTTAAAACCTCAGCTTTCTCATTACGAAAAAACGCCTATTCAAATATACTGAAAAGTTAATCACCGAAAAATTGAAAATTTTCAGACAAAAAATTCATATATTTTTCGTATTTCTGCACAAAACATAGATTGTGGGTTCTAACGAATACCCACAATCTATGTTTTTGAGCAGAAATTGTGGGTTCTAACGAATACCCACAATCTATGTTTTTGAGCAGAAATAAGAAAAATAATGTATACCCCTGTAAACCCCAGTATTACTATATAAAAGTCGGGTTTAAGGGGGTCAAAATTATATAGGCATGTTTCCGTGATGCTCAGGATCGGTTACATCAATTTGGTGGTTGGTTTCTAAAAAAGGGATATTCCGTTTATCACTTTTAGGTATGAGAAACTGATGAGTTAGTTTATACCACTGTTTTGAGTCAGTACTGTTTGTAATCAAGTCATTTGTTAGCTTATCGGTAAACTGTTTTTTTTGTGTGTGTCCCTAATGATTGATACAACTTCATTTCGTTTTTGCCTGAATTTTTGCCAGATTGCTTTGTTGTTTGTTCGCTTACCTTTTCTAAATAATCGTTTTCGCTGCTTTATTTGTCTTTTAATGTAACCATTTATCCATTGGGGTCCCGAGGGCTGTATAGTAACAACTTCCTTTGGAATTGATTCTTTAATAATATCTAATTAGATCGCTTATAAATGGGGAGGAAACGTCACTATTAATTACATTTTCTGGCTTGGTAACTAATACTAAATCAATAATAGATGACGTGTGCTCAGTAAAAGTGTGTCGGTTTTGAAGGTTGTATGATGAGGCAATATTCTTCATTTTGTTCGGGGATGTTAGCATACCACAGTTGAAGTCTCCAAGAATGATCAGACCTTTGGTGCATGTATTTGATAAATTGTGAAAGGTGTTTTCAGTTAGGTCACAGTAATAGTTATTTGAGCTGGGAGGCCTATAAATTCTGCAAATTAATAACTTTTGATGTTCTACGGTTATTCAAATACATAATGCCTCAATGTCACCAGGTATGAGGTTCGTGCGTTGTTTACTCTGCATTCCAGTTCTAACATAAATGGCAACCACACCACCCAATCTATTGTCCCTTTATTTACTGTATACGAATTTCATCATAAGCATAAGGGGAGACAGCCAAGTCTCCGTAAATCATTAGATCGCTTATAAATGGAGAGGAAACCCCACTATAATATTATTTTTCTGTGTTTCAAAATAATAACTATAGGACAATAATATCTAATTAGATCGCTTATATATGGGGAGGAAGTTCTAATTATAAATAACATTTTGTGGATTGGTAACTAGTATTAAATCAATAATAGATGACGTGTGCTCAGTAAAATGCGTATGTCCATCGATTAGCTGTTGAAGGTTGTATGGTGAGGCAATATTTTTCATTTGTTCGGGGATGATAGCATATCACAGTTGGAGTCTCCAAGAATGATCCAGATCTTTGGTGCAAGTATTTGATAATTTGTCAAAGGCGTTTTCAATTAGGTCATAACAATTGTTATTTAAGTTGGAAGGCCTCTAAATAGCAAACTGTTCAAACTGCATGTAAGTACAAACACGTAGGCATGCGCATTCGTTAGCACATTAAGTATGTAGAAATTTAAATTACTATAACGTGGACTGATACTACCTAGACCTTCAAATACACATACATATATATATATATATATATATATATATATATATATATATATATATATATATATATAGGACAGACAGAGAGTTGACGTTAGCCAGGATTTCCCACATGTATAAACACACACACACACACACACACACACACACACACACACACACACACACACATATATATAAACACACATGTATAAACATGTATGTACATAAATACATTTACTTATATACATGCACATACACACGTACATACATTAATACATTAATATACATGCATACATGCACGTACATATATACATACATATCTACATACATCCATACATATACATACATACATACACACATACCCATATATATATATATATATATATATATATATATATATATATATATATATATATATATATATATATATATATACATATATATATATATATGGAGTATATATACATACATATATATATATATATATATGGAGAGAGAGAGAGAGAGGAGGCGGAGAGACAGACAGAGAGTTGACGTTAGCAGGATTTCCCACGAAAAAGCTCACACAAAGCCCAATACATATCGTATCTACACTTAACTCCTTATCATATTTTCATCAAAGGTGGGCGAAAACCGGAGAACCCGGGGAAAACTACCTGACCATTCGTAAGCAGAACTTGGCTTTCCTACATGTGACCCGAGCGAGCCCTGAACCACAGCGGTGAGAAACCTAATGGATTAAGAGTCAACCCTCCTATCCACTAGGCTACAGGGGCCCGCGTATGAAATGTCAAAACTTAATATCTGAAAAAGAAAAGAAAAAAAAAAGAAGAAAATTATTTCAAAATATAGTATGTTGAATTTTTTACCCAGCAGGCAGAGGATTAAAGTGCCAATCAGAACTGTAGCCGTCAAGATTACAAACAGACAACATTATGAAATATTTCTATTTTCTATTTTTTCCACTTTAAGAGATAGCTGCGTAAAACAAAATAAATTTGAGCAAAAAAAAGCATGGAACAAAGTGTTTGAAATTTTAGGACTTTTACCATAACATAGGTTTTACAATCTTAACCTTAACCTTAACAACTCTCTGAGCTAACTCAGCAGAGACAAATTGGTAAAATAAGGCTTTTTGCTCAATTTGAATTATATGTTACTCAGACAATTCACATGAAGTGGCAAGCCTTATTTTCTCTGAAATTAAGACATTGCAAAATATCTTCTGTTACCATTTGGCATACATTATTTGAAGAGCTTATAATTATACAGACATCAGAATTAGTACACAACGATGACCAATAAAATACATAGGATTGTGTAAATATATGGGCCGCACTGTGGAAAGGAGTCTTCGAGCATATACGGACAGTGATGGCCCAGATCATCCTGCACATCCCAGGTCTGATCAAGACCTTCATAGTCCGCTAACAGAATCCTTGCATCACGAAAACATGCCTATATAATTTTGACCCCCTTAAACCCCACTTTTTTAAAGTAGAACTGGGGTTTACAGGGGTATACAGTATTTTTCTTATTTTTGCTCAAAAGCATAGATTATGGGTACTCGTTAGAACCGCCTCGTCGAGGCGGTTCTAACGAGTACCGCCTCGTCGAGGCGGTTCTAACGAGTACTCACAATCTATGTTTTGAGCAGAAATAAGAAAAATATCAGAATTTTTATCCGAAAATTTTCATTTTTTGGTGGTAAAAGTTTCAGTATATTTGGATATGCATATTTTCGTAATGGATGCTGCAGAATATATAATAGAGCAAAGATCCCGACGATACTTTGCAAATGTGCAGGATGATCTGCAGCTGCACATTTTGCGCATGTTCAAAGGGATTTTTTCGCTTGACGTGGGCATGTACAAACTCAAAATAGTTCCCCTATTTATACTTAATTTAAATAGCCGCAGACATTATTTGTTTTTTTTTTCTAAATACAGAAAATAATTGAACGCATTCTGGGAGTTTTGAGAATTTTCTTAAGGGTTTTACTGATTAGGCTTAACTGGCCAAAACTAGCTAGCCTGGACTAGATAACTTAACACTTCAGCAATTTTCATTTTTGTAGGTACATATTTGGGTCTTTTTGTCTTCAGAATCTATTTATTTTCGAATGTTTCCCCATATTTGTCTGCAGTTTTCTTTCTAGTTTCTGGTCTTTTGTGATCACTTAACCCATTCCAGGTTTCCGAAAAATTATACAAGGTCATTGATTATTGTACAGTCCCACAAAATGAGCATTTTCAAACCTCGGTGGCGCAGTTGCAGCCTGCCTACACTAAAAAATCACCTCTGAGCCTAATGGCTCAGATGACCTAATAAATTATGAACTGAAGTGTTTAGGTAAATGTTTTCTTTAATGAACTGGTCATCAAAGGCAAAATATTGACAATTATCTGAAATAGGGGTCTATGTTCAAAGCACTTCAGATGCTTGAACCAGCCTTGGCATCCTCCATTTCAGGTAAGTCTTCTTTTTTGTAATTTTTAATTTTCATTAAACTATGTTTTTTTTTTTTTTTTAATTTTCATTCAGCTAAATTTTGTTTTGATAATGGTGATTATTGCAGGTAACTAATTCTTTCTGAATTTCTTTTGTGTATAAGGTGCTCAGTTTTCTGATCAGTAGGCTTGTCTCCATCTTTCTTTCGTCTGTCTACTGTCTACTTTCATATTCCTATTTGTATTAGCTAGCCATTCTCTGTCTATCAGCTGTCGAAACTTTGCTTTCCCACATGTGACCCGAGCGAGGCTGGAACCACAGCGGTGAGAAATCTAAAGGATTAAGAGGCAACTCTCCTATCCTCTAGGCTACGGGGGCCCGCTAGGAAAAAAACGAAAAAAAAAAAAAAAAAAAAAAAAAAAAAAAACACATAGCAAAAAACAAACAAACAAAAAACAAAACAAAAACAAAAAATACACAGATACGGCTAGCAAAGGGCTTCAGTATTGGAAATACGTCATTTCTTTTAGTTAACCAAACCATTATTCTTTCTCAGACCTGTGTATATGTCTATCTGTCTGTCTCCTTTGACCTTTTGTGCCTGTCTGTGTTGGACTTACGATGCAGAAAAATGCAGTCTCTAAGGAACTGGTAACTTTTATCACTGGCCGGGCAAATACAGCAGATGACAAATTGGGGATATTTTTCTTAACCTTTGTCCTGCTGAATAAATTAAGATGCCGCTCCCACTTCTATTTTACAGCCAATCAGATGGACTTGATCCGGATTGCTGGATCTACACTGTTTGCAAAACAAGGTATATCCGGGTTCAGCAGGACAAGGTTAACTTTCCAGAGAAAAGTAGACTTTGTGTTCCATGCGAATGCGAATTGTCTCTCTCTCTGTCTCTTTTTTTTTTTGAAGATGATTTGCATGGAATGCTTAAGTTTTGTTTTCTGGGAAAAATTAGAAGAAAAAAAAATCAGTGAGGTTTTAGAATCTGTCCGCACTAGTTACTGACTGCAGCATGTGAGTTTGCACATCCACTGACTGCATTAAGAGTTATGGATAAGTCAAAATAACGTCATCATTTTAGATACTGAATCCTGGCAAAGGAAAGATAAATCCCATCAACTCTGAACGAACAGACATGGAACACACAATGAAACGCAATGGTATTCAAGCGTTTTAATGTCGATATATTTATGTATGTATGGCGAGCAGAGTCACCGGTGATACTTTGCACAAGCGCAGGATATTCTGAATCTGCTCAGTTTCGTATGCTCAAAAGCTCTTTTTAGCTTGACACTGCCCATGTAGCAAAAATACATCTGTTAAGACATATCTTACATAGTAGAAAAATGGATACGACTTTAAAGGCTCCATATTCCTGAAAAAAAAACAAGACATTTCGGTATCCAAGAAAGGTTTAATAATATAATACAATAATAAAATCCGGCACCTGACAGACTGTAAAATTTCAGTTAGTCTCTCGTTCTTGAAATGAAATGATTTTTTTTGTCGTAACTGAATTAATGTTGCCAACATTAATTCAGAGATACGATAAGTTATTATTTCATTTTTGATCCAGTTCAAACGAGACACTAGCTGAAATTTTATGGGCTGTCGGATGCCACATTTTATGATCATCAGTTTAGTACTATATATCAATTAATTAACATCACGAAAACATACCTATATAATTCTGACCCCCCTTAAACCCCACTTTTATATAGTAAAATTGGGATTTACAGGGGTATACATTATTTTTCATATTTCTGCTCAAAACATAGATTGTGGGTACTTGTTAGAACCGCCTCGGCAAGGCGGTTCTAACAAGTACCCACAATCTATGTTTTGAGCAGAAATATAAAAAATATCAGAGTTTTTTATCTGAAAATTTTCAGTTTTTCGAGGTGAAATTTTCTATATATTTGAATAGGCCTGTTTTAGTAATGATCATTCTTGAATAAAAATGTCTACTTTTGAAGAATATGGAGCCTCAAATGGAAATAACTTGTATGAAAACATTTTACGCCCAGGGCCCAGTTGTTCAAAACTAACGATGTTGTTAGTTGACGATTCGTTAAAATTTATCTCAAGTGATACGCAAATATGCTGATATTTTTTTTTGCTGAAAAAATGTGAGTAGCTTTTTCCACTGCAAAAGCTACCCACATTTTTCAGCAAAAAATATCAGAATATTGTATATTGAATCCGCTAAAATAAATAGTTAACGAAATGACCCTTAACGAGCTCGTTAAGCTTGTCACATCACGAAAACACGCCTATATAATTTTGACCCCCTTAAACCCCACTTTTATATAGTAAAACTGGGGTTTACAGGGGTATACATTATTTTTCATATTTCTGCTCAAAACATAGATTGTTGGTACTCGTTAGAACCGCCTCGGCGAGGCGGTTCTAACTAGTATCCACAATCTTTGTTTTGAGCAGAAATGTGAAAAATATCTGAATTTTTTGCCTGATAATTTTCTTTTTTGGTTGTAAAATGTTCAATATATTTGAATAGGCGTGTTTTCGTAATGAAACAGCGTAGATCTAGATGAGATGGCTCATTATTTTGCAAAAGCCATTATTATCGGCTGTGGCAGTGAAAGAGTTAAGGAAAATAATAGCCCCATGTTTGAAAGATTTAATACAGTTGTGTGCAGACTGGTGAACAAAACTGGTTCCCGAATATTAAACACAAATATGTTATGTAAGTTTATACGACTTAAAACAGATTCACTTACAATATTAGATTACTGCACAAAAATAGACTTTTCCACGTCACCTTAACGCTTACCTTTCTGGATACAAATTTCAGCAAACGACATTTTGAAGCAATTTACTTACTAATCCCAGAAAATAAGCTTTGACATTTTACGTAAAATGTCTCCAAAGCAGACGATTTGCAGGAAATTACAAAGGGAACAATAAGAAAAATATCAGCAATTTGTCGTTTGCTTAATTTACCAAAATTGTGGTAATGGTTAGACATATTTTTAACGGCTCACCTTACAGCATCTGAACATGGCATTTTAAATTTGATATGTTTTGCCAACAACATACGACAACAACTTGGCAAAAACAGGTAACTATTTGTTATTATCACCAATAGTACCCATACTTTATTGTCTGATTATCCTTTTGTAAATGGGGGAGAAGAGAAAGGTGTAACTGCCGGGGCAAGTCTGTAGCATTTGCATAGTTCGATGTATGCGTCTATATAAATAAAATGTAACTGCCATTATTTTATACGAACTGTTGCAGAACTCTTTTGATATGGCTGTACAACACGAATATGTACGAAGACACTTGCGCTCTCATGTAGTGATGACAACCATCAGGCTGTTTTATTTCAAATCATCAGGAAAACATGCCTATATAATTTTGACCCCCTTAAACCCCACTTTTATATGGTAAACCTGGGGTTTACAGGGGTATACATTAATTTTCTTATTTCTATTCAAAAACATAGATTGTGGGTACTCGTTAGAACCGCCTCGCCGAGGCGGTTCTAACGAGTACCCACAATCTATGTTTGGAGCTGAAATATAAAAAAAATATCAGAGTTTTTTATCTCAAAAATTTCAGTTTTTGGAGGAGAAATTTTCTATATATTTGAATAGGCATGTTTTTGTAATGCAACAGCAACAGCAGCAAACATACAAATAAACAAACAAACAAGTAAACATGTGAATTGTGTTAGTACGAGGGGCGGTTGGAATATAACTGGACTTTTCATATTCCTGTCTTTCTACGTGCATCTGCCCACACATATCACATATTATACATAAGCAAAACAACATTTTATCGCCTATAAATCGGTCATTTTAGTTTCATGAGAAGTGTGTACACACAAAATTTTGAGCATTTAAAAAAGTTAGGTCTTGGGCTACCATGGACTCTAAGCTGGAGGAACAGAAATCTGTAACAAAATCCCTGCCCTTAGAGATTGAAAAACATTGCCAATTTTTTTTTTCAAATGCTGTAGATTTTTTTCTGAAGCCTTCATGTCCCGTTCAATCCTTTATTGCTGGGTGTCACAGTTTAGGGATGGTAGGACAAACATGAGGGGCAAGCCTAGGCCAGGGAGGTCCGCCGATGCAATGACCCCTACTATGGTGTTAAATGTTGAGGTTAAAGAACAATGAAAATAGGTTTTTGAACTGTATTCTCATTTGGTATACAATGTAGGTTCATTATGCTGGACCTGAAATAAAAGTTCAGCCAAAACAGTAAAAACGAGCTAGTTCCCCACGTCCAAAGCAGTTTAAGCTGTTTTCATCCACCAGCAAGGTTATGCTGGTTGCCTTTTTTTGGGATTCACGTGCAATAATAAAGGCTCATTTCATGCCGAAACCCAGCTAGCATTCTACGAAAATCTACATCGGGCCGTCATCGGCCCGTCAGCTACCCTGACGGGCCGATGACGGACCGATATAGATTTACGTAGAATGCTGACTGGGAAGGTCGAACTGTGACAGCTAGATACTATTCAGAAGTAACCTTGAAAAAAAAAAAAAAGAAAAAAAAAAAAAAAAAAAAAGAAAGAAAACTCAAAGAAAAACTGAAATGGATGCGTCGCGGCATACCCTAGATAAATGTCCTTCTTTTGCATGACAATACCTCTTCACATACTGCCTCATTTACAGTAGAAGTAGCAATTATTGTCCTTCCCTCCGTACAGCCCTGTCATTGTTCCCTGTGACTTTTATTTGTTTCCAGAACTGAACTGAAAAAAACGCTTGCTGAAAATAAATGAGACCAGGGCGGCTTTGATTTTAGCTGTAAATCGGTACCTCAGCTTAGGGTTCTTCATGGTTTTCAGAAGGAATACAAAACCTCCCACGAAGATGGCAAAAGCATTACGAAAACACGCCTATTCATATATATAGAAAATTTCTCCTCCAAAAACTGAAAATTTTCAGATAAAAAAATCTGATATTTTTCATATTTTTGCCTAAAACATAGATTGTTGGTACCCACAATCTATATTTTTAGCACAAATAAGAAAAATAATGTATACTTCTGTAAACCCCAGTTTTACTATATAAAAGTGGGGTTGAAGGGGGTCAACATTATATAGGCTTGCTTTCGTGATGGTGTACAGACATGGGTGGAGGAAACGCTATTTTTAGATATAAACTATCAGGCTGATGACTGACGATAAAAAAATGTAAATGAAAAATAAAAGGATTCAAACAGAATGCCCAATCGCCGCCGGAAAGCTCCACTTATAAATAATCTAAAGTAAAATTGAAAGAAAACGTGTATATATAAATAATACAAACGTTGAGAACCATAGAACGAAAGGGGCAAAAATGTATCAAGGCCTGGTTGCCAGAAAAGACTGACAAATTCCTTGAGCGAGTGCGGAAATTACTAAGGTTGTTCACAGACGATATTAAGTTCAGACAAATGATAGACGGGCATACAAATAAATAAAACGTATAAATTACCAAGGGAAAAAGATCCCACCTACTTTACACAAGACTATGCCCCAAGCCTCTGTTAGTAGTGTATTAGTTCCCAGCCCCATCTGGCTTTAACGCGTCACGAAAACATACCTATATAATTTTGACCCCCTTAAACCCCAGTAAAACTGGGGTTTACAGGGGTATACATTATTTTTCTTATTTCTGCTCAAAAACATAGATTGTGGGTACTCGTTAAAACTGCCTCACCGAGGCAGTTCTAACGAGTGCCCACAATCTATGTTTTGAACAGAAATATGAAAAATATCTGAAATTTTTATCAAAACATTTTCCTTTTTTGGTTGTAAAATTTTCAATATATTTGAATAGGCGTGTTTCCGTAATGGTCTATACTTTTTTTTCATCAGCGTATATGAAATCTGAAAAAATAACTGAAAGTAACTAAATAGTAACTAATACAATGCAAAAAAAGAAAACAAAACCTGCAAATGTTGCGCTTGGAAACAAACAGCTAACCTTAACCGGGCATTACGAAAACATGCCTATTCAAATATATAGAAAAGTTCACCTCCAAAAACTGAAAAATTTCAAATGAAAAACTCTGATATTTTTCATATTTCTGCTCAAAACATAGATTGTGGGTACTCGTTAGAACCGCCTCGGCGAGGCGGTTCTAACGAGTACCACAATCTATGTTTTTGGGCAGAAATAAGAAAAATAATGTATACCCTTGTAAACCCCAGTTTTACCATATACAAGTGGGGTTTACGGGGGTCAAAATTTTATAGGTATGTTTTCGTGATGGTAAGGCTAATTTAAGGAGGGGGGGGGGGGGGGGGGGGTGACAAATTCAGATAAGGGAACCCTGCCAAAATTATTTTGCAGTATTTTTATAAGGGGTCTACACTAAATCATTTCCCCTTTGGAGTAAACCTCTTCGCATCACAAAAACACGCCTATTCAAATATATAGAAAATTTTACCTCCAAAAACTGAAAATTTTCAGATAAAAAAAAACAACAAAAAACAAAAAAACAAAAAAATGATATTTTTCGTATGTCTGCTAAAAACATAGATTGTAGGAACTCGTTAGAACCGCCCCGGTGAGGCGATTCTAAGGGGTACGCACAATCTTATGTTTTTGGAGAGAAATAAGAAACATAATTTATTCCCCTGTAAACCACAGTTTTACTGTATAAAAGTGGGGTTTTAAGGGGGTCAAAATTATATAGGCATGTTTTCGTGATTGAAAGGGGTCTGGTGTGCAGAAAAACCAGTAAGAAGTCACAAAGTTGTCGCCAAGGAAACAAAAAAGTCAAATCTGTCCAGGTTATCCGGTCAACAAATTCACGATTCAAACGAAATGACAGTATATTTCTCTCGCATATATATCCTGCATAAATGATAGTTTGACAACCATGATAACAAACAAAAATGTAGAACACTTGAAATTTCTTTTCTTTGAACAAACTAAGCAAGTACTATCGTTTATGACCAGTAACGATACTACAGCAGATACACGTGACGTTGAGCATGACAAGTGAAATAAAGTTAACTTTTTCGTACTTGATTACACCCCATTTATTTTCTATCCATATCTGTCTGTCTGAACATGCCTCCCAGATAGCATTCTTCATAAATCTATAGCGGGCCGTTATCGGCCCGTCAGCTACCCTGACGGGCCGATAACGGCCCGCTATAGATTTATGAAGAATGCTAGCTGGGCTAATTCTGCCTATGTATATATCAGCTTTATGATTTTCCAGAATACATTTTTTCGTATGTTGACCTCAGACTAATGTGTATTGCTTATGTAATTTCAGCGATTACGATGTTTCTATTAGTTGCTTTTAGTGTGACTTTGGGAGCAGTAACAGCTATGACACACTCACAGATCGAAGGTTATACCGTTACAAAAACCGATACCATAGGTAGGTGTACGTAACGTTACTTTAGGTTCTCGTTGGTTTCACACGGAGAAAATTTAATATGTTAACAATATTTTAAACGCCATAACGTTATAAGACTGCATCGCTAATTTATCAGCTATACAACTGCTATTTACCCAAGTCAAAGGAATTTTGCACATAAGAAAGGTTAAATAACAAGTATATAGATCTAACACGGAGATGTTGAAAATCATGACGTGACTTCTGTTTTATTATCACCATATTAAAAACCACAAAAAACAAACAAACATAAAGCCAATTAACGTCGGTCCATACGTCGACATATTGTTGATTTAATTTAAAGTAAATAAATTAAGAATTCATGAACTGATACAATCAGAGCCACATAGTTCTCAGCATCAAAGGGAAAGACAAATACAGTCGACTCTCGTTATCTCGAATTCCAAGGGACTTCTGAAATACTTCGAGATATCCGTAGTTCGACATTATCAGGTTTGCAGAATTGTGGAAAAAAAATAATTTGATTAACTACATTTAACAAACTGATAGGTAATTGGACTTTTGAAGTTAGAGATATATTGAAAATATTGTGGAAAAGAGGAGAAATTGCTCCTTAGGAGCAATTTCTCCTCTTTTCTACAATATTTTCCATCTGTTGTTAGGTTTTCATGTATAGGCAGGGACCAGATTCTCACTTCGAGATAAGCGGTTATTCGAGATAAGCGAGTTCGAGATAACGAGGGTCAACTGTATAATTAGCCTGGAAACCCATAACTCCGTTCACCTAAGGTTGAACAATCCTGCTATCATTTTTTATTGCAAGAATGTTTTTATGTGCATATATTTTATACATTTGACTAAATACCTATAAGAATCCCAAGATTAAAGGAAATAAATATCACAGCTTTAAATTCTACACTCTTCAGAATATGAAGGGGGTGTTTAGGGCATGATCTCATAACTCCGTTCACTCAAATTTCTTTGTTTATCACAGGCAACCAGATTCATTCTATGCATATTTTATATAATGAACATTTCATTTAGACTATAACTGTTCTAAAATGTTGATACTATTTGTATTCATTCACATGCTTGTCACTGGTTAGTGATTTTTTGAGGGGGTACCCCCTAAATATTTAGCATTTTGTGATAAATTTTGATTTTTATGCATACAATTGTAAGCGATAACTGATTTTCTTCAAAATCAGCTATAATGTTAATTATTTCTTGTTTATTTTAACGTGGCATAAATTTAAGAAAGATTTTTTTTCATATTATTCTAAGCAGAAGGTGAACGGAGTAATGGGGGTGAACGGAATTATGAGAACATGCCATAAACAGACACAAACAGAACAGGTGGCAATCAGTGTTGGCAGACGTTTCCCATCAAAAGGTGGACACTCTGTTACCCAAGCTTAACTGAATATTGTAACGGAGCGCCACCTGGTTAAGTAGTAGTACTATTATTATGGTCAGGATATGGTGGTGCTGTTTGAATATATAATATATGTGGGTTCGACCTGGGTCGTACTCTAATCTACCGGGAAGAATATAGACAGTCAGCCTTTGGTTCAAGTTCTTAAAATTATTTGCTTTCCCTTAACAGTAGTATATGCAATCGAACTATACTATCTACTGAAATAACTTATATTTGAAATGTTACAAGCACAGTCTGGAACAACAGAAACAATTACTTTAAATGACAATTATGTTATACCGCATGAAGATATATTTGTAGATAATATATTCAAAAATTATGGGCTACTGTTACTCTTATTGAACCGTTGTACAACTCGATCTCTTTACAGTTTTTATGAATTTGGAACCTCATAGTTGCCATTGTACAACCCAGATCCCTAAGTGTCATGATTTTCAATAATCACCTAGCTTGGTCAATTTTTAGTATAAAGTGAAGAAAAACAACAACAACAACAACAACAAACAAACAAAATGATAGCTACTCGACAGTCTAACCTATAATTAAGTTGGAATTATGTCAAGGAAGACGTAAGATTATCCACCATTTAATAGTATGGCATAAGCAACTCTTTTAAATGACTTTAAAACATTAAATCAAGCTAACATTAAGTTTGGACTCAATATACCAATATACACTGGACTAGTAACTATGGTACAGATACTGTATTTATTGGAAATATGTTGTCGTGGCTGAGTTTTCATAATTTTGTAAGATGAAGTTTAAATGCTTATATTTTATTTATTTCTCCAAGTTTCTGAGATTTGTTTCCAAAAGCAATAGTTCAGTATATTACCTTTAAGGCTGCAGCATTATATTTAAGGAAAATCAAACAATTTTCGTAAATATCAACAAGAAACCTAGGTACCTATTTTAGCTATTTTCGGCACTTTTAGCAGAAAATCATCAGACATTCACCCAAAATGATGGTATATCTTCAATTTTATTAATTGTGACTGAACATTTTTCAACCAAACCTATTAAAAACAATTTATTACAATTTCAGTCATTATCCAAAATCATTTTTAATGACCATAGTGCTGTAAAATAGCGCTAAAATCAAGCCAAGACAACATATTTTGGCAGTTCCGTTAGTGACAAGTCCGGGTATTATTAGGTCCGAGCATTAAGCTAGAAAAACAAATTTAAAGACAGGCGTAAAACTAACATCTTAATAGACCACACTTGATAATGTTTCACTGGGTCAGCTCATTTTATAACAGTCCACAAGCTACCAGTTGACAATCTGCCGGCAAAAACAACACGCCTTTGACAGGCGCAGAATAAGATAGAATGTTGTATTTTAAGCCCACCATCAAGGGCGCACCTTTCAAGCTGTAAGAAAACGCCGATCAACAAGAATTACCATTAAGCATTATTTATCGGGGTATCGAGGTATTGGGGAAAGGAATTAACAAAAATTATATATAGCAACTTAAATCATTCTTTAATATTCCAAGAATAAAAACCTGTGCCAACTTCGCCTATAAAAGGATAGAAAGAGGTTCAGACTTGATATGTGTAAGATTTGCCTAGATGAATAGATGGGATATCAGTTATGGACCTCTTTCGGACCATGTTGCTCAAGTTTTCTAAATAGCATAATGCCGACGAGTAGATACTAGCTATAGCTTCAAGCTAGTGGTATTTTTCAGAAGGGTGTGGACGTTTCCAGGCGTATTTGGGTTTCGGCTATCAGTCGAACGTTCGTTGCGGGATGCAACCAAATTTCAGCGCCTCCGTTACGGTATTTATAGTCTCAACCCCATACTGGATGGGTCTCCGTAAGTTCTTGCGCCGCTAGAGTACAGAATGTAATGAAACGGAAAGCAGCACCTGTCAGGTGACTATCGACGTCAAGGAAACGGTTTAACAGTACAAGCCGAAGTGATCCGAAAGTTACGAGAATGACAATTTTCAAAACAATTTTGAGCAAGAAAAGCCACAAATTACATATGTAAAACTGTGGTAAAAATCCGAAACCAGTTTTCTTAGTTCGATACAGGTTAGAACTATATAATTTAGCTAGAAATTGTTCTGACAGTGAGTTTTACTTGGAGAATGGAGGCGAAGTTGGCTTATAAACAGTCCGTCCAGCCATGATCCATTTCGGATCGAAGAATAATATTTACAAGTAAGACAAAAGGCATTGACAACGAACAAAACTGCGAGTAATATATGGAAACAGTGTATAACAGCCAGACGCCGTTACAACCTATCTCTAAATGCATACATGTTAAAAGAAAAGCATACGGGTATCATTTACTGGTTCTTTAGGATTGTAGGGCTCCTACATTATGTATTAGTACGCTCAGGGCTGTTAGGGGATGTGACGCATGTTGCATTTATTTTTACCACTCCTCCTAAGCAGACTCACTAAAACCAAAACTGCTACATTGTTTATTGAATTTATTCTGTATTTCCACACGATCCGTATTTCGGTATATTTTGTCATTGCAGCAGTCCTTGTTACATGTGTGCCGACTCAAGCGAAAACGTGCCTGCAAACATGGGTAAAATGCGCAAATTTCGATCAGTCTACTCATGCGCAAAGTATCAACAGGGCCTTTGCTCTTCATTCATACATTCTATAGTATCCAAAGATTCCATTGGCGTACAAAGAAGGCCCTGATCAGACTGCACGGATGCGCAGGCTGAGCTGGGCCTTCGCTGTCCGCATATGCCTGAAGACACGATTTCGCATGGTGTGGCCCATGTAAGTGGTTATGTGGAGTGGAGGCTGTTTACGTAGCCTCCTACTTCGGGATTATGCTAAGGTATTATGCTAAGATAACTAAATATTCCGGCGCATACATTACTATATATGTTAAAATATAGTTAATCCCAAGGCTTCTAGGGGTCTTATTATGATTGCAATTTTATTTATTCTTGAATAAATAGACTCAAAGTAACCGTCTGCTGTTTTACATTCTGATTCGTTCTGCATTTCCCTCTTTCGGATTAAATAATTATCAAACTGCTTGCGAAATAGTACGCTTTAATAGTTATATTTAGAAAATATGTTTTTCCATTTTTATTTTTTTTTTTTTTTGTATTTATATAGTTCATCTAAATTATAAACCCATTATTCTTGTAATAATCAATCGTATAAAATGTCTTTCAACAAGGGAATAGTTATATGAAAACAACCATGTCCACAGAAGGTGTCTAGGCCGTAAAACAAAGACTGTTTGGATTGTGTTTTCATTCGCTAGATTAAATTAACCGAATCTAATCACACGATATTTTAGTCATAAGACCTTTACTCGAAGTAAATGAAAACAAAAGATGTTTGAGTTCATTACTTGCAACATCTACCTATATCTTACCTAATTCAAATAATATTTGTTTTGTACTCTTTCTTATAGCCATACAAAATACTGAACAGACAATATACTGAACAGCAGCACAATATTACCATACTGAGTATATCTAGCTGGAGAGATTAACTTTTGAACATTACGAAAACACGCCTATTCAAATACACTAAAAATTTTATCTCCAAAAATGGCAATTTTTCAGATAAAAAATTCTGATATTTTTTATATTTCTGCTCAAAACATAGATTGTGGGTAGTCGTTAGAACCGCCTCGTCGATGCGGTTCTAACGAGTACCCACAAGAACCGCATCGTCGAGGCGGTTCTAACGAGTACCCACAATCTATGTTTTTGAGCAGAAATAACATAAATAATGTATACCCCTGTAAACCCCAGTTTTACTATATAAAAGTGGGGTTTAAGGGGGTCAACATTATATAGGTATGTTTTCGTGATGAATCTAGATAAACGAGCAGAAGAATACAAAGGCATATCGACATGTTATTTTTTTTTACCTGTGTAAACAAATTCTTGTGTCATCCGCCTCAATACAGGGTAATGATAAAGTTTTGTTAAGCTAGAAGGCCAATATCCCAAAATTGTCCAGCGATTGAATGCGTTTATGGTAATTCTTTTCAATATCCTGCCATTGTGGCAAAGGAGTTGAGTTTCAATGTGGTGATGACTTTGATAGAGAGACCTCAAGCTAACACCGTTCTGGACGACCATCAACCAATATATCCCAAGAATATTGAGACTGTGCGTAAGCTGGCTCTTATAACATTCGTATTAATGTTCATGGTTAAGCGGAGACTCGTTACGAAAAATTGCCTATTCAAACATACTGAAAATTTAACCATCAAAAAATGAAAATTTTCAGATAAAAAATTCTGATATTTTTTCATATTTTTGCTCAAAACATAGATTGTGGGTACTCGTTAGATTTGTCTCGATGAGGCGGTTCTAACGGGTACCCATAATCTGTGTTTCTGAGCAGAAATAAGAAGAATAAGGTATACCCTTCTAAATCCCAGTTTTACTATATAAAAGTGGAGTTTAAGGGGGTTAAAATTATATAGGCATGTTTACGTGATGACTGGTATTTGATATGCTTCCATTCCTTGTATACATGACAAAATATATATCAGAGGTCTGTGCAATAATTTATATATGACAGGGATCTGTGTCCAAAATGCTTAAAGCTGAAAAGCAGAAAACTAGAATCACCAACTTTCATGCTCAGTCACCAGGGACCAAACAATCTTGCAAGAAGATTATAAATCAAGTGTTTGGAATGAAAAAATATAATCGATATAGATGATTTACCACGTGGCACACATAACATTAAATGGTGAATAACATGCCAGTTTGTTGACAAGAGTGTCTGTTTGCCAAAAATAAATACCGTGTCAAACGTAGGAGCAGTGTTCTTGTGCAATAGGACAATATTCCCGTTCACACCAGCCAAATTGCAAAGGATGCCATAAAGGAATGTAGGTTCGAAGTGATGCCCGATAGGCCTTTTCACCTGACCTTGCTTCGAATGACTATAATGTGTTATCCAAAAAAAAAAAAAAAAAGAAAAAAAAAAAGAAAGAAAAAAAAAAAAAAAAAAGAAAAAAAAAAGAAAGAAAAACAGAGAAACCTCTTCTGCATGAAAAATCATATAGCTAGTGTTTGTTCGGCCAAAATCCAGGCTTCTACAGAAATGGTATTAGTGACTGGGTAAGGGGGGGGGGGTGGTGGTGCGAGGTGGGCCAAATTGTATTAATTTGCAAGGGAACTTTATAGATATTATAGATATAGAATACTTAACTATTGTAGCCCTGCAGAACAAACCAGATATCTGTTTAAACAGTGAAGATCCAGATGAGACGGCTCTTAATGAGCCGTCCCATCAGGATATTCACTGTCTGCCGTTCTGTTTTTGATTTTGGAAAGCAGAATATACTTATGTTGATAGTGTATTATATTCCTAACTATTTCTTGCAAGATGCAAACTGACATAGTTCAATGACATTATTTCAGGTAATTCGCCGAGGATGAAGCGAAGTTCAATATCCTTTGTACGTAAGTGTGACTTACTGGCTTTTATACGCCCGATTGAAAAACGGGACGTATTATATTATGCCCCTCGTCCGTCCGTCCGCCTGTAAACTTTTCGTTTCCAGATAACTCCTCCTACAGTTAACATCCGATCAAGCTGAAACTTGATATATAGTTAGACCATGATGTGGAGCAGCGCATATTGTTTCGAGTTTACAGTTCCACCAAATATTAATAGAGTTATGTGCCTTTGAAAATTATTTTAAACATTTCATTTCTGGCTAACTCCTTCTTCAGTTTGCACCCAATCAAGCCGAAACTTAATATATAGTTAAACCATGATGTAGAACAGCGCATATTTTCTCGTGGTTACAGTCCACCAAATATTAAGAGAGTTATGGTCCTTTGAAAAATTTTGCAAATATTTCGTTTCCGGCTAACTTCTCCTACAGTTTACATCCAATCAAGCTGAAATTTGATATATAATTAGATCATGATGTGAAGCAGCAGCTCAAATTGTCTTGAGGTTACAGTCCACCAAATATCACAAAGTAATGCCCCTTTGAAAAATCTTATAAACATTTCGTTTCCGGCTAACTCCTCCTATAGATTACACTCAATCAAGCAGAAACTTGATTTGTTGTCAGACCATGATGTGGAATCAGCGCATATTATTTAGAGGTTGTAGTCCATCAAATGTTAACACAGATATGCCCTTTTGAAAATATTTGTATACGTTTTGTTTCCGGCTAACTCCTACAGTTTACAGCAGATCGACCTGGAACTTTATTAATGGTTAGACCATGATGTGGAGCAGCGCATATTGTTTCAAACACAGTTGATCAAATATTAACAGGGTTATGCCCCTTTAAAACATTTTGTAATCATTTCTAACTCCTCCTGAGGATTACATAATATTAAGTTGAAACTTTGTAAATCATTGCACCCTGATGTGGAGCAGTGCATATTATTTCGAGGTAACAGTCCACCAGATAGTAGCAGAGTTATGTCCCTTTGAAAATCTCTGTAAATGTTTTGTTTCTGACTCTCCTCCTGCAGTTTACATTCGATCAAGCTGAAACTTGATTTATAGTGAGAGCATGGTGTGGAGCAGTGCATATTGTTTTGAGGTTACAGTCCATGTAATACTAGCAGTAATGCCCCTTTGAAAATTTCATAAGCTAACTCCTCCTATAGATTACTTTAGATCAAGCTGAAACATTGTATAAAGTTGCGCTATGATGTGGGCAGCGCATACCATTTCGAGGTTACAGTCCACCAAATATTTCGTTCTACAGTTTACATCCCATCAAGCTGAAAGATCAGTCAGATCATGATGTGAAGCAGAACATTTTGTTTTTAGCTTACAGTCCACCAAATTTTAATAGAGTTATGTCTGTCTGTCCACCCGTATAAACTTTTGTTTTCGGGCTAACCCCTCCTGTGTATATCAGTATCGATGCTACATCTGATAACTTGCCATGGGTGTATGATGCCCCGCTTGCGGAGCTCTTGTTAAAGTGTTGCGTAAAACTTAAACATTTGTTGTTTGTCTTTCCGTGTGTCATTTTGTTCTTGTGTTTTTCAGTCCTTTTAGTATTGCGATTACCTCGCTTGGGGAAGAGGGAGCTAATCTTAGTGCTTTTCGTACGTTTGTTCGGTTTGTGCTTGTTTAGATTTGTCGGTTTCCTCTTCCTCTTGGGGTCTGGGAAGGGCTGCGGTTTGTGATTGTGGCACTCCCTGGACTTTTTTCTTACCTTTTTATTATACATGTATCACAAGCGATTATATGAATAGCACTGAATAAATACGAGGGATGTTCGAAATGAATTGCTTATTTCTATCTGGAGACTTCGTATTTCAAGTTAGCCCAAAAGTACTCATTTCATGCCCTCGAAGTACTCCCCGTGGCTAGAAATGCAAAATTTCAGCCGATGTATCCACTTCTGGAAGGCGTCACGGTACGCTGATTTAGGCACAGTAATAAGGTACTGATGAATGGCAGATCCAAGTGCCTGTCGGGACTGGTATTTCCGCCCAGCAATGAATGCTTTCAATTTCGGAAACAAAAAGAAGTCACATGGGGCAAGGTCTGGGGAATACGGGGGGTGAGGCAAAACAGTTACTTTTTTTATCGCACCTGCTTGTAGCAGGGTGCGATATAGGCGTCCGATTTTCTGTCCGTCCGTCCGTCCGTCCGTCTGTCAACATTTATGTCGACGTTCGACATTTATGTCAAAGTTAGTATTCTAATCAACTACAAGACTAAACAACCATCAAACCTTGCATGAAACATCTCCCTGACCTCCTGACTTTGCGACATAGGCGTCCGGTTTTCCGTATGTCTGTCCATTCGTCCGTCCATCTGTCAACATTTATGTCAAAGTTTGACATTTATGTCAAAGTTAGTATTTTAATCAACTACAAGACTAAACAACCATCAAACCTTGCATGAAACATCTCCCTGACCTCCTGACTTTGCGACATAGGTGCCCACTTTTCCATTCGTCTGTCTGTTCATCCGTCCGTCTGTCCGTCTGTCCGTCTGTTAATAGTTCTGTTATGTCGAAGTTCGACATTTATGTCAAAGTTCATATTCTAATCAACTACAAAACTAAACAACCATCAAACCTTGTATGAAACATCTCCCTGACCTCCCGACTTTGCGACATAGGTGCCCGCTTTTCCATTTGTCTGTCCGTTCATCCGTCCATCTGTCTGTTAACAGTTAACAGTTCTGTTATGTCGAAGTTCGACATTTACGTCGAAGTTAGTATTCTAATCAACTACAATTCTGCAACAACCATCATACCTTGCATGACACATCTCCCTGACCTCCTGACTTAGCAGGTATGTTGACCCAGTGATCTTGACCTATATTTTGCACTCCATTGACTTTGACACAATTTACGTTGACGGTCCATATCTTCTTAACTATAAGGCGTACAACTACCAAACCTTGCATAGTGCTTCTCCTAGATGTACTGACTTGGCAGGTACCTTGACCCGGTGACCTTGACCTATATTTTGCGCTCCAGTGACTTTGACATATTTTGCATCGACGTTCGATATCTCCTCGACTGTAAGGCCTACAACCATCAAACCTTGCAAAGTTCATCTCAATGTACTGACTTGGCAGATACCTTGACCTGGTGACCTTGACCTATATTTTGGCTGCAGTGACTTTGACATAATTTACGTCAATGTTCCAGATCTCCTCAAGTATAAGACCTCTAGCCACCAAACCTTGAATAGTGCTTCTCCTAGATGTACTGACTCAGCAGGTATCTTGACCCAGTGACCTTGACCTATATTTTGCGCTCCAGTGCCTTTTACACACATTTTACGTCAACGTTTAATATCTCCTCAACTGTAAGGCATACAACCATCAAACCTTGCATAGTGCTTCTCCTCAATGTACGAACTCCGCAGGTACCTTCACTGGGTGACCTTGACCTATATTTTGCGCTCCATTGACTTTTACACCTTTTACGTCACCCTTCCATATGTCCTCAACTGTAAGGCCTTCAACCACCAAACCTTATATAGCACTTCTTCTCGATGTACTGACTTGGCAGGTACCTTGACCTGGTGACCTTGACCTATATTGTGCACTCCAGTGACTTTGACACATTTTATGTTGATGTTCGGTATCTCCTCAAATATAAGACCTACAACCACTAAACCTTGCAAAGTGCTTCACCTCATTGCACTGGCTTGGCAGGTACCTTGACCCGGTGACCTTGACCTATATTTGACACATTTTACGTTGATGTTTGATAACTCCTCAACTATAAGGCCTACAACCACCATACCTTGCATTATGCTTCTCCTTGATGTACTGAATTAGCAGGTACCTTGACCCGTGACCTTGACCTATATTTCATGCTCCAGTGACTTTTACACATTTTACGTCAACGTTCCATTATCATTGGGCTGTATGATACAAAAAGTCAGTGCTGAAGATATAGCCATTAGAGGGAATGGGACTGGCCTGGAATATATGTGCCCCACTAGGCACTTTGTCTACATTTTTTTTCAACCCAGTTTTCCAAGTAAGCACTGCTAAGAATGAAATAAACTTATTTAATAACCACGTTCTGATTGTGGCTCCTGTGACTTTTGCCCCAGCAGGTGCGATGACGCCTTCCGCGGAATTCTTGTCTTTCTTCAAAAACGCCGTAACTATTGCGGATGTATGAGCTGGGGAATTGTCATGTAGAAGACGGACATGTTTAAAACCAGTGACAGGGCGTCGTTTCTGATAATACTTTTTCAGTTTCTTCAGTACTACATCTTTGTAGTACTTTCCGGTGATGCTTTTGCCCTTTTTCACTGGCACTTTTATTGCGACTCCTTCACCAGAGAAGAAGATTGCATACAAAACCTTCTTTGTACTCAAAGAACGTTTGGCAATTATTGGGCGTTTGCTGTGTTCAGTGGCCCAGATCTTATTGCTTACCTTTCTGACGGGCTCAAAATAATGGACCCAGGTTTCATCACCTGTGACGACATTAGCAAACTGCTTTTTGTCATATTTTGGAAACATTTGAAGCAGCTTTTTGGCCACTTTAACCCGTTGCCTCTTTTGCTTGTCAGTCAACAGATGTGGCACCCATCTAGCAGAAATCTTTCTGACTTTCAAATGCTCCTTCAAAATAAGGTGAACCGTTGACAGAGATATGCCTACCTTTCGTGCAATATCACGAACTGTAAATCTGGCATCACCTTCAATGATTTCCTTTATTTTGAAAACGATTTCTTTACGAGATGCAGATTTTGGCCTACCTGATTTCGGTGCATTTTTAATGGAATCTACACCAGACTCAAATTTCTTTTTCCACCGCCGAACTGTGTCATAAGACACACAAGAAGGTCCAAAAGCAGTAAAAATTTCAGTCATCAGCTTCTTCAAAGAACAACCAAGTTTTGAGCGAGCTTTGATGTAAGCCCGTATTTCATCTTTTTTTGGCGACGCTTCTACCAACCATTTTTACAGCAGTGGTCAATGACTGCGTGTATTCAAATGGCAAATTTTATGTCTTACACTTAGTCTAACATGTACATTTATACACCTTTGTGTAGATATTGAATAGCCCTATACAGGTATGTATTGGTTTTTATCGTGCCCCACGTGGATATCGAGCTAGAGGACAATAAGCAATTCATTTCGAACATCCCTCGTAGTTCTAAAATGTGTGTTGTCTTTGTACAAAGGAAGACATTTGACAAACAGGAATATGCATTCCTAGTGTTTGAAAATAGAATAGAAGATATCCAGGAAGAGCCACAATCATAGAACAATGACACCAAGAGCATATTACATTATTGTTCATGAACAGATTAAACAAATACACTGTCTGCACATCAAATTAAAGCATATTTGAACAACAAAAGCTCAGCAAGCGCATCGACTTCGAGCCTGTTACATTCATCACGATAACATACCTGTATAATTTTGACCCCCTTAAACCCCACTTTTATATATTAAGTAAAACTGGAGTTTACAGGGGTATACACTAGTTTTCTTATGTTTCCTAAAACATAGATTGTGGATACTCGTTAGAACCGCCTCGGCGAGGCGGTTCTAACGAGTACCACATTCTATATTTGAGCAGAAATATGAAAACTATCAGAATATTTATCTAAAAACTTTCAGTTTTTGGTAGTGAAATTTTCAATGTATTTGAATAGGTGTGTCTTCGTAATGCCTGCTCATAAATACATTACTATTCATGAACAGATTTAACAGACCTAGTTTGTAAATTTCTTTTGTTTTGATATATGTTTTGTTTCCAAAAGAATCCTCCTTTCAGTATATATCAGCAGTATAATCCATCGCAATAGCCATCCTTGGGAAGGAACAAATTCTAATGAGATGCTGGTGTAGAAAGGCTGGGCATATAAATACAAGTACACTTTGGGTAGTTGGAAAAGTGGAAGTTATATGGGTAGCTGTTGTTTACAGGTGAACTGTTCGTGGAGCTCCTTAGCAGACTTTGAACTTTGACACGTGCTAGCTGTGGCAGGTAAATTTAAACTTATTGATTAAATTGCACCTCAGGTGGCTTTTAAGACAGACTTGACAGTAAGCATGTTCTTTTTCTATTACAGGTGCTTTCCTGAAAAGCATGGGGCTGGCTACATACCAAAACAAAATTAAAGTAGTCGTAAAAACAGGAGGAATCAAGCAGGCAAAGAAAGATTTCCAGTCACTGAAACCCACTAAAACATTGGAAACTGGGGTAAGATCTCTAATGGTGCCGATCATGTTTACAATCTCTCTTTTATAAAAGAGACTGTTCCTTGAAAGTTTATCGTGCTTGCAGTAATATAAGAATCTATCATGGGTGTGAGGGATAGTTAGAAAATCCGTACCGAGGATCACTGTCTGGCATCACGAGGTTTGCCGAGTGATGCAAGACTATGATCCCGAGGGACAGTTTTTTCTGTCTACCCCTCGCACACACGGTGCATTCTTTTTCGTGCATACCTTCCATTTCTTAACGTGGATTTTAAATAATGCAGCCACTTCGATTGCAGACGTCTACCATATTGTAATAAAATGACCTGACGTTAAGTGACGTCATTAGGTTCACTCGGTCAACCTTAACGATGGCATACGTGACGTCCTATACAACTAGTGTATATCAAAACAAGTGAGAAATCTCGATTTGTATCTTATCCTGGGTAGGATAACCTTATCAGGATGAGAATTTCTATCCAGGGTAAAAACCAGGATTTCCTTATCTGGTGTGCAAGAACATTAAGGTCACTCGCGGCGGTGTACGGCCACGGCACAAATTCCAATGCTTGATTATCTAGTGCTATCGTTTTGATATATTTATTCATCCGATATCCAACATGTTATTTCATTCTGGCATATGGGCCGCGTCAAGGAAAGACGTGCCTTTGAACATGCGCAAAATGCGCAGATTCAGATCATCCTACGCATGCGCAATATATCATTCGGGCCATTGCTCTCCATTCATATATTTTGTAATAGTCAAGATTCTGTTCGCGGACGTGAAGGCGCTGAATAGACTGCGCTGATGCACAGGCTGATCTGGACCTTTGCTGTCAACATATATCTGAAAATGCGTTTTCGCATGGCACAGTGCATATGGTCCTGACAGCGAGACGACTAACTCTGTTAGTCATCCTAACCTTTCTAAATTAAACAATGTACAATTGTTTTTTTTTTTTTTTTTTTTTTTGCTTTCAAGAAAATTAATTGGTCCTAGCATTTAATGCAAATTGGCTCCTGAGTCTTATTCAACATTTATCTTGGATGTTGAATTAACGTTGAAACGATAATGTTTCAAAGTTGTGCACCCGATGGATATATTCCTTGCAATACCTCTCCTAATATATATTTAAAAGTATGTTTGGCTGCATGTTTGTTTGTCTACAAATGCTGAAGTGTTAGATAAGAAACGTCAAAAAGATTGCCTTTGGAAACAAAGAACACACTGCAGATTAGAAAATGGGAGTCTCGGTTTTATTGAGACTCTTCATAAGCAGTAATGAAGTTTGCAACACTGCTTATGCCCTCTAGCGTATGCATGAGCAGATACTTGATGTGGAGACAATGATCGGCGTATGATCTGGGTATACAGTGTTTGCCCAGGTCTGTCTGTCCCACCATTTTTAGGGTTCATATAATAAACTATGCACAATTACTCTCTAAGAATTAATTGCTTTACACGCGCCCGTCTGTAGGGTATATGCGGCAGTTGTGGTAGGCTACCATTTGGGCTGTGTTATGTGAAAACGTGTCTTTGGGCATAAGGGAAAAAGAAGAATTTCAAGTTTTAGTTCTAATTAATTACAACTATGGACAGTATAACTCATGTTGAGGCGTTTTTTTCAAATCATAAGATATATTTCATAGTTTTCCACTAAAACATATGTTCTTCGAGTATATGCAGACAGCGGAGACCCTGATCAGTCTGCGTATCCGCGTAGTCTAACCAGGACCACTATCCGCTTATGAGCCGATTCAATACCACAGAATGTATGAATGAAGAGCAATGGTCAAGATGATACTTTGCGCATGCGCAGGATGATCTGTATCGTTGCATTTTTGCACACGTTCGAACGCACCTTTTCGCTTGACACGACCCATTGCATAGTTTCATCACGAATATAATTTTTATATAAGTTTGACGCCTTAAACCCCACTTTTATATAGTAAAACTGGTGTTTACAGGGGTAGACATTATTTTTTCATATTTCTGCTCAAAACATAGATTGTAGGTACTCGTTAGAACCGCCTCGCCGAGGCGATTCTAACGAGCACCTACAATCTATGTTTTGAGCAGAAATATGAAAAATGACAGACTGTTTTATCTGAAAATTTTCATTTCTTGGTTGTCAAATTTTTAGTATATTTGAATAGATATGTTTTCGTAATGCCTGTCTTCTTTCTCTTCCACAGCATACCAAGTATGGAAGAGTTGGTCCTATCAATGTTATTCTCAGAACGCCGCAGCCACCCTATCACCCGAAGCTGGAGTTCGTTTTCAAGACAACTGATGTTAATGGCAAACCTAAGTGGATAGAAAAACGTATTGTGTACGAGGATTAGAACGACAGAATATTGAAAATAACTTAACGTTTAGCACTCTGGAAAAGTGTTTAGCGGAATGACATTTTGAAGTATTTTCTGATTTTTCCCAAAAAAACAGGATATGATATTTCACACTGAAGACAATTTGCATGAAATGACAAATCCTTGTTTCTGGGAAAATAAGAAAAATATCACCAATATGTCGTCTGCTGAATTAGCCCAGAATGTGGTTTAGGTTAACGGCAGGAACTGTATCACACCAAAACTTGCCGTGGTGTTGTAAACTATATTTACGTTTGGCATTCTGACAGACAGATCTTAGAAAACAGTGTAAATCCAGATCAGACACCACTTAATGGCTGACTATTTATGGCTGTGCTAAGCTGAAATAAGCCTTACAAATTAATGGGGATTTATATAATAAAGGGTAACTCTGTCAAAATTAGTTATCTTCCCTTCTGAAGAGGGTCTACTCCATATTCTAACACAGCGCGCCTATGCAGGCAATGGAGAAAACCCGTAATTTATTCTGCAACAAATCAGTGGGCGGAGGCGCGCGACGCTATCTGGCGCCGTTCCGACGTCATTTTGACACTTTGCTGACGCCAGTCTTCGTTTCCACGACGTTAGACGATGTAACTAGGGAAGAATCACACAGCATAAATGAATATATGCATGATACCTTTAAATGGTGATAAACAGGTGATAAATCGAAACCAGAAAATTACCGTTGCATCTCTATAACTTCAAAAAATGGTAAGTTTTCATCTGTAAATTTGATACTGCGCTTCATAGTCAAGAGCTTTCCGATAAAATTGTTTCCTTTATGAACATAGACTTTAGTACTCATCACGAAAACATGTCTATATAATTTTGACCCCCTTAAACCCCACTTTTATACAGTAAAACTGGAGTTTAGAGGGGTATACATTATTTTTCTTTATTCTGCACAAAACATAGCTTGTGGGTACTCGTAAAAAGAAACATTGTACGAAAATCTCTTTTCTATGTTAGATGACCTTGAAAGTAATGACTCTAAAACATACTGGGATCTTGTTAATTCATCGAAGGCAAAAAATGACAAAATACAAATACATGTAGATCTGAAATGGGTATTGACTCAGACTCATGGTATGAATAATTTAAAAACAATGAAGTCTGAGAAGAGTACATTTAATGACAGATTACATGTAGGAAAACTAACTCAAATTCTATCAGGTACAAATCATATAAGAACGTTTATTGATGCAATTATAAAAGATAAAGAAATCTTAAACTCTATCAGCAAACTGAAAACCAATAAGGCATCTAGTTTAGATCGTAGTAAGAAAAAAGAAATGATAAAATAGGGTGCTTCAACATTTCTTCCTTTTCTCAACAAACTATATAATTTAATGGTTTTCAGATTTTAATTCCTTTTATGGGCTTTGGGTTATATTTCTCCTACTTTTAAAACAGGTGATAAATCGTAACTAGAAAATTACCGTTGCATCTCTACAACTTCAAAAAAATGGTAAGTTTTTTAATACGGTTTTAAATAATAGGTTGGATATTTTTGGAAGAAAATCAAGTCATTGAAAATGTTCCAATTGGTTTCACAAAAAATGCTAGAACATCAGATCATATGTTTGTTTTGAAGAGCTTCATTGATAAGTATATCAATATGAAAAGAGGCAGATTATATGCGTGGTTTGTAGACTTTCAAAAAGCATTTGATTCCGTTAAACATCTTTGTTTACAGATCACACTAAACGACTTGAGCATAAATGGTCAATTTTATGATATTATTAATAACCCTTATATCCAAAGCAAAATAAATGTCCGTCTGGGTGAATATAGCACTGACTTCTTTGATTCTAAAGTAGAGATTCGACAAGGAGATGTACTTAGTGCATTTGTTTTGTTTTTAATTTACATTACTGATTTTCCAAGATATCTTACTGGTTCATCAGGTCCAGTTTATATCAGTTTATCAGTCATGTATCACTGAACTGTTTACTGTATGCTGATGACATTGTATTGCTTTCATCTTCATCTAAAGGTTTACGAAGAAAAAGCTAAATAAGCTTTATAAATTTTGTCAAGACAGGTAAATGTTTCAAAAACAAAGTTCTAATCTTTTATAAATTAGGAAAACTAGTTCAGAACATTTTCTTTTACAGTAACGAATGTCTTGAGAATGTAGAGACTATCGGTATTTAGGTGTCTATTTTTAGTAGTAATGTTAGTTAAACATATATTTTCAAGAGGTGAGTGAAAGCATCTTTTAAACTTACAAAACTGACTACCTTCAGCTAACTAAGCGTAAACATCAGTTTACGTTTATATGATCATCTGGTCAAACCTATAGTATTATAAGGTTCTGAAATTAGGGGATTATTTAAAACAAATAGCGCTGCATGCAAAAAGTAGTGAGTTTTTATTCGATGAAAGATATAAGAAAATTATCGCAGATAAATCACAAGTCAGATACTTGAAATATATTTTAGGGGTAAACAAAAATTCTTCGAATCTGGCTGTTCTCTCCGAAACTGGCTGATACCCTATGTATTTTTCAATAATTATATAAGACTGAAATATCTCCACTACAATTTAATAACAAGATATGTGGAGCAGCAACACAAGTGAAAGTAGTTAACAATCATACAATGCTATGAAAATGAATCAACACAGGAATCCACTATGATCTAGCCTATCTAAACCTGGTGTAGCCAGCATCTATCATAACACAACAAAGCATGAATGCTAAACACAATCTACCAAAATGTGTGCTACAATTCTTTTTGTCCAATATCTTGCCAATGTTAGTTTTGGATGTATTCCATCTTTAAAATTTGCAAAACTAATTTTGGCTCTCTTGTGATCATCTCCTTTAGATTTGTGAAAACGTATTAAATCCAAATTAAAGCGAGGAGAGATCACAGAGGTAAACTGGTTCACTTCTTTAATATATTCATTCACAAGAGCTATTCTTTCTTTAAGAACAAGATCCTGTGAACGAAAGATGGTCGGATCCTTATGTCCTTTACTTGAATAATAAGCTTCAAGAGAATAGTAAGGAATTTCCAGAAAGATAATAGAAACAGTAGGAAAATTTGCAACAAAGTCAAAATATCTGTCAATTTGAAATTTCAAATAAGAAACTGCTGCATTGTCATCAGCATGGCGTAAATTAATTTCTCTACCTTTTTTATAAGTAAAGTCACATGTGCCAAGCCAAATATATAAAACAATTTGACCAAACTGCCTAACTTTCTTATGCAAATTATTTTTCAACCAAAAATAATAATCAGAAAACCTGGCACCTGGAAAACACTGAAAATCAATTGAATAGCCAAACTGCCTTATCAAATCTTCATGTGGCTTGAGATTATTGCCTTTACTGTCAGCAATCAAAATTGGTTGTTTTGTAAGTTTCCCATGGAAATTAAATGGTCTATTGATATACCTGTTTAAAGCAGTCTCATTCATTTGACTATTCTGCACTACTGATGACAATCACTAAGTAATATGCTATAACTGACTTTTGTTGGTAGGCTGAAAACCCTATATAATCAAGTAACAACAAAAATGGTAAATTAAAGTGCCTACCTCAACACAGGAGCTCTTCAACTGAAACAGCACAACTGTATAGTCACAATATCTTGTCAGGATACTGTACTGTATTTTCAACACAATGACAGCCTATAATGTTAACAGTAATAACATATTAGATCTTACAGTTTAAGAATATCACAGAATAACTTTTAAAAGTTATAAAAGTCTCCATTCAAACAGGATCCATTCTGGCTGCTGAAACTAAACAATGTTACTGTTAGTAATGTGACAACATGCAAATTTTCTTTCAAAAAAAAATTTAGGCCATTACAACTGCATAATATAAGTTTGACTCCATAGTGCCAAATCAAATGCAAAAATAAATGGACCTACAGTGCCAGACTCCACTATTCACATGACAAAAATACACAAGTTAACTAATATGACAGAAAATTGTCAACAATGGCATACTTTCTCATATATATGACTGAAAATTGTTGATAGTGGACATTATTATATACAATTTCTGCACCTATGTATGTTTCTATATGCAGTATTTATCTGAACATAGAAATCTACATAACTATAATGTACACAGTTTATGTCTACAGATTACAGTGTCTGTCTACATAAACAATTGTACGTACCGGTACTATATATTTTTACAACCAATCATATTGTATATATTCAGCAGCTTATCAACACATATATTCAACAAAACACAAAATAGCAAATTTATAGTTTGTAATTTCCCATGTCGCGAAGTCGCAGTTTATAGACATCTGTGGAAGTTGACATTCCCCAAGTTAATGATTAATATCTACGCGTTACGCGAAATCCAAAGAATTCTGAATTTCTAATCATTAAATAGAAAATAGCAAATAGCAAGCTTGCACACTTTATAATAATTATTTAACACATAAGGCCATTTTTAACACGCGTACTGCAGTATAAACACTGATGAAAACCACAGACACATGTACAAATATCTATGATGGTGATGAATGATGACGAACAGAATCCATGATGATTTCTGTATAGCAGGTATGTGATATAGCCAGGTACACCTATATGCTGGATTCCACCATTAGTTGGGCGCCATTGTCGTATTGCCTGGTAGTCAGGGCAGACAAAGAAAACGAAGACTCTTTTATATCTCGGTTTTAAAAGGTGTCCTGGCTGTATAATAAATTCATTCTGTGAATATCAGTGAAGATATAAACTTCAGAAGGTGAATAAAGAAATAATTTCTCCGTTGAATGGAGGATGACCTTCTGCCACTAAGATGGCCACCGGCTGAATGCAAAGAGCGCGCATAAAAATACAGGTGCATAAACAACAGGTACATGCATTGGTTATTTGTGTTAGTAATCACCCTGACGTCACACACACTAAGAATAGAAGGAATTATAGAGTAAGAAAAGTTATCATTGGACTGCGCTATCTACATACGAGTAAAAATACTACATAGAGGAATCCCGGGTTTCCCTTATGTAGGTGAAGGTTACTTTCACTTTACATTTTAAGGTAGCGTATCACAGATTGTTAAATAGAAACTACCTAATTGTAAGTAAAATAATTATTTGTCATGAAATGACCTGTGTGACATTTGTATAGATTAGAACATCTTACAGATGGTTTACTTAAGGAAGCATACATATTAGCTAAGACCTACATTGCAAAGGTATTCAAACTTGGTACTCATCAGCAGTATATATTCTTCATTTATTAAGTCTTAGTATTACTTCATGTAGGAATCTTGGTGAAACGCAGCTTGTCAGTGTTGTAAAAGGGAATTTGATGAAAGGTTTCAGAACGTTTGGCATCATGAAAAAAAAGCAGAAATTGTGTGAGGGTAAACTTGGTACATATATTCTAGTGTTAAGAACGACTTTGGTAAAAATATTTAAATTTAGAAAAAAAAATCAACTTGCGAAAAGCAATCTGTGAATTACGAATTAGCGCGCATAATCTTTTAATTGAAACTGGAAAATATTCAAAATTAAACTTTTACAAAAAGAGAAGAGAATTTGCAGACTGTGTGATATAAATGCTGTCGAAAACGAATATTTGTTACACAATGTTCTTTGTATAACTCTGAGAGGGTGTTTTGTTTAATTAGATAATGGATATGAATAGTAACTTTGTTGTATTGAATGATATTGAAAAAGCCAGGTGGATACCATTGCAGGAAGATTTAGTTATGCTTGCAGCTCAAGGGACTTATATTAGCTGTTGTTTTGAAAAGTAAAATAATACAGGTAAATGAGAACATCTTTCAGGCCGTCGGGGTTCGTAATCTCACATACTTGTCCACTGTTCATTATATGTTTTCATGTCTCTGATTTGTGTGTTTGTTTATTGTCTTTTTTAGCTTGCGTTTTTCAATCAAATGTATGTAGTTTTATATACCCGTGAGGGTCTTTATTGGTGAATAAAATTATTCTATTTGATTCTATCCTATTCGTTTTTCCCGCGTCAGCAACGTAAGAAATGCATGTAAACATCAGCGTTACAGTCAAAACTGTTGGCAGGATTTCTTTAAACGATGGCGGAAAGTTGGAAGAATCTGAAGGATACAGTTACTTTTTCGTCGTTTTCTATGTTTAAGAATCGAATTAGAGCAGCTCTTGGGCATGATTTCTTGAGTAATAAATAACAGTTTGTCGGTCAGTTGTAGATAGTTAAATCACTCGCTCTTCGCGCTCGTGATTTGATCTACTTTACAAGTGACCTCCAAATAGTGATTTATTTCTCAACAAATCACTGCTAGAGCTGACCTATATATTTCTTTAATAAAAGATATATTTCCTTTTAGAGTTGACGCCTTTACAGAAGGTCTTAGTATGCAGGTAAACAAAATGATAGAAAAATTATCATCTATATCCAGAGCCCTTAAGGTGAATTCATTCACCTCCAAAGAAAATCTGACCAGAAACCATTGTCTTCCTTCTCACTAGGATACTCTTAAAAACAGAATTTGCCCGAACCCGACCATCCCGCCGTGAACAAACTTTCCGTTAAAAGTCATGCCACTTCCTTTTGCGAAGGATGAGGAACGAACATTTATTTCTGCTGGAGGAGTCTCGTTTTGAAAGTGAGGCATATTCAGCTTAACCAGTTTTAGTCGGGATACTCTCCAGAGGGTGCTTGGATTAGATCTGACCACGGTCTCCACTGTTTGCAAATAGTTTAGCAATTTTCTATAGGAATATCTAAACCACTGACGTGGCCGCTCATTCAATTAAGCCAGGGATCATTATTCAGAATCTACATACAAAAAAAAAAAAAAAAAAAAAAAAAAAAAAAAAAAAATCAATGATTCAAAGAGTGGTGGCTCGTTTACCGTGCTGGTTCTAACTCGTTTTTAGTTCCAAGGAAATGCTTACAGTAGCTCAGGGAAACAAATATTAAGAGATATTTTAGGGAAGTTTTCTTATCTTGTGTGTACCCCTTAGGATCGCCTCATCAGTGCACTCAGCATACAATTATTTTAAAGAGGATCGAAATGACATCCCTGAATTATCTTCCTGTATTATCCTAAATTTGCCTCCCGACCTGGCGCTGTGTTTAACCCACACAGATTCGAGCTACCCATGTCTAAAACAAATTTCTATAGTCCCAAAGAAGTTCGAGCCATTGATATTCGACCTTAAGTCATCACGAAAACATACCTATATAATTTTGACCCCCTTAAACCCCATTTTTATATAGTAAAAAGGGGTTTACATTGGTATACATTATTTTTATTATTTCTGCTCAAAGACATAGATTGAGGCGGTTCTAACGAGTACCCACAATCTATGTTTTGAGCAGAAATATGAAAAATATCAGATTTTTTTATCAGAAAAATTGCCATTTTTTGGTGGTAAAATTTTCAGTGTACATGAATAGGCGTGTTTTCGTAATGATTCGGACACCTTAACGCCTTACCATACCTGTCCTAACTGAAAAAGCCCATTCTAGCACACCAGATAAGGAAATTCTGGATTTAAACCTGGGATAGAAATTCTTATCCTAATCAGTTTATCCTACCCAGGGTCAGATAAAAATCGAGAATTCTCCCGTGTTTGATATGCACTGATTGTAATGAATGTCACGTACGCCATTGTTATGGTTTACGTCACTGAACGTAATGTCGTCATTCAGCGCCGAAGTAATGTCTCACAATATGGCAGTTGTCAGCAATCGACGTGACTGCATTATTAAAAAAATCTACGTTCAGAAATGAAAGGTTTTTCTATCTACCCCTCACACCAATGATAGATCCTTTTATTATGCTAGGAGTTGATTTGATGAGTCTGAAGATTTCTCTACATATCATCCGGGTCTCCATTGTTTACCCAGCCTATACCGTATTTACTCATCAATTCTGACGCCTTAACAGACTTAGTTTAACTCTTTGCATGCTGGCTAAGTTTGCGTGTTTTTTTGTCGTTGGATTTTTTTTTAAATTAACTTTATCAAAAATAAATCTTTCAGGAATATCATCAGAGTGTCAAACATTTTCGATCCAGATCAGGCTCGACGTTTTGTCGGTTCTGATCTGGGTCCGAACTGTTTGCAAAGTTTATCAGCAGACGACAAAAGTCGCCACTAGCAGGGAAAGAGTAAAGTGTGTGCAGCAGTTGAGACATATTTCATACTGGTGTATACATTATCAAGAAAACTCTTGTGTGGAAGTATTTTATCTTCATTTTCACTGTAGATTTTTCTTTAACGAAACTAGTTACTCCCTCTGGAAGCCAGGTCTAGCTCTATAGTAGAAAGGATGAAAATAAAGTAAAATTCAACTATTAAGATCACCTTTGTACGAAAGCCGGGTAGGGACATTTCTTATTTCTAACTTCTAACTTCTTATTTCTAACTTCTAACTTCTTACTTCTGACTTCTAACTTCCATGTTGTATGTATGTATGTATTATTATTATGTATGTATGTGTGTGTGTGGGGGGGGGGGGGGGGGAGGGTAGGGTTATTTCTTATTTCTAACTTCTAACTTCTTACTTCTAACTTCAAACATCCATGTTGTATGTGTGTGTGTGGTGATGGGGGTGCGTGGGGGGGGGGGGGGGTGTGGGGGGGGGGGGCATTTCTTATTCCTAACTTGTAACTTCTTACTTTTAACTTTTAACTTCTTACTTCTAACTTCTTACTTCTAACTTCTAACTTCTTACTTCTAACTTCTTACTTCCAACGTCTAACTTCCATGTTGTATGTATGTATGTATGTATGTATGTATGTATGTATGTATGTATGGGGGGAGGGGGTTAGGACATTTCTGATTTCTAACTTCTTACTTCTTCACACACATACATACATACATACATACATACATACATACATACATACATACATACATACACAGAAATTAGAAGTAAGAAGTTAGAAGTAAGAAGTTAGAAGTTAGAAATAAGAAGTTAGAAGTTAGAAATAAGAAGTTAGAAGTTAGAAGTAAGAAGTTAGAAATTAGAAATAAGACATGTCCCTATCCCCCCCCCCCCCCCCCACACACACACACACATACATACAAATGGAAGTTAGAAGTTAGAAGTAAGAAGTTAGAAGTTAGAAGTAAGAAGTTAAAAGTTAAAAATAGAAGTAAGAAGTTAGAAGTTAGAAGTAAGAAGTTGGAAGTTAGAAATAAGAAATGTCCCCTCCCCCCCCCCACATACATACATACATACATACATACATACATACATACATACATACGACATAGAAGTTAGAAGTTAAATGTTAGAAGTTAGAAGTAAGAAGTGAGAAGTTAGAATTTAGAAGTAAGAAGTTAGAAGGTAGAAATAAGAAGTTAGAAGTTAGATTATAAGAAGTTAGATGTTAGAAATTAGAAATAAGAAATGTCCCCTTCCACACATACATACATACATACATACATACATACATATATACATACAACATGGAAGTTAGAAGTTAGAAGTAAGAAGTTAGAAGTTAGAAGTAAGAAGCTAGAAGTAAGAAGTAAGAAGTTAGAAATAAGAAATGTCCCTACCCGGCTTTGGTACCTTTGGGACTGCTTCAAAGTGGACTTACTAGTTGGGTGTCTTAACCCTAGTCGTGCTGAACCCGGATATATCCTGCCTTTACAAACAGTGTGGATCCAGATCAGTTGGCTTCTGAAGAAGCCAACTAATCTGGATCTACGCTGTTTGTCATTCAGTAAATTTGGAAAGAGTGTGGATTCTTAATATATTCAGCAGGACAAGGTTTAATATTGGTTACAGAATAATAAGAAAGAAAAAAAATGTCGGACTGGCCAAATTTGCCCTTAATAGCGAAGTGGTCTTTATTTCAAGTGGTCTTAATAGATGAACTTTATTTTACTTGTTAGGCGCAACTCTCGGTCTGCAAACTGCTCTGGGTCCCGAATATACAGTCGACTCCAGTTATTTCGACTTCGCTTATCTCGAATAATTGCTTATCTGGAAGTGAAAACCTGGTCCCCATTTAACATGGACATCTAACAGCTGGTAACAAAATATTGTGGAAAAGAGGAGAAATTGCTCATAAGGAGCAATTTCTCCACTTTTCCACAATATTTCAATACGTTTGACTCTCACTATCTCAAACACTGATATCTCAAAGTACAGCTTAAGTCAAACTTGACTTTTACTAATGTTGATTTTAAATTAGTTTTGCTTTATGTATTCTTTACATTTCAACTCCTGTTATCTCAAACTACTGTTAACTCAAACTACTGTTATCTCAAACGGAAAATTATGGTCCCTTGGCGTTTGAGATAACGAGAGCCCACTGTATATTGCAAATACGGTGTGTAGGTTGTTCTATATGCACATAAAAAGATTCCCTTACAATATTAGATTACTGCACCTACGATAGCCTTCTCTACGCTACTTTAACGCTTAACATGCTGTTCAGCAAAAGACATTTTAAAATGTTTATTTATTTATTTTTTTTACCCAGAAAATAGGCCTTGATATTTCATGCAAATTGTCTCTGGAGGAAATGTGCAAAGAAAACAATACGCATGAAATGTAAAAGCCTATTTATTCGGAAAAATAAGGGCAAAAATCATCATATTGTCATCTGCTGAGTTTGACCTGATAGTGGTTAAAGTTAAACGTATGACCTCCTTTAAATGGCTCAAATTTCAGACACCGCACGTAGTATTTTGAATGTTTGATTAATATTTTGTAAAAACCCCACTGGACAACAAGTTGGAAAGAAAGGTAACTATCTCATCACGAAAACACGCCTATATAATTTTGACCTCCATAAACCCCATTTTTATATAGTAAAACTGGGGTATACAGGGGTACACATTATTTTTCTTATTTTGCGAAAACAAACATAGATTGTTGGTTCTCACCGAGGCGGTTCTAACGAGTACCCACAATCTATGTTTTGGGCAGAAATATGAACAGTATCAGAATTTTTTTATCTGAAAATTTTCCTTTTTTGTTTGTAGAATTTTCAATATATTTAAATTGTTTTCGTAATGTTTTATAATTACTTTTATTTACTGTGTACTTTTTGTCTGGTGTATCCTTTTAACCCTTGTCCTGCTGAACCCGGATATACCCTGCCTTTGCAAGCAGTGTAGATCCAGATCATTTGGCTTCTGAAGAAGCCAACTGATCTGGATCTGCACTGTTTGTCATTAAGTATGTGAATTTATAGAAATAGTTGGGATCAAGTAATCTGATTGGCTGAAAATTAGAAATGGGTGTGGTATCTTAATTTATTCAGCAGGACAAGGGTTAAGAGGGGAAAGGGAAGTGTATATTTTACTTTGTAACGTCACAGTCTGCAGCATTTGCATTGTTCCATATATATGCATCACAAGATTTGCAACGTGAGAAAACCTACCTTCTGACATGTGTGCCCAACGAAGACTCAAGTCAGCCTTCGCATTCCCTCTGTCTGATCAGAGTCTTCGTTGAAGAAATTTTGCATCCTAGACTCTCAAAAAATGTGCCCAGTGAAGATTCTGATTAGAAAGCGTGAATGCCATTGCTGATCAGAATCTTCGTTTGGCGCACATGTCCGAAGGTACTGTTTCTTTCGTTGCGACTCATAATATTATTTGAAATATTATAAAACTGCCGTATTCGACCTAATTACCGCACATGCTACCATAAGCGCAAAGTCATGCAATTTAGTAGTCTTTAAATTACAGCCAGTGTACTTTTATCTGCTTCTTTATAAAACATATGTTGTTGGTACTCACTTTAATTGCCGCGACTAGTCGAGACAATTCAAATGAGTACCAACAACATATGTTTTAACAAAGAGAGTAAGACAAATAAATATATCATTAAATACGCCCCTCATGAAGTTCTCTACTTCTCTACTGATCGTTCTTTAAAGTGTGGCCGTATTTGGAAGATATTTCACTAACTAAACGTTTTTCTAGTGCTTTTTGAAAAAAAAACAAACAAAAAAAAAAACAAAAAAACTTAGCGTACAGTGCGGTAATTAGAGCGAATACAGTTTAATAATGAACTTGCAATACTTTGCGCTCCCATGCCGTTTTGACAACCATTTCTCTGACGTCCAGACTTGACATGCATCTAGAATAAGTATCCTAAATACTTGATTATCATAAATCCTTACCACAGCTATCATTATGGTAATAAGTCTATGAGATGTGTACCCCACTTTCTCCCATGATATGTGCTCCATGTTCTTTTATGATGTGTATTGTCTTGTTCTCCCATTATGTGCACACTCATATTCTCCCATGATGTGTTCTCCCGAGTTCTCCTATGATGTGTACTCCTATGTTCTCCCATTATGTGTACACTCATGCTCTCAAATGATGTGTACTCCGAGGTTCTCCCATAATGCGTACTCTCATGTTCTCCTTTGACATGTACTCCGATGTGGTCTCATGTTCTCCAATGATATGTATCTCATGTTCTCCCATGAAATACGATGTGTACTCTCATATTCTCCGCTGATGTGTACTCTCATGCTCACCCATGATGTGCATTTTCATGTTCTCCCATGATGTGAACTATCATATTCTCCTTTGATTTGTACTTCTATGATCTTCTATGTCCCGTGATATTGACCCCATGTTTTTCCATGAAATATGATGCGTACGTAGTCCTATGTTCTCCCATGTTCTCCAATGATATGTACCCCATGTAACCCCATAAAATATGATGTGTACTTTTATGTTCTCCCATTAAGTGTACTCTCATGTTCACCCATAATATGTATTCTCATGTTCTCCCATGATGTTTACTTTCACGTTTTCCTATGATGTGTACCCCTATGTTCTCCCATGTCCAATGATAATTATCCCATGTTCTGTCATGAAATATGATGCGTACTCTTATGCTCTCCCATGATGTGTACTCTCATGTTCTCCCATGATGTGTACTCTCATGTTAACCATAATGTGTACTCTCATGTTTGCCCGTGATGTTTACTCTTATGTTCACCCATGATGTGTACTCTCATGATCTCCTCTATGATGTGTAATCCTATGTTCTTCCATGTTTTCCCACGATATATACCCCATGTTCTCCCTTGAAAAATGATGCATACTCTCATAGTCTCCCATGATGTGCTCTCTCATGTTCTCCCAAGATTTGTACTCTGATGTTCTCCCATTATGGATACTCCCATGTTCTCACATGATATGTTCTCCCTTGTTCTCCCATGATATCCCATGATGTGTACTCCCATGTTCTCCCATTATGTGTACCCCTTTGTTCTCCTATTATGTGTACTCCCATGTTCTGCTCTGATGTGTATCCCCCACGTTCTCCGATTATGTGTACTCCTATGTTCTCCCAAGATGTATCCTCACGTGTTCTCCCATGATAGAAGTTCCTTAATTTTCTCTAACTGGCATAAGAAATGGTCATTATTCGCTAATCAATAAACCCCATCGGGACTTGAATGTTAACTCCAGTGAGGAAAAAAAAACAAAAAAAAAAAAAAAAAAAAACAACAAAAAAAAAAAAAACAACAACAAATAAACAAAGAAAAAAAAAAGATGAATTATGTTGGTATTCGAGTGTAATATGTATGTGACACAGAAAGTGTCACATTTCAAAAGCTCAGCAAACTAGGAATCAAATATACAAAAAAGTAGAGAAGCTGCAGTAATTTTAGATGCAAAGTATGAACGTCACCGGATTTGTTGTCTGTTTGTTTTTGCAGTGACATATTGCATCAATGAACCTGTATCTTGTATCATCGAGCTCAACTGGATTTAACTGAGGAAAGAGTATCGCTATTTTTATTTTCAGTTAAACTTACTAGCGATAACTTATTTGCAGTTAAATCAACTCGCGATATTTTTAATTGAAATCACTTGTGATACTCTGTTTTCAATTAAATCCACTTGCTATACGAGGGTTGTTCAATAAATTCGTAGACTGGTTTTATAATTTTAACATCCGATATCGCAGAGAAATAAAACATGAACCATAGTTAACCACAGTCTTTCGTGCGTAAGTATTCCAAAATTTACACCGAACAACGTCTTGTGCATAAAGAGATGGTTAAATTAAATGTGCCATATAAGCGCGAGCACCACACGGCGCAGTTCACGTTCCGACGTCAGTGACGTTGTCGACGTTCATTGACGTAAAGTCATGTTTTAACTTTTTCTCAAATGAATGGAATACGCATCCCTGATGTTGTTCAGGCCACTCTCTTAATAACGTCCGAAAACCAAGACAGAGAATACCTCCGATGATTTTATTTGTTTCTCTCTGGAGTTGTAACAAATCGTCAAATTTTTGTTTCCTTCAACTGTAGTTTGATGCTGGAAAAAATGCGAAGTCAAAATAGGCCAGGTCCGAGGAGCAAGATAGGTAGCTCAGTTGTCACAGTCCCAGTACGCCGATCTTCAGCTGCGTTTCAGCTGCCGTGTGCAGAGACGCATTGTCTTTGTATAGGCAGAGATGCTGAGTCTCTTTGATCTGAACTCCCCCATGAAGTCCCACCGCAGCCCCGTTTGAAACGAGACTTTTTATCAATTTAAGTTTCACTAAATTAGAAACACAACTTTTTTAAATAGAACTGATAAGTTTGCAAAAATTTATTCTAAATGAATTTTATTGGTTGTTTTGGCTGCATTCGTATGCAACATGTAAGTATGTCTTACTAGATGGAACCCAGATTATGAATAATAAAATATAATTACAACGCATCAACATACGGATGTTACAAATTATTGCTTAAGACAACCTGCTTGAAATTTAAGCATACGTAATCCCTTTCCATTTTATAAATAAACAAGGCAATTATTTATAAAAAAATATTTTATCAGAATAAAATATCTTTCGCATCTTTAAGTCTTCGGTTATGATCCGGTAAACTGTCCCCACACTGACATCGGCAATCTCCCTAACCATCATCCGTCGATCCACATGAAAGCCTTTATCAACTAACGTCATGTAAGACGTCCCAACATGTGACTTTCTACTAGTCCTCTCGTCGTCCTCAAGACCTAGCTGGCCTTCCGGAAACCGCTTGTTCCACTTAAACACAAGAAGCGTGCACACTTTATGTTCATCTTTTGCCATCTGCAGCATCTTATACGTTTCTGTCGGTGTTTTTCTAAGAGCCATACAAGCTCTTATAACCCCGCGTATTTCCATGCGTTCTTTCGTTGATGTTTTGACGTTAGTAAGCGTGCAGCTCATCTATTTCCAATGTTGTTAATTTCAAACTCTTATGTCCAAATGACGTCAAATTTCGACATGACGTCGTTATAACGTCATGCAACAATCTGACGTTTTTTCTTTGTGAATGTACAGGAATCATTACTGCATGTATATGTGGATGAAATAGTGCATAACGTACATAAAGTCGGACGGGGGTGATAGCACGTTACTATGTTAATACAGACGCACATTACATTTAACTAGTTTAATTTTTGGTTGAAATATTTGGCTTAGTTATAAATAATAGATTAAAATTTGTAATGCTATAAGAAATTATCACTTAAACGCAATAGTAATCAAATTAGACGAGCGGTCCTCGAATTTATTGAACAACCCTCGTATTCTGTGTTCAATTTAATCCATTGTTGATACTCTATGTTCAATAAAATCAACTAGCGCTACCATGTTTTCAATTAAATCCACAAGCGACACCAAAGCCTGTCCCGAGGTTATAAAACTTTTTTCGTGCTCAACTCAGCTGAGCATAAAATTTGTCCTGCTAATAGATCTCAAATTACTCAAAATGGCATTTTTTTTCTTCCTAAGCAAAAGCTGAGCATGGAACTGTGTCTGATGATAAATATGAAAAAAAAGCCTGTTGAGCTGAGCACGAAAAAAAAAAGTTTTATAATCTCAGGGCCTGATTGTCCGAAAAGACTGGCAATGTTCCTTGAGCAAATACGGAAATTACTATGGTTAGTCATAGACAGGCTAATGATAAAATTATACAGACATGTATAAAACATTTAAATCACTCTGGGGAAAAATCCCACCCGGTTTCCCGGCTGCACATTCCCAAAGCCTCCGTCAGTAACATGCAATATCCCTAGCTGCATCGGACTACATTATCGTAAATACAGAAATGAAAACAAAAGTAACTCAATAGCAACTTAAAAATTAATGCAACTGAAGAAAGGGAACATTTCAAAATTCCATCGTGCTCGAGAAATGACAAAGTCACCTACTCGTGACTATTCCCTAGACGAATAATTGTCAGTGGCGAAGCCAGAACGGAATTAATTGTGCGCAAATCCGGGAAAAGTCTTAAAAATTATGCATACAAACGCTTCTAAATTAGGGGCTTTCTTTTTAAGAAAAGAATTTGCTCCCAGAGGGAGTAACTTTTTTCCTTTAAGAGCGGACCTTGTGATAAAGAAGCTATAGTTTACGTTCATGCCATATGCATATGTGCGTACTAAACACTACGCCTATGATTGTTTGATATACAGTAAAACCTGTGTAAGAGATAGCCACCTTCGAGACTGACTTTAAATAGTGGTTGATGTGGAAAAAGTTGTCTGTCTTATAAAGGTACATGTCATGTAATTTTGCTAGCACAATTACATGACATGTACCTTTATAAAACAACCACCTTTCCACATCAACCACTAAAAAAAGGTAAGAGGAAAGTCCAGGGAGTGCCACAATCACAAACCGCAGCCCTTCCCAGACCCCAAGAGGAAGAGGAAACCGACAAATCCAAACAAGCACAAACCGAACAAACGTACGAAAAGCACTAAGATTAGCTCTCTCTTCCCCAAGCGAGGTAATCGCAATACTAAAAGGACTGAAAACCACAAGAACAAAATGACACACGGAAAGACATACATCAAATCGCCTCGTAGAATAAACCACAAAGCAACAAAGAGTAAGACTAACACCGGGACCACCGCCTTAGAACGGTCAGTAGAGCAAACAACCGGGGGGTTTAAAGCACTTTTACAGCTAGCCTACTTCACCCTGGGTCCCGATGCTACTCTTAATACAGAAACACATAAAAAGTCGCATAAAGGCTCCCAACTCAGTCAATGCATCAAAGCGAAAACACAAAAATCAAATTAATCACTATAATAAACAAAGACGAGTACTGATGGCTAATTCTACTGTATGCCAGAGTAAATGAAAACCAATAGTTGAACCACGGCGGGCCAAGCCAAAGACATATCGTCAAGCCCCAATCCACCGGTTAAAGTTTTACGAAGAGGCCGTCATTGAGTCTGAGGCCCGAACCACCGTCGTGCAATTAAAGAGTGAAGCATAGCCATCAACAATGACCAAGCGGGCATTTCAACGTTGAATCAACGTCAGACTTCAACGTTGAAACAACGTTGAAATATAGGATTTGAAAGTTGGATGGACGTTGAAATGACGACGTTGAATCAACGTCGATTACCTGACGTTGATTCAACGTCAGGCTTCAACATTGATTCAACGTTGATTGTCTGACGTTGAATCAACATCATATCATCATCATATTATCTCCATTCAACCTTCAATCCCAATCATAATACAAAATTCATATGCAACACTGATTCAGTTGAGAACGATATCTAGTAATTAGACGGATGTTGAGAAAACAAGAACTATTAAATGCAATAGTCAAGCATGTATTAGGAATACTTTGGCCCCTAGAATGCTCTTACTATCCTAACTAAAACTTTTTTCGTGGAATCTTATAACAAAATTGTTTCTGGGCTTTTTTCTATTATTTCAGAAAGGGTATGCTAAATGCTACAGCAAGTTGTTCATCAGCTATAACCAAAACCATGTGGCATATAAGAAGAGCTCTTCTTACAGGCCACTTGCCAAAACTACTTAGGACAAATGGATAGACAGACAATGCAAAATGCAATACACGACCATAAGTTCTCCTGAGAAGGCTCTTGTCTCTGACAAGAGTATCTCTATTTTGAATTTTAGCTGCATATGTATTTCTCCCATAAAAAAAAAAGAGAAAAATGTTGAACCAATTTACAGGGGTATTGACCTTGATGTTGCACACTATTTATTAATGAAAACAGCAAACTCCAAAACTCATTTCAATATTTTCTTTCTTCATATACTGCGTACAATATATATACGTTTAACATCAGATTCAGTTCTTATCTTTTCTTCCACACCAACACCAGCCCTTTCTGGCGCATATTTCAGGAACTTTGACATACAGCTGATTGTCTTGGTTTCATCTCCACCATGGGATGCAATGACCACATCTGAAAGAAAGATAAATAAATAAGTAAATAAATAAATAAAAACACACAAAAACTGAAAGTAAAAGATGAAGAATAAAAACTAAACAATGATTCAGACAGGATTGAATGCATTTACAGTTGTGCTTAAGACTTTACGAGAGAAGAATGTTTAATTTCAAATTTGCCACCGTCTGGTTTGAGCCCTTCATATGATCCTGGCATGCTGGAAAAGGTATACACTAGATAAAATTGATAGGATTATACCATTTTTTTTTCTTTTTCTTTTCTATTTTTTATTTTCAGTCATGAATATTCATGTGCTCTCGCTTTTACCTACGAACAGCAGGGCGACCATTTCTTTGAAAACATTTATCCGGGCTGTAGGTATGGAACTTTTCTTAATGGGGAGACTTTGCAAATTCTCCCTTTAAGAACAGACCCTTATTACAATCAGATAGAAAAGTTTCCAGAAAGAGTTATCTCCCTTGCATTTTGGTGTCCAACACTGCATTTAATATAACAAAAACAAAAACAACAACTCAAAATTGCATAGCTCAAGTTAAGGCGTTTTTTTCACTCCAAAAGTAATGATATTTTTCTTATTGTTCCACGAAAACAAATGTTGTGGGTACTCATTAGAAGCGCCTCGCCTTTTTACTGGTCGTATATGCCTGGCGAAGCGTTTTCTCGTGTCAACTCTAGTTGATATAAAGTTGGAGCTCTAACCTTCTTTCAACTTTTAATCACTGTATGAAATCGACTGTACTGCAACGTTGAAGACTGATCAATATTCAACGTTGACACAACGTTGAAATACCAACATCTTTTCAACGTCAGATATTCAACGTTGAATCAACGTAATCAACGTTGAAACAACGTCACGACGAGATTTCAACCAAGCTTCAACGTTGAATCGACGTCGCGTGCCCACTGGGGATTGGGTTGACAACTAGGCATGCAGTCTGCCGCATAATATCCAGGCTATAGCCAATTCTTTTATAACGGTTAATAAGTTTTCTGAATTGCTCCGAAAAGTTAGATTTACCTACAATTTTTCTAAATCTGTACACTAAGTCAACGTAAAATTCTGGTTCCGATATACCTTGTTGCAGAAGTGTCATCAGACTGACGCTATATTTTTCTAACAAGGCACTGTGTCTGCGATAAAATTTCGAAAACGCCTTACGAAGTTTAAAATAACGATAGCCCTGCCTAAGAAGTTTGGCAGTAAGGGCTTTATTACGGTAGTTAAAGTCATTAAGATTTGAAGAAGCTCTGGCGAATCTAATAAGTTGAGATATGTATACCCCATATGAGGTACGCCGGGGGACTTCGCCATCCAGAAAAGGGAAATTGACTATATCAAAATCAAAATCGTCCCGTTTATCATAAATTTTGGTGGAAACTGTACCATTAGATATACATAGATTCAAATCCAGAAAAGATGCCTCGGTTTCGGAAGAATATGCTCTATTTAATTGGAGTTCTGTAGGGTATATCCGGTCCACCATTTGGTCAAAGTAAATATTGTCAATATTCAATAAATGGTCAAGGTATCTTGAAGTTGAATTGAAAGCCTCAATAATGTCAGCCTGATTTTCACGTGAGAGAGACTTCATGAAATCTCTCTCATAACAGAAAAAGAAACAAATCTGCAACAAGAGGAGCACAATTAGTTCCCATCGGAATACCAATAGTTTGCCTATAAAGTTTAGTTCCAAGTCTAATAAAAATATTATCCAAAAGATAAACAAGGGTATCACAGACTTTTTGACACGACCATAAATTGTGATTATTATATACATCAGAAGTGAAAAAAGCACATTCTTCGTTGCAAGCCAAATATTGGATATTCTCCCGAATAAACGTTCGGTTAATTAAATCAATAAGTTTATCTTTTATAAGATGATGAGGTAACGTAGTATACAGTGTAGAAAAATCATATGTAGACAATTTAGAAGCCTGAAAGTTTTTAGATTTAAATTTATTGAGAACATCATTAGAATTTTTAATTGAGGTAAATTTGAAAGGTGGCTGTCTTACACAGGTTTTACTGTACCACTGTTAATTTAACTTCACTTCATCCCTCTGAACCTTGTTGGTCCTTGGGGCCACGTCAAGCGAAAAGGTGCCTTCGAACATGCGCAAAATTCACAGATTCACATCATCCTGCGCATTTGCTCTTCATTCATAGATCCTGTAGTGTCCAATGATTCTGATAGTGGGAAAGGGCCCTGATCAGACTGCGCGGATGCTCAAAATATTAAAATGGATAACCTTTTCACTGTGTGCTCTTAAACAAGTAACCCTTTCCACTGTGTTCTCTTAAAAAAAAGTAACCATTTCAACTGTGAAATAAGAAAAAAAAATCCACGATAGACATTTAACACACTCACTCTGTTGAAACGCTTGATTTGTACATGCCACAGCCAACTTTTTTTATATTGCAAATACATAGAATGTAGTGATTATAAATTATATTGCAGGAGTTACCGTAATGGTCCTAAATTGTCGGACCCACTGGCCTGGACAAACCCCCTTATCATAGCGTTTTTGGCAGACGCGTTTTAGGCAGGTCTAAAATACCATTTTTCCTATCCTAAACGATGACAGCGCTGCCCAGCTTGAAAACAACTACTCTTTCTCTTCTTTTTTGTTTTGTTTACGCATTAGTATGAAGCTGACCAGCAAGCACACACCTCTGGGGGAACTTGTCTATTGAAACCAGATATATTTTGTACTTGCACAATAGTTTTGTTTCTGTATTTTCAGAGACGGCGATGTTTTCAGTATTAGCTGTCTTTGTGACTCTGGGATTAATATCATCCCTGATCGAATGTCGCTCCGTTACAGAAAATGACACTTTAGGTAGGTGCAGATAGCGTTACTGTCCTTTCGACACAATTTGGAAAAATGTGTTTCGCTTGGCGTTTTATTCTAAACCAGAAACCATTTTCTGTGCTTTGTTTTCAAATATTTACTGTAAAATTAATTTTTATGGCCAAACATGAGTCTGACCGATGAAATTTCTAAAATAAATTGGATTTTATTGATATTTTCCATTAAAAATTATTTTTTGCTGCCTTCATTGATTTTAAATAATTGATGTTTCATATCAATAACTGTGACGGTTTCAGAAATTTAAAACAAGTGGAATCAGACTACCTACCCTATTTTGCATAATTTGCAGCGATATTTGCTGTGGGAAATGGATTTTTTTCGATGTTTTAAAACTGCTGAATAGAATAAAAAAAATCTGCATAGGTAGCTACGACAAAATGTTTTGCACTGAATCATGACAAAAGTTTACTAATTTACGTCTTATGAGTAAAATGCCATGCGAAGAACGGCTTTCTGAAAGATTTCGAAAGCGCAATAGATTCTCGACGACGTCACATGTAACAAGTCTTGTGTAAATTCCATGAGTTAAAAAGCTTAACGTCACATTTTAAACTGCATCGCGCTAAAAGATGTGCTTTGCAATTGTTTAGAAATATATTTCAAGATGGGAAGAGGTCTACAAAACAATTAATGTCCACTGTTGGTGTATATGCCATAGAACAAATTCGAAAACTCTTGATCATGTTTTTAATCGCTAGATAACATTAAGCGAATTTAAATCCAGTGTATATAAAGATATAAGACCTTGATTCGAAATATCTGAAGCTAAATTATGTCGCTGAATTTATTGATCTGCAGGAACTATCTGTCTTGTATCATTCGAATCATACTTGTTTTGTAACATTTTCCATCGCGCCATATCAAATACTGAATAGCAGTACCATCACGAAACACGCCTATATAATATTGATTTCCTTAAACCCCACTTTTATACAGTAAAACTGGGGCTTACAGGGGTATACATTATATTTCTTATTTCTGCTCAAAACATATATTATGGGTACTTATTAGAACCGCCTCACCGAGGCGGGTCTAACGAGTCCCCACATTCTATGTTTTGAGCAGAAATATGAAAAATATCAGAGTTTTCAGTTTTGGAGGTGAAATTTTCTTTTTATTTGAATAGGCGTGTTTTCGTCATGAATATAATTATTTGGAGTATACTAAAGTTTAGAGATTCGAGGAGAAGTCAGTACGAGAGATAATGTAACATGGCGAAGAATATACAATAGAACAAAGAACATGTAATCAAAAGAAGGAAAACTGCACCTTTGAAACTTTAGTTAAATCATATAAGTCTAGCGTCCTATAAATAAGACATCGGCAAATAGTGTAGACCCAGATCAGACACCGCAGAACGCGCCGTCAGATCAGGGTATACACTTTTTGCATTAAGTTCAGATATTTCTACAAAACATGAAAATAATGAAAATAACCAGACATCCCTTAAATTGGAAAGTGAACAAGTACAAAGAGTTACAGTAGAACAATCCACTCGGCATCAATGGTTTAAAAGAACAGACGATAACAAATGTATATCAGTAAGTTTTGACAAAAAAAAAATGCCAAAATTCAGGGCCCAGTTATTCAAGGCATCGTTAGCTTAACGAGATTGTTAGTGGTCAAAATGTTAACTGTTCTAATAAGTACAATATCTAATTCACAGGTATTTTTTTTTCTGAAAAATATGAGTAGGTTTTGAAATTCAAAAGCTACTCACTTTTTTTCAGCAACAATATTAGCTTATATACCATACTGAATGATCACTTTTAACGATACGTTAACTTACGACATCGATAGTTTTGAACAACTGGGCCTAGGCTTCTATAGAAGTGATACATGTATTAGTGACTGAGTGAAGGGGTAGACAAAATGTGTTTTCTTGCGACGAGACTCTGTAGAGAAAAAAAAAAACAACAAAAAAAAAAACAGTGCCTAATGACACTCATCTTTCACTGTTAGATTTGTTAGGCTCAGAACTTTTTAATATCTCCTCTTATAGTTTAATTATTTTTCTCCAGAATTTTTCGACGAAAGGTCAGCTTTAGCTCATTCAGACAACCCTATTTATACCAATACTCGATACAACTACAAAATTCGTTATAATGACAAATTGACTGTCATAAAACCTTCGCTTTACAGGCAACAATTAATCACAAATTATGCAATAATATTGTATTGAATACTTTAAAGAAAATATGTTTTGGATATTTGTTAGAATCGCCTCAGTGAGACGATTCTAACAAATATCTCAAACATATGTTCTATGAGGAAATAAAAACAAAACAAGACCTTTCTTACATATCAATCTGCACATTAAGTATTCTGTACAACAACAAATTCATTTCCATGGCAACGTCTTTGTGAACAAATGCTGTCGTTGTAATGAGGGTTCACTGTATTTGGAACAGTCCAAAACAAGTTTGCACGGTGCTTTTTGAAAGCAGATTATACTTATTCGTATGTTGATATTGTTTTACACCGCTAACTATTTCTTGCAATTTGAATACTTAAAGCGTCTTATTACTTACTATTTCAGATGATTCGCCCAGGATAAAGCGAGGTTCATTAGCCTTAGTTCGTAAGTGTACAGGTTTTGGTAACTAATGTGACATATTTAAGATACATGTATCACCAGCGAACATGTGAGGAACATTACTCATAAAGTAGCCTTAACATATACTCGTATACGAACAAGGAATATCCAGCTCACCTTACTTTTTACCAGTCTCTTGGCAAATTCAGCAGACGACAAATTGATGATATTTTATTATTATTATTATTATTATTATTATTATTATTATTTTTCCCGGAAAACAGCATTTGGCATTTTCATACAAATTGTCTCCATTGGATATATTTCAAAATGTCTGCTGGAAATTTACCCAGAATGCCATTGCGAAAACACGCCTATTCAAATATATTGAAACTTTTACAACCTAAAAAAGGAAAATTTTCAGATAAAAATTCTGATATTTTTCATATTTTTTTTCTCAAAACATATATTGTGGGTACTCGTTAGAACCGCCTCGGCGAGGCGGTTCTAACGAGTACCCACAATGTATGTTTTGAGCAGAAATAAGAAAAATAATGTATACCCCTGTAAACCCCAGTTTTACTATATAAATGTGGGGTTTAAGGGGGTCAAAATTATATAGGCATGTTTTGTGATGTAAGCGGTAAGGCGAATGAATACAACTGAAGTATTTGTTGCCCTTTTGCAAAGGAAGATAACTTTGGCAATTACAGTCCAACTATAATGACTAGAATATCATTGGGGCCATAGAAAGTTCCAGATATGGATTTTTCAAGCTACTGGGATTAATCAAAGCACAAGGTGAGGAGGCAAATGAGGATAATTTAACAATGTATATTTTTGATCTTATATAAGTTAACGGTATGTTGAATGCACTAATTAAAAGATGAGGCGATTCTAATGAGTACACACAGCATACGTTTTCATGATTCAATAAGAAAATCCAAAAAAATCCTCAAATATTCATTTACTTGAACTTTCGGAAGAATTTCCAAGGGACTAAAGCTATACTGTATGAACAAAATACATTTTCATGATACAATAAGAAAAACATCCAAACATATCCCTATTTTTTCTTTTTTTTTTTTTTGTTTTTTTTTTTTTAGCTATTGAAAGAACTTTTTAAGGACCCAAAACCGAGTTCGAATGGGCCCCGGTAAACGTGCCATCGGTGTTCGAGTCATTGAAGTTTTAATGTTAGAACAGCGTACAGTTTCATGATATAATAAGAAAATTTTCCTAAAATATCATAAATCTTTGTTTTCTTGAGCTATCTGAAGAATTTCTTAGAGACTTAAAAACAAATTCAAATCAGCCACAGTTAATGAGTTTTCAGTGTTCGAGTCATTGAATGAACAAGAAGTTCACAGCTCGTCTTCAGATGAAAGATATTAAAAAAAAAGTGTAAAACAACCGCACTTGTGTCAGCTGAAAATTTGACAGTTGGAGGTAGGATAAGCCACGTATCTCACTGCATCACCGGCCAGAAGGAACTGAAGTCAGAAAAAAAAACTGTGTTCTGGGTTAGGAAGTTAAGGGAACAAGAAGACATGGGTTCAAACGGCGACTTCTTCAGGCAGTACAGAACCAGACATGGGTTCAAACGGCGACTTCTTCAGGAAGTACAGAACCAAGGCAAGATCCCCATGAGGAACGATCCGGTTAATATATAGTTACTCCAATTCCACACTCCTGATTGCATTAAAGATAACTAGATGGGAGGTAAAAACAAATGAAGACATGTACTTTAATGTAGTCGAAATAGCAGACCTATATCTTTTAACCGAGACAGGAGAAAGTTTCTTCTCTTCGTAAACAAAGATCAGAAAATCTGCCACATTCATTACAGATGGATCGATGGGATCCATCGCTGGAGACACCAGTCCATCCAATTGTTCCAGCGGTATTTATAGAAAGGTTTTGTGGAGGCTCGTTTTGAGGCACAGGCTCTCCCGGTAGATTTTAGTTTTAGAAAATCCTGCCTTCTCGAGGCCTCCTTGCGTGCAGGTTGTGGATTTCCGGCTACGAATAAGGAAGACGGGAAATGAAGATGGATCAAAAGATCCTTCCGAATTGGAAGCCTGACTGCTGGTGCAACCATCAGAGACAGCAGGACCGGGAAGAATGAATGATTCTTCCATCAGAATGACCAGACAGGATTCTTTCTCCATTTTCAGTAAGACCTTCATTAGAAGAGGAATGGGAGGAAATGCATATGATATCATTCCATCCCATGACAGAGACGTTGCGTCCACTGCCCATGCCACCGGGATTTGAAAATGAGATATGAAAACTTGAAGACGATTATTCAGCCTCATAGCAAAAAGATCTATATGAGAAACTTCTCAAAGATAAAATATCTGGGACAGAGAGCCCTTGTGAAGGGCCCTCTCTGTATAAAGCATCTGCTTTTTCCTGGAGAGTGAATCGACCAGAACTTTGTGCTTCCCTGGTACGAACTTTGCTGTTAGAGACACGTGTCATTTCGCACCAATCTAACATGAAAGTTCGTGACCAGGCCTCTCCTCCTTTGTTCAGGTAAGCAGCAACTAATGTATTGTCTGTAGACAGCAATGACTGCCTGGAACTGGCGAACAGATTTCAGAGTCAACCAGACTGCTCTGTGTTCTAAAACATTGATGTGATGTTCCTTCCAATGAGCAGACCATTGGCCTGAATCTGAGAGATCGCTCGGATGAGCGCCCCAGCCCACCAAACTCGCATCCGTGAATAGAAATAAGTCTGGTGGAGGACGAGTCAGTGGCACAATAAAATAAAGGAAGTCATTCTTCAACCATTTGGAGACAGCTTGGCTGAACCAAGAACCCAGAGAAATAAGACAATTCCATGACTGGTCCGTTTGAGACCAACGGTCTTTGATGTGCCACCGTAGCAAATGCTTGTTGGGTCTGCTATCCAGCAAGATTCTCGGTGCATTCTGGGTGGAATAGAGGGTAGCACATATTAAATAATACTCGTATTATCGCGAGTTAGATGATACAAATTCTATTTATCTACAGTACAGGGCACCTCTCTACAACAACTACATTTAGGAAAGCACAGAACTGAGAGCTCTAGTAAGATAATGTTATAGAACGGCTAAATATACTAAAAGTACACTTTGGGAAGTCAGAAAAGTGAAAGTTAATAGTCGAGTTTCTCAATTCCTGTAGCTTGCAAACAAACGTAACCCTAGCATCGGAAAGATATACGGCTGCATTTTTGTATATATAAAGCTTGGATATTGGTTCATACAAAACCTTTGTATAGCAATGCAAAACTCATTTTTTTATAATACTGGTTTAGATTTTTGTCAAGCAACTGTAAGTTCGTTTTGTATAACTCGATGAATGTTTACTGTCGTGTCAAAGGTTGGACGAGTTCATCCAAAATCCGTTTTTAGGTAAGCATGACTAAAATAGCATGCCGTGCATTTTCGGACTTATCCGTGAAGCACGCGAGAAAAGCAAATATATACACAATACTCTGTAACAGCGGACGGCGTGTACAGTGGATACATCAACGGGGCATGACTGTCTTGAGTAGAGTAAATTATTGTATTTGCACCGCGCAATCTCTCTGTTTTATTCTATTATTATTTATTTATTTATTTTATTTTATTTATCTTTTTTATTTTGTTTTATTTTTATTTTTTGTTATTTTATTTATTTATTTTTTTTAATTTTATTTTGGAATTTTTATATCAATTATGGCTAAACAAATATTTTTTTTTTCTTAAGAAAAGAAAAAAAACACACAAAAAAACACCCGGCTAAATGGGCGTTATTGCATCTGCTGTTCATACATCATTAGAAAGGATCCCGGGTAATTGGCACTTACCGGTCTGACAAACAGTGTGGACCAAGAGCAGAACGCGGAGTGATGAGAGTCGATACTGTATGCTTCTCATCTGGCAATTTTAGATAAATAAACAGGTAGTTAAATGACCTTGTTAATTTTTTTAGGCAAGTTTAGTAAGGTGTCAGAATGTTTACGCTAAACATAGTATTTTTTCACTCTATTTTCTTTTATTTTTGGCAATAAACAACAAGAGATTACGTCGTCATGACGAAAACATACCTATATAATTTTGACCCCCTTAAACCCCACTTTTATATAGTAAAACTGGGGTGTACAGGGGTACACATATTTTTCCTATTTCTGCTCAAATACATAGATTGTGGGTACTCGTTAGAACCGCCTCGGCGAGGAGGTTCTAACGAGTACCCACAATCTATGTTTTGAGCAGAAATAGGAAAAATATCAGAGTTTCTTATTAGAAAATTTTCAGTTTTTGGAGGTGAAATTTTCTATATATTTGAATAGGCGTGTTTTTGTAATGTACCTCAACACTTTGTCACAATTCCGTCTGATCAGAACATTTGTCCGCTGGCAAATTTAATGGATACTATATGGGATATATGAATGGACAGGAATAATCCAAAGAAGATCCAGATGAGACTGTGCGGGTGCACAGGTTGATCTTGACCTTCGCTATTCCATTACGAAAACATGCCTATTCAAATATACTGAAAATTTTACCACCAAAAAAACGAAAATTTTCAGATAAAAAATTCTGATATTTTTCATATATTTACTCAAAACATATACTGTGGGTACTCGTTAGAACCGCCTCGGCGAGGTGGTTCTAACGAGTACCCACAATCTATGTTTTGAACAGAACTAAGGAAAATAATATATACCCCTATTAACCCCAGTTTTACTATATAAAAGTGGGGTTTAAGGGGGTCAACATTATATAGGCGTGTTTTCGTGATGCAAATGCAATAAGAGCTCATCATTACACGCATTGAACACTTTTTTTTTTTGTATTAACGTTTATCATGTAGGGCAAACATTTCTGCAGACAACATTCTGAAATAATTTCCTTATTTTTTCCCAGAAAATGATGCAAACTGTCTCCTTGATTGAATTCTATTTTCTAGAGGAAAAACAATAAGAAAAATTACATCAATTTGTCGACTGCTGAATCTGCCCATTGCGTGTTTACTGTTAAGACAGCTTAGGAATTTTCACATCGCGGTGATTTAGATGGGAGAAAAAAAAAAAAACACACACAAAAAAAAAAAACAAAAAAAACACGCACATATATAGATAAATATTATTTTGAGTGCAAAAAAAGACTGTTACAGTGATCGAACCTTCGACCCGTGATTTAGTTTTTGCCTTTATGGACAACGAATTTACCGTTTTAGTTATGATCCAATACACTTGCAAGGAACCGTTATCAATGAATAACTAACTCAGTCAGACGGAGGCGCTGACTCGGAAAGTACCGAGTGGCATTATTTCTACCCGTAACATCCTGCTTCACCTTGACCCTGGATTATTCCAATATTAAAAGTACATTGATACGACAGTAAACATTTATCGAGTAATACACATGTATATAATAACAGGTAAAAACACCCAATATACACCCAACTCGCGATAATTTAATCTGTATAGTTGATGTCTGCATATAAATTAGCACTGATTGTTTAAAAATCTTGTCGCATTTGTAAAACGGCGTGTATTTTATGGAATTTTGATGAACATTTTAGTTTGTGGCAACTACGTCATTGTATTGTGTTTGGTCACCCAGTATAATTTGTCAACAATGGATTTGAAATTATGGACATGAAGAAATGCGCGGCGATTCCCCTCAACATACATGTTCAAGAATTACATAATTACAATAGAGTGTTCTATATGAATGTTTTTTTTTATTCAGAAACCATAAGCTAGAATGCCCGAACGATATCTGGTAAAATTTAAAATGGGTCATTCAAAATGGTGTCATAAAATTCGCAATCAAATATTTTTTTTTAGGTTTATTGTTTGGACCATACTGGACGAAATATCGAACTTTTTTTGGTGTTAATCCATTTCTGTAAACCTTCTAATAAAGGTATACAGAAGAAAACGGTAGAAGGTGTATTTGAAAAGCAGTTTGCCTGCGAAATTTGAATATTGGTGTCAGACAGCATCACGAAAACATGCCTATATAATTTTGACCCCCTTAAACCCCTATTTTATATAGTAAAACTGGGGTTTACAGCGTACTTTTTTTTCTTATTTTTGTTCGAAAACATAGATTGTGGGTACTCGTTAGAACCGCCTTGCCGAGGCGATTCTAACAAGTACCCACAATCTATGTTTTGAGCAAAAATATGAAAAATATCAGAGTTTTTTTACCTGTAAATTTTCAGTCAGAATCAATTTTTTAGAGGTGAATTTGTTCTATATATTTGCATAGGCTAATAATGGGAAACGGGATACACTCCCTTAAAGGCAGAAAACAATCGGGGTGTCACTTATGACGTCATGTTTGCATATGTGCATGCGAAAAAAAAATTCTGCTTTCTGTTTTTTAGCATTTCTTTTATTCTTTTTATGATTTTAACCTGAATACACAAAGTTTTGTATACTTAGAATTAATAAAGTATCAACTGGGCATCCATAGAAACGTGCAAGTTTTCGCAAAATGCGAGGCGGTTCTAACGAGTACCCACAATCTATGATTTTGTGCAGAAATAAGAAAAATAGTGTATACCCCTGTAATCTCCAGTTTTACTATATAAAAGTGAGGTTTAAGGGGGTCAAAATTATATAGGTATGTTTTCGTGATGAGATGCGATTTTGTTGTAATGTGACGGGGCACAGCATTTATTACAAGATTACATTGTGCACCCATCGAAGACTCAGATTAGCTTGTTCATCCATATGGGCTGATTAGAGCGTTCAATGCGCCTAAAGACGGGTTTGGATCCGTTGCTACCCACAAAATGCCCCGCGAATGCTCTGATCAGACTGCGCGAATGCGCAGGTTGATCTGATTCGTTGCTGGGCGCAAATACAATCTTGTAGAAAATGTTGCGTCCATGCTGAAATGAAAATGTGTACATTTCTTATTACAGGTGCTATCCTGAAAAGCGCCAGGCTGAAAGCGTCCCTAAATAATATGAAGTTATTTGTAAAAACTGGAGGTACCAAACAGGCAAATGAAGATTTCCGGTTGCTGAACCCTACTGACACATGGAAAAGCGGGGTATGATTTCATATATAGTTGATCTTTCTCTCTCTCTCTCTCTCTCTCTCTCTCTCTCTCTCTCTCTCTCTCTCTCTCTCCATTACGTAAACATGCCTATTCAAATATACTGAAAATTTCACCACTTAAAAAATGAAAAGTTTAAGATAAAAAAGTCTGATATTTTTCATATTTCTGCTCAAAACATAGATTGTGGGTATTCGTTAAACCGCTGTCGAGGCGGTTCTAACGAGTATCAACAATTTATGTTTTTGAGCAGAAATAAAAAAATAATGCATACCCCTGTAAACCCCAGTTTTAATGTATAAAATAGGGGTTTAGGGGGTCAAAATTATATAGGCGTGTTTTAGTGATCTCTCTCTCTCTCTCTCTCTCTCTCTGTCTCTCTGAATACTAATGTTTCATGGAATAGAGGGGTATTATGTCTTATTGTATTGATCCATGAGTATCCTCTCTCTGATTTGAAGGGACTTCATACACTTGGTTAATTGCCATGCAGACATATGTTTCTGATACCTTTAATATTAACCCTTATCCTGCTGGAAAATTAATTTAGCCACGCCCATATCTGACTATCCACTAATCAGATTATTTGATATACTATATTCATTCAATTCACAAACTGCATGACAAACAGTGTAGATCCTGATCAGATGGCCATCTGATCTGGATCTACACTGTTTGCAAAAGTATTGGTTGTCGTGTTCAGCAGGATAAGGGTTAAGCATTCGTCCAAATTCAGCAAGGTACAAATTTGTGATTTTTTTGTTGTTTCAAGAAAAATTGGGTTGTGGCAATTTGCATCTTTAAGTGTAAATTTGCATCAAATATCAACCCCTATCTCAAGAAAAAGAAAATGTCACAAAATATCGTTTGCTAAATCGGTTACCCCTCATGCTTAGCTTTAACGTTGATAATGCTGATCTTAAGTGAAGGACTTCAGCTAAAGTATATCATAATATTGTCTCGCGTTAACCTGCATTGCCTTTACAAAACCAGGCAGTGCATAATCTTGGTGCAAACTTCAGATGAATAATGCCCAACCCTTCGCCAAGAAGAAGCAGTAATCAAGGCATTGAAGAAGGAAAAATCAGCGATACTTGATAGCATACTATCAGAAACAGTTTAAAAGCTACATATTCCTCAAAAAGAGACATTCTATTATGCAAGAAAGGTTTAATAAATTGATATATCGTATTAACGCAATCATAAAATGTGGCACCTGACAGCCTGTAAAATTTTAGTTAGTCTATATATAGAGCTTATAAACTACAGGAGAAACTATGATTCTGTAAACAATGATAGCATCCTAAATGTACTTAAATTTCTAGAGTAAAGTCTTTCTTATAGTGTCCTCTTTTCACTCCCACAGAATACCAAGTATGGGAATGTTGGTCCTGTCAGTGTTACCCTCAGAACACCACAAGCACCAGATGTTCCAAAGCTGAACTTAACTTACAGGACAAGCACTGCTGATGGCAAATCTAAATGGATACAAAAGCAAATTACTTATGTAGATTAGAAAAATGTTTTCACGAGCTGAGTTTTGTCACACCAAAACTGACCTCAGAAAAATGTTTTCACGAGCTGAGTCTTCTCACACCAAAACTGACCTCAGAAAAATGTTTTCACGAGTTAAGTCTTGTCACACCAAAACTGACCTCAGAAAAATGTTTTCACGAGCTGAGTCTTGTCACACCAAAACTGACCTTAGAAAAATGTTTTTTACGATCTGGGTCTTGTCACACCAAAACTGACCTTAGAAAAATGTTTTTACGAGTTGAGTCTTGTCACGCCAAAACTGACCTTAGAAAAATGTTTTCACGAGCTGAGTCTTCTCACACCAAAACTGACCTGAGAAAAATGTTTTCATGAGCTGAGTCTTGTCACACCAAAACTGACCTTAGAAAAATGTTTTCACGAGCTGAGTCTTGTCACACCAAAACTGATCTTAGAAAAATGTTTTCATGAGCTGAGTCTTGTCACACCAAAACTGACCTGAGAAAAATGTTTTCACGAGCTGAGTCTTGTCACACCAAAACTGACCTGAGAAAAATGTTTTCACGAGCTGAGTCTTGTCACACCAAAACTGATCTTAGAAAAATGTTTTCACGAGCTGAGTCTTGTCACACCAAAACTGACCTGAGAAAAATGTTTTCATGAGCTGAGTCTTGTCACACCAAAACTGACCTGAGAAAATGTTTTCATGAGCTGAGTCTTGTCACACCAAAACTGACCTGAGAAAAATGTTTTCACGATCTGAGTCTTGTCACACCAAAACTGACCTTAGAAAAATGTTTTTACGATCTGAGTCTTGTCACACCAAAACTGACCTTTGTGTATGCCACATTTTCCTAAGCCACAACACAACGTCAGAAAATGTACCTTTGGACTTGTTCCCCGAGCGAAGATTCAGATCAGCCTGTACTTATGCACAGTCTGATCAGATTCTTCACTGGGCGCATATGGGATATCCAACGGATATCCATGCGGACAACAAAGACTGTAATCAGACTGCGTTGATGTGCAGGCTGATTTGAGTCTTCGTTGGGGGCACATGTCAGAAGGCACATTTTCTAACGTTGTGGATCAGATATTCGGATAGACAGACCTGAGCAAACAGTGTAGACCAGCAGACCCAGTTTAAAAGTTGACTATTTGTTACTCATCCAGCACTACCTTATTAACAGTTTATCACTCATCCGGCAGTTTGTAGACACATTAATAGGTAATTAAGAAGAAGTGTGCACATTTAATCCATTTTAGACGGAATGAACTCCCCCGCACTATCAATGGGAAGATTCTAATTTCAAGTTTAGGTATGTCAGGCTATGTGATTTAAATTTTCTTAGAGAAAAATGGTTGAACTCTTTGCAAACGGTGGAGACCCAGATCAGATGCCGCAATCTGCGGCATCTGATCTGGGTCTGCACTGTTTGCCAATTACCCTTTTTTAATTCCTGAGGTACAACAATGACAAAACAAGCATCACATATGAAAGCAAAGACGCGCGAACGAACACCATTACGAAAGCATGCCTATTCAAATATATTGAAAATTTCACCACCAAAAACTGAAAGTTTTCAGATAAAACATCCTCAGATATTTTTCATTTTCCGCTCAAAGCATAGATTGTGGGTATCATATTGGTTGACACCACGAAGGCTCGTTCACTGTGGCTGAATCGAACTCGTTTTTGAGTCTCTAAGAAATTTTTCCAGTAGCTCAAGAAAACGAATATTTAGTTGGATTGTTTTTTAATCTGTCATAAAAATATACTTTGTGTTTACTCATTAGAATCGCCTCATCGAGGTGATTCTAATTACACCTACCATTATTTTATAAGAATCGAAAAGACAAACTTAAATAATTCCATTTGCCTTTTGGTCTGGTGCCATAATTAACCCGCACTGGCTTGGACTACCCATGTCTAGAACAAATTTGCATGGTCCCAAAGTTGTTCGAGCGTAGTAAGGGTAAACGTGGTCAATATTCGGGTTTCTCAATTCCTGTACCTTGCAAAACAAAAAAAAAAAAACAAACAAAAAAAAACAACAACAAAAAAAAAAAAAAAAAAAAAAAAAAAAACAACAACAACAAAAAACAAAACAAAAAAACAAACAAACAAAAAAAAAACAAAAAAAAAAACAACGTAACCCTAGCATCGGAAAGCTATACGGCTGATTTTTGTATATATAAAGCTTGGATATTAAACGCATGCGTTTTGCATGATACTGGTTTAGAGTTTTGCCAAGGAACAGTAGGTTCTATTAAGCGTATAGTACACATGTATATACCAAAAGGTAAAACAAAACAAATACACACCCAACTCGCGATAAATTAATCTTGACAGTTGGTATCTGAATATAAATTAGCACTGATTGCTTAAAATTCTTGTCGCATTTTGTATGAAATTTTGATAAACATTTTAGTTTGCGGAAACTACGTCGAATATTAAGTTTGGTCTTCATATATTCTTATTAAGTATAGTTTTGAAATTATGGACATGAAGAAATGTGCGGCGATTTCCCTCAACATGCATGGTTAAGACTCACGTAAGTACAATACAGGGTTCTATACGAATATTTAATAGAAAAAAAAAAAAACAAAAAAAAAAACATAAGCACGAACGCCCGAAAGATGTCTGGTAAAATTTAAAATGTGTCATTCAAAATGGTATCATAAAATTTGCAACCAAACGTTTTCTTACAGACTTTTTGTAGCGGCCATATTTGATGAAAAATCGAACGTTTTTTCGTGCTAATCCATTTCTGTAAAACTTCTAATATAGGCTATATGAAACGATACTAGGTTTATTTGAAACGCAGTTTGCATGCGATATTTAAAAATTTATGTCAGTAAATAGGATACTCTCTCTTAAATGCGGAAAACAACCGGGGTGTCACTAATGACGTCATGTTTGCATAATTGCATGAGAAAATAAACATTATGTTTTCTGTTTGAGCAATTTTTTTTCATTCTTGTTTATGATTTAAACTGAATACACAAAGTTTTATATACTTAGAAATTGTCAAGTATCAACTGAACCTCCATAGAAACGTACGAGTTCTCGCGAAATGCAGTGCATGCATACCTGCTATACAGTGGTTGTATATAGAGACATACCTAGGCTTTCTTCCTATATCGAAATAAATCGCATATCTTTCCGATGTTAGGGTTAGACAAAATTGAGTATTGAGTCTGTACTACAACCAAAGACAGCTTATTGCAACCCATCCATTACACAGTCTGGTCATGCCCTAGCTGTTTGGCTCTAAAGCGCTGATACACTAGACGATAATGCCCGCGCACATTAGACAAGTTTACAATACGCACGTGCAAACGTTATAAAAATATTATTTATAACATCACAAAAACATGCCTGTATAAATTTGACCCCGCTTAAACCCAGCTTTTAATAGTAAAACTGGGGTTTACAGGGGGATACAATATTTTTCTTCTTTCTGATCAAAACCATAGATTGTGGGCACTCGTAAGAACCCCCTCGCCGAGACAGTTCTAACGAGTACCCACAATATATGTTTTGAGCAGAAATATGAAAAATATCAGATTTTTTTTTTATCTGAAAATTCTCATATATTTTGTGGTAAAAGTTTCAGTATATTCGAATAGGCATATTTTTGTAATGAAATGTAAAAAGAAAAATATGTAAAACAATAAGTGAATATACTCAGGAAATGTCGCAATCACGAAGCACAGCCTTCCTGAGGTACAACAATGACAAAACACGCATCACATATGAAAGCAAAGACGCGCGAAAGAACACCATTACGAAAACATGCCTATTCAAATATATTGAAAATTTCACCACCAAAAACTGAAAGTTTTCAGATAAAAAAATCCTGATATTTTTCAATTTCCGCTCAAAGCATAGATTGTGGGTACTCGTTAGAACCGCCTCGCCGAGGCGGTTCTAACGAGTACTCACAATCTATGCTTTTGAGCAGAAATACGAAAAATAACGTATACCCCCGTAAACCCCAGTTTTACTATATAAAAGTGGGGCTTAAGGGGTCAAAATTATATAGGCATGTTTTCGTGATGCAGAGTATTGGAACGGTCAGTAGATTGACCCAAACTAGATAATAGAGGCTATTTGTGTTCGAAGTTTTAGACAGGTGTGTTTATCTTGTTGTGCTGTAACAAATGGGCCGCGTCAAGCGAAAAGGTGCCTTCTAACTTGAGCAGAATTGAGCAGATTCTTATCACCCTGCGCATACGCAAAGCACCGTTGGGGTATTCAAGCTACTGTGCAGGCTGATCTGGCCCTTGGCAGTCCGCATATTCCGACAAACACGTGTTTGCATGGCACGGTCAAATCTATATTTTTGTTAGGTTCTAAAGATCTATCATTGGTGTGAGGGATAGATTATAAGGATCTGTCATTGGTGTGAGGAGTAGATTATAAGGATCTATCATTTGTGTGAGGGATAGTTTATAAGGATCTATCATTGGTTTGAGGAATAGATTAGAAAAATATATCATTGGTGTGAGGGGTTTATTATAAGGATCCGTCATTGGTGTGAGGGAGATGTTTTTGGCTTGGCCCTCCGTGATTCAACTGTTGGTTTTCCTTTACCCTGGCATACAGTAGAATTGCTTTTACTCGTCTTTGTTTATTATAGTGATTAATTTGATTTTTATATTTTCGCTTTGATGCATTGACTGAGTTCGGAGCCTTTATGCGAACCAATTTTTTTACGTATTTCTGTATTAAGAGTAGTATGAGTGAAGTTGGCTAGCTGTAAAAGTGCTTTAAATCCTCGTCCCCCCCACCTCCCCCAACACGGTGGTTTACTCTACTGGCCGTTCTAAGGCGGTGGTCCATGTGTTAGTCTTACCCTTTGGTTCTTTGTGGTTTATTCTACGAGGCGATTTGTTTTATGTTTTACCTTGTGTTATTTTTTTCTAAAGTTTTTCAGTCCTTTTAGCATTGCGATTACCTCGCTTGGGGAAGAGAGAGCTAATCTTAGTGCTTTTCGTACGTTTTTTTCGATTTGTGCTTGTATGGTTTTGTCGGTTTCCTCCTCCTCTTGGTGTCTGGAAAGGGCTGCGGTTTGTGATTGTGGCACTCCCTGGACTTTTCTCTTACCTTTTTTTTTTGTAGATTTTAAGGATCTATCGTTGGTGTAGATTACAAGGATCTATCAATGGTGTGAGGGTAGATTATAAGGATCTTTCATTTGTTTGAGGGGTAGATAGATAAAATCGTCTTGAGGATCACTTTCTGGCATCACTCGACTTGCCGAGTGATGCCAGACAGTAATCGCTAGGGGCAGATTTTTCTATCTACGCCTCAAACCCATAATAGACTTTTTTTCTTGCACATCTTTCATTTCTGAACGTAGACTTTTTAAAAATACAATCACTTCGAATGCTGACGTCCGCCATATTGTGATGACATTACTGCGGCGTTTAATGACTTTATTACGCTTAGTGACGTAAAAAAGGTAAGAGAAAAGTCCAGGGAGTGCCACAATCACAAACCGCAGCCCTTCCCAGACCCCAAGAGGAATAGGAAACCGACAAATCTAAACAAGCACAAACCGAACAAACGTACGAAAAGCACTAAGATTAGCTCTCTCTTCCCCAAGCGAGGTAATCGCAATACTAAAAGGACTGAAAAACACAAGAACAAAATGACACACGGAAAGACATACAACAAATCGCCTCGTAGAATAAACCACAAAGCAACAAAGAATAAGACTAACACCGGGACCACCGCCTTAGAACGGGGTCGGTAGAGCAAACCACCGGGGGGTTTAAAGCACTTTTACAGCTAACTAACTTCACCCTGGGTCCCGATGCTACTCTTAATACAGAAATACATAAAACATCGGTTCGCATAAAGGCTCCCAACTCAGTCAATGCATCAAAGTGAAAACATAAAAATCAAATTAATCACTATAATAAACAAAGACGAGTACTCATGGCTAATTCTACTGTATGCCAGAGTAAATGAAAACCAATAGTTGAACCACGGCGGGCCAAGCCAAAGACATATCGTCAAGCCCCAACCCACTGGTTACAGTTTTACGAAGAGGCCGTCATTGAGTCTGAGGCCCGAACTGCCGTCGTGCAATTAAAGAGTGAAGCATAGCCATCAACAATGATTGGGTTGACAACTAGGCATGCAGTCTGTCGCCTAATAACCAGGCTATAGCCAATTCTTTTATAACGGTTAATAAGTTTTCTGAATGCTACTCTTAATACAGAAATACATAAAAATTCGGTTCGCATAAAGGCTCCCAACTCAGTCAAAGCATCAAAGCGAAAACATAAAAATCAAATTAATCACTATAATAAACAAAGACGAGTACTCATGGCTAATTCTACTGTATGCCAGAGTAAATGAAAACCAATAGTTGAACCACGGCGGGCCAAGCCAAAGACATATCGTCAAGCCCCAACCCACTGGTTAAAGTTTTACGAAGAGGCCGTCATTGAGTCTGAGGCCCGAACTGCCGTCGTGCAATTAAAGAGTGAAGCATAGCCATCAACAATGATTGGGTTGACAACTAGGCATGCAGTCTGCCGCCTAATAACCAGGCTATAGCCAATTCTTTTATAACGGTTAATCAGTTTTCTGAATTGCTCCGAAAAGTTAGATTTACTTACAATTTTTCTAAATCTGTTCACTAGGTCACCGTAAAATTCGAGTTCCGACATACCTTGTTGCAGAAGTGTTTTCAGACTGACGCTATATTTTTCTAACAAGGCACTGTGTCTGCGATAAAATTTCGAAAACGCCTTACGAAGTTTAAAATAACGATAGCCCTGCCTAAGAAGTTTGGCAGTAACGGCTTTATTACGGTAGTTAAAGTCATTAAGATTTAAAGAAGCTCTGGCGAATCTTATAAGTTGAGATATGTATACCCCATATGAGGTACGCCGGGGGACATCGCCATCCAGAAAAGGGAAAATGACTATATCAAAATCAAAATCGTCCCGTTTATCATAATTTTTGGTGGAAAACGATAGCGTACGTGACGTCCATTTCAACCAGTGCATATCAAACACATGAGAATTCTCGATTTTTTTTTTATCGTAATCTTGTTGGGATAACTTGGGTAGGATGATAATTTCTATCCCAGGATTTGATCGAGGATTTCCTTATCTGGTGTGCAAGAAAAGAATTTCTATCCAAGGGTTAAATCTAGGATTTCCGTATCTGGTGTGCAAAAAAATTCTTTCTGCAGTAGAAGAAACCACTACTTCACTGGTAGATAAAATGGATTTTCCTTGTACATAAAAATCATTACGCTTAGACCAGACATTTTTTTTTTCTTCTCCAGAAGTAGACAAAAGCGCTTCTCAAGAGGCAGATATAATTCTTTCTTCATACAGAATTGTTGATCGAGGACAGAGTAAACATTGTTACGTCGATTTAACTCTTGGTAATTCAAAATCATACTAGGGCTATGAATTACCATGCCCGACTTGTCCGACTTGTCTAGCTTGTCCAGTTTCCCTCAGGACAAGTAAGAAATTTCAGTTTACTTGTCCTGGGACAAGAACTATACCCAGATTATTTTTCATATTTCTCGAAGAAAACATATGTTGTGGATGCTCATTAGAAACGCCTCACCTCATCGAGGCGCTTCTAATGTGTACCCACAACATGTTTTCTTCGAGAGTGAGGCGCTTCTAATGAGCAACCAAAACATGTTTTCTTCGAGAATAAAAAACATTGTAGCAAGCTAAATAAAGACTTAACTAATAATCATCCAACGGCTGCAATTAAATGTGGCTTTTAGAGTGAGGATGCTGAACACTACTTTTTCTTCTGTAAAGGACTAATCTGTTGCAGGCCATCCGTTAATTTCAGCTTGTCGGTATACGCCTTCTCCTACACGGTTCTCCTGATCTTTCTAATGACGATTATGTTGACTTGTTTTTCACACGTTCAACATTTGATAAAATAAACAAATCGTTTTTGATAAATCATAAACCTAATTTACATATTGTAAACATGTATATAGCCTGTTATACCTATTAAAAATCTGTTATCGAAACTTGGTTTGGTGACCCCAAATCATTACTCATCCTCCTTAGTTTCATTTCCGTTCTGGATTCTAGATTTCTATAGAACTAATTTTCTTTTCAATGTACTTTTCTTTCTTTCTTTTCTACCTAGTTTTTCTTTCTTTATTCTCTCTATTTGTTCTAGACTCTACATGTGATCCCTCAATGTTTCGTTGATTATAAATTAATTTTATTTATATGTAAACACGCGAACTCGGACTCTCCAGATACTGTATATTGTTTGATGCTATATGTTTTCTCCTTTACTCTTTTTTGTACTGGGAGCTGGACATTTGTATTTCTAGTGTGTACATAATAAGATTTACTCATTGCCATAAACGTTGTATGTTATATTTTGTTTCCGGAAGGACCTTATCTAATGTTATGAAAACTTGTGGTCCAACCCACTTGCTTGATGATTATTTGGCAATAAAATATGACTAAACTGAGAAATAAGAAAAAAAAGTCAAATTTCGGGTAAGTAAATTTTGGTTAGACAAAAGGATTTTGGCCATTTACTTGTATGTCGACAAGCAATAAAAGTTGATAGTTCCAACCCTGATCTAATCATAGAAATAATTATGTAAAATTCGGATAAAAGCTTTCATCGGTTACCCCCATCAAGGTTAATCCTCTCATCCCTGAGTTTCTAAAGTGGAGTCTCCCATCCTAAGATCTGGTACAGAACCAATGTCCCAAGAAGGGATCACAGTGAAAAATTAAAACAGAATGGCCCACTGTATTGATCCTCAGGATCTTCACTGTTTGCAAAACTATCGTTTTCGTCTGCAGTGCTGAAAGGGTTGGTTTAAACTGTATTTATTTGACTTTATAGTAGACATATACAATACATGCATTAGACATATATGTCACAGGATTTGACGGTAAGCACAAGTGCTTATTTGAGTCACCTCCTGGGAATAAACAGCATATGTTACATCATCTATGAATGGAAGGCAGTGTAACACATTTAATGAATGTGAAAAAGAACAAAAAGAAAGAAAAAGAAAGAAAGAAAGAAGGAAAGAACGAAAGAAATTTCATGTGTATTGACATGAAGTAACAATCGAACTGATTAGTAAATTCAGCGGATACACTGGTAGATTTAGTGTTTGTTATGAAACACAAAGCATATTGTTCAGTTCAAATGCTACATCTGTAAAAATTTCTAGCGGCAACATAAACATATTTTGGCTGATTCCCAGTTCCCCAAACATAGTCATTTATAGGGACTACAAAAATCTTCCGGATTTCACTGTATACTCTTGCACTTTAAGAAATAACTGTTCGTTTTCCTGAAAAGTTAGATTTTGGCTGCCGTAGAGAAAATCTTTAACCGTATAATTTAAAAGAGAATCCGATAAATATCTTCTTCGAAAATGAGCGAGCCTAGGACATACAAAGAAAAAGTGATATGCGCTTTCAAATCCTCCGCACGCACACGTGGGACTTGGAACGATATTTTTACGATAAAGGTCGGCATTTAAGGAGCTACATCCAAGTCTCAGACGTGCTTGGAGAATTTGGCCTATACGTGTACCAGTGTTATAATACGAAGGAGGTTTTTTCTAGATCCTTGTTTAAACGTGATTTGAATGCAGCCACTGATGGCGCATCCTTGACCTCGGCAGGGAGATCGTTCCATGCACGGATCGTTGCCGGGAAAAAGGAATTTAGAAACAAATTGGTATTAGCGCGATAGTTCTGGAAATGATTTGAATTTCTTAGATTGTAAGAGGTCGTGTCTTGCACTAGTGGTGGAAGGAGATCGTTAAGATATACAGAAGTTAGCCCATGAAGGATTTGAAGAGAATTACGAGTCTGTGCTTTTTTCTCCTGTTTTGGAGAGTCTCCCATCCAAGGTCTGTGAGTAGTTTGCTCACGCTACACAGTTTAGTAGCACCGGTTATTATTCGAGCGGCCTCGATATGGATTACGTCGAGTTGCCTTTTGGTCTCTGTGGGACAATTGTCCCACACCGAATCACAATATTCTAGCAGAGGCAGCACATACGCCTTATACATTTTTTCAAGTGATTTTCTACTAACTCTGAACTTAAGAGCTCGGAGGAGGTTTAATCTTGTCCAAGCCTTTACGGAAACGTTTTTAATGTGATCTGACCAGTTGCAGGAACTAGAAAGCGTAAGTCCTAGGTGCTTGTGACTATTCGTCTCTTGAAGCATTGTTCCGTTCATAAAAAGGGGAGGATGAGGCGGTGAAATAATTCTCCTCGAGATAATCATAGAAAGTGTTTTGTTAGCATTAAAATTGACTAACCAATCTTCTGCCCACTGAGATATAGTTTGCAAGTCAGCATTTAAACACCGAGCCGCTGCATTTGGACACTCGACAGTGATATAAAGACTAGTATCGTCTGCAAACAACCGAATAGAACAACCTATATGTTTTACTATGTCATTTATGTAGAGAAGAAAAAGAAGGGGTCCAAGAATTGATCCTTGGGGAACACCTGCTAAAACTTGAGTCCAATCAGAAGCTTGGCCAGTAAGTACAACACGCTGTCGTCGTCCGATGAGATAACTGGCAAACCACTTAACAACGTTATCTGAACAACCTATTCCGGACATTTTATGCAGGAGACCCTTGTGCCAGACTATTTCAAAAGCCTTACTTATATCACAAAAGACGGCGCGAACTTCTTTACCTTTATCAACGGCTTCACAGAATGTGTGGTAAGTATGTAACAATTGATATGTTGTGGAGTCGCCTTGGACAAAGCCCGACTGAAAAGGAGTTAAGAGCTGATGAGAAGTGACATAGTTATACAAATGTTTATGCACACAACGTTCCATGACTTTGCCTGGTGAGCTTATGAGAGATATAGGTCGATAATTACTGGGTAAAGACTTTTCATCTTTCTTATGGATAGGCGAAACGTTGGCATTTTTCCAGGCTGAAGGGAAATAACCCTGTTGGAGTGATCGATTAAAGATAACAGAAAACGGGCGTGCAAGAACTATAGCACCTTCTTTCAGTAAACGGGGACTGATTAAGTCTGGACCACTTGCCTTGTTGATTTTCAAATTATAAAGACAATCTTTCACATCTTCCTCTGAAATGTTAATAGATTCTAAGTGGTAAGGGACTGGGTCTAAGTTTGGTAAAGGTTTGTTTGTGTCATTAAGGGTTGTCTGTGCCGTAAAAAAAAACATTCAACATGTTTGCTTTTTGGAGATCATTTTCTGCATATACCTGATTCATGACCAGCGTGGGTATCTTAGTTGTTGATTGTAAGTTTAAAATTTGTTTAGCGGTTTTCCAAAAAACTTTGGGATCACAGTTATCGGAAGAGAGTAAGCGATCGAGTTTATCATAATATTCTTTTTTGGATTTTCTTTTTTCATTTACAACGGTGTGGCGAACTGTTTTATATCTGATCCAAAAATGGATATCGTTTGTTCTTCTATACTGGCGGAAAGTGCGTTTACGTGTCCTAATCAAAAAGAAAGGGCTGAAAGGGTTAACAGAAGGGGATTGTTGCAGTGCAATTTGCAAATTCGAGTTTCTAAAAGATACACGTTTGAAAAACAGTCATATGTTTGCGCTTTCAGCCAATCAAATTGCCGATTAACAGAATCGCCGTTTTATGGTTTTGGTTTCTTCCCAATCAGGACCAGTTCGATGTGTTTTTTCAGGCAAAACGATTACAAATGAACGGCCGTTAAACGTTTCGTTTTTCGTTTCCTTAACGCATGCGCATTTACGTCACTTTTATACTAAATTAAACGTGTTGTACAAAAGCGACATAAATGCGCATGCGCTAAGGAAACGTGTAGCGTTTTACAAACGGATAAAGCAAACATTCTGCGACTATTTTTTGACTGGCTGATGGATATAAGCGCTTGCAAACGCTTCTCTGGTTGCAAACACAGGAAACTAAGTCTTAAACGCAAACTTACAAAAAAGTCTATTGAAAACGAAAAAAAAAAAAAAAAAAAAAAAACAAAAAAAAAAAAAAAAAACGCAAAAAAAAAAAAAAAAAGAAAAAAAAAAAACGCAAAAAAAAAAAAATAAAAAAATAAATAAATAAATGAAAAAATAAAAATAAATAAATAAATAAATAAAAATAGAGAAAGAATTGCATTGTCGTAATCTGTTGATATTTTTGTTACAATACACATGTCATATGCATATTTTACGAGTCGGGTCCATGGTTAGATGGGATAGGGAGTAGCATTTTTAGCTCGCCGGGACTGTGTCCCTGGAGAGCTTATGTTGTCACCCAGGCGTTGGCGTCGGCGTCGGCGTCTGTCGGCGTCCGCTAGCCTAGCTACTAGGCTAATATATAAGTATGTTTGTCACTTTATGTTTACTTATTTTTTTTTCTTTCATTTACATAATACTTTTTGATTCAATGTTTAGCTAGTCTATGGGTGAACTTTTCTTCTGTGGTTGTCTCTGAAATTTATGTGTTAGAAATCCAGACCATATTATCTATAGACTAGCCACAGAGCTCAATAAGCCAATATATATATATGTATATTTCTAAGCCTTGGGCAAGGCTAGGCGTCCGCGTCAGCGTTGGCGTCCGCGTCGGCGTCCGCGTCGGCGTCCGCGTTAGCACAATGTTTAAATTTTCAAATGTGTGCATAATTTTTTAAGTGTTTAAGATACTGCTTTCATATTTGGCCTACACCTACTTTAGGGTAAGACCTTTCAATAGCATACACTCCCATCCCAAAAATAGACTTTTTATGTAGGTCAAGGTCAGTTCTTACTTTGTCTTTTACACCCATGTTTAAGTTTTGCGTTTAAGTTTTAAAAAGTGTACATAACTGCTGAAGTATTTAAGATAGAGCTCTAATATTTGGCCCACACCAGCCTTAGGGTTAGACCTTTCAACAACACACACCTCTTCCTCAGTTTGACCTTCTGCCTAGGTCAAGGTCAGGTCATAGTTTGTCATTTGAACCCATGTTCGATTTCTGCGTTTAAGTTTTGAAAAGTGTTTGTAACTGCTGAAGTATTCAAGATACCACTTCAATATTTGGCCCACACCAACATTAGGGTAAAACCTTTCAATACCACAGAGCTTTTCCTCAGTTTGACCTTCTGCAAAGGTCAAGGTCAGGTTATACTTTGTCATTTAAACCCATATTTGAGTTTTGCGTTTAAGTTTTGAAAAATGTTCGTAGCTGATAAAGTATTCAAGGTGCTGCTTTAATGTTTGGCCCACACCTACCTTAGGGTAAGACCTTTCAATAGTACACACCCCTTCCTCAGTTTGACCTTCTGCCTAGGTCGAGATGAGGTCTATCATTTATACCTGTAAGTTTTGCAAAGTGTATATGGCTGCTGAAGTAAGTAAGATATAGCTTTCATATTTCGTCCACACCAGCCTAAGGGAAAATGTTTCAATGGCATATACCCCACCCCTCAGTTTGACATTCTTTTGACATCAAAGTCAGGTCATACTCTATCATTTACTGCTATGTTTAAGTTTTGCATTTAATCTAATATATATAAAGATTGTTTTCTTATCCAATCAGCCCTTTCCCGGCGAGCTGCGTTGTCTTCTGGCAACTCTTGTTTATGAATCATGCCAATAAAGAGGGTGCTATATGCCGATCTATTCACTGACCTGTCAAGCTACAATAAACTGTGCAACGAGAAGCATATGCGTACATTGCAGGCTCATACCAGCCTTGAAGATGATCTTCGCTGACCGCTTACTGAATCTTTAGATAGAATAGAATACGTACGAGTAAATGTGCAGCAAATAATCACTATGATGTTTCACAGCAAACCACTATGCGGACCGAACATATCATTACGAAAACACGCCTATTCAAATATATTGAAACTTTTACAACCAAACAAAGAAAAATATTCAGATAAAATTTCTGATATTCTTCATATTTCTGCTCAAACTATTTATACCCCTGTAAACCCCAGTTTTACTATATAAAAGTTGGGTTTAAGGGAGTCAACATTTGTTTTCGTGATGATTTATTTGAAGTGGCTGCTACCAGAGGTCTGACAGTAGCAAATTACCGAGAAATTTGCTGCTGCCAGTCGCCTGGTAGTAACTAATTATCGGTAAATCTGCTGCTGCCAGACTCTGGTAGTAGCCAAATATCGAGAAATATATTGCTACCAGACGTCTAGTAGTAGCAAATATTCGTATAATTTGCTGCTAATGGACGTCTAGTTTAATAGTCGCATAGTGGTAAAGCAGTTTTAGACTGGTGAAATAACTGGACGAGATGAAAGAAAACGGATATGATCGAATGGAGACAGTGAAAAATATGAATTGAGAAAATAATTTACAAATAACATTTGCTATCGGATAGAAGCACAGTTCTTGTCCTTACATTTGTCTAAGTTGAAGGTTGGATGGGGATAAGGAATAGTTTTTCATCTTCTGTTCTCAATCATACCTTTATTAATGACATAATAATGTGTCTGGTGCTATTATTGTTAACGGTATTAGGTATTCGGGTTATGGTAGACAGTTTATAGAAGCTTTCTTTATTACGTCAACCAAAATAGAAAGGTAAAAATCCGCAGGAAAAGACACGAACGCTATAAACAGCCTTCAGCCTTCTCAAGCTACAGAATGAAGAGAAAGAGTTAGTGACACACACACACACACACACACACACACACACACACACAAAAAAAAAACAACAACATATATATATATATATATATATATATATATATATATACTTGTTGTCACAATGATGGTCTTTCCGAAATGCTAGTGTTTCGTGTATTTGGCATACGCAAAAGCGGATCATTACTTTGTTATGTCTTGCCTACCATATAAGTTGTCAAGTATTAAAGTGTATATACTGAGCTGTTTGATATTTATTTGGTCTTCATCCTCCCAAGCAAATAGGTCTCATTAAAAGTATAGTAAATCTACGACAACTCGACCTCCGATGACGGTTACCATGGCTGATACGAACTCGTACTTCAGTCTCTGAGAAATTCTGCCGATAGCTCAAGGTGTTAACTATTTATGCATAATTAAGGGAGAATTTTCTTATCATCACGAAAACACGTCTATTTAAATATTTTGAAAATTTTACAACCATAATAAATTCTGATATTTTTCATATTTCTGCTCAAAATATAGATTGTGGGTACTTATTAGAACTGCCTCGTTGAGGCGGTTCTAACGAGTACCCACAATCTATTTTTTAGCAAAATAAGAAAAATATTGTATACCCCTGTAAACCCCAATTTTACTATATAAAATTGGGATCTAAGGGGGTCAAATTTATATAGGCGTGTTTTCGTGATGTTTAAAATGAAAACGTATGCTTTTATTCTTTTGAATCGCTTCTGAATACCAACACCATACCCCCATTTTTTTTGAAAACCGAAAAATTCTCTAAGTTATCTATGAAGTTTATATGTAAAGTTGATAGACTGAATGTCAAACAGGGTAGATCCAGATGAGACGGCTCATCATGAACCGTCTCATCTGGATCTATGTTGTTTGCAAAAGCCTACTTTATCGCCTATGGCTGTGAAAGAGTTGAGCTTTCACAAAAGTGTCAAATACTTAAGTGACACTGTTTGTATTTTCTACGCTTCACCAAATTTAAAACGCATTAACCCTGGTCTTGCTGAACCAGGATTTACCCTCCTTTTGCAAATAGTGTAGATCCAGATCAGTTGGCTTCTTCAGAAGCCAACTGATCCGGATCTACATTGTTTGCCATTAAGAATGTTAATTTGTATCAACAACCTGGATCAAGTAAGCTGATTGTTTGACAATTAGAAGTGAGTGTGGCATCTTACTTTATTCAGCATAAAAATGGCGAAAACTGGAAACTGTACTGGTGTAAAACTGTTATGGGACAATAACGTTTCCATTGGAAACAGTGAAACCGTTTAAATGATTCGAAAATAGAAATATCGCTCAAGCTGGTGCTGGGGGATGTAAACTGTGTTGCAAATCACAAATTAGAGGTCATGAACAGACTAACTGATGGGCGACTATTTTTTGTTTTATATAATGTGTTCGTTGCTATCAAATAATACATTATTTCAGCATTTATGTTTTTTTTTTGTTTTTGTTTTTTTATGGGGAATTGGATACACTTTCAGAAAATAGGTTTTGACATTCCGTTTGTATGGCATGTCAAAACCTTTCTAGAAGAAAATAAGAAAATATTTCAAACTTTCACATGCTGAATTAGCCCAGAAGTTGAAAATAAATGTTAAAAGTTGACGCTTATGATAGAAATACCATTTTCCGTTAATTACAATCACTTTGCAGATTGAAAAGCAATATCGCTACCAACTGGCGATTTGGTTTAACAAAAATACATTGTAACAATCATTATGTGCCCTACCCTGCTAGCAGTCTACGTAAATCTATATCAGGCCGTCATCGGCCCGTCAGCTACCCTGACCGGCCGATGACGGCCCGATATAGATTTACGTAGAATGCTGACTGGGTAGTTACTGGAACAGAAAGGCCTAAGCAAATAGTGTAGAGCCACATAAGACTCCACAGATTGCAGCATCTAATCAGTGTCTACAGTGTGCCACTCATCTAACAGTGTTAACACTTGTCCTACTGAACCCGGATATACCCTGTTTTGCAAACAGTGTAGATCCAGATCAGTTGGCTTCTGAAGAAGCAAACTGATCTGGATCTGCACTGTTTGCCATCAAATGTGCAAATTTATAACAAAGATCTGGATCAAGTAACCTGATTGGCTGAAAATTAGAAGTGGGCGCGGTATCTTAATTTATTCAGCAGGACAAGGGTTAAGACATATCAACATGTAGTCAAAAAGTCTTGTTCAATGTTTAGGAGATATGGTAAGACATTTTAGATGACTGTGTACACATGGAGATTTAACCGCCATTTTCATAGGAGAGACAGTTTTTATGACTTCCACTGCGTTCGTATACTCCATTCCTTTTTCTAAGAAAAGGTCTACTCTATAAGAAAAGAATTCGCTCTCAGAGGGAAGAAATTCTTTCCTTATAGAGTGGACCCCTTTTCAGAAGGGATCAAACGAATTTTGACAGAGTTACCTCCCCTGAAACTGCATTCATTCCCCTGAAGCTGTCTGAATATTTAAGGGCAAAAAGTGTATTTTTCAGTCTTTATTATCAGGGGCCTGGACATTTAAAACAATAGGGCCCAGTGCGAGAAAACGTGACTTCTGTAGGCACGACGAAGACTCAAATTGTCATCCGTGCAGTCTGATCAGAGTCTTCGTTGTTTGCATTAAGAAACTTTGCATCCTTAGCTATTCAAACTGCGCCCAGGGAAGATTCTGATCACACTGCGCGAATGCGAGGCTGATCTGATGCTTTGCAGGACGCATGTTTTCTGACGTTGCGTTTTAAGTAGTTAATTGATTTATGCCTAAGCACCCACAAAATTAACTTTGGTTAACAGTATAGACACAGACCAGAGGTCTCAGAACTTGCCTCTGATCAAGTCACTTAAAATCACGGAAAACCACAGTAATGTAAAACATGCCTCTATATACTAATGGATCAGTCCAGTTTCTACGAAGGAACAATCCACTATGTATAATTGGGTAATACAGAGCCATGTATATGTAAATTTACTCTAGGAGGGGCTGTCCTGAAAAGTGCCAGACCAGCTACGACACCGACATCCAACCATTTTGTAAAAATATTAGGGCAAGCAAATTTTGATTTCATGTTCCCTAACACCTGCAGATGTTTGGAGAATGGGACTATATATTATGTTCCTAAGCTGTGTTAGATCAAACTGTAACCTTGTCATGTGATCTCAGACATTGAATACCAGCTTCAATACGGCAAATAATAAATTGTAACCAGACTACTCAGGTCATACGACAAGTTTACATTTTAACCATATGATATTGTTATATCGAATTTGCCATAAGTTCTTGGACAGATAGACCTCAGCAAACAATGTACACCCAAAACGCGGCGTCCGATCAGGGTCTACACTGCTTTCCACTCATCCAGTAGTTCTTTCAGACACAAAAGCTGGAAATAAAACGATCTAGTTCAAATTTTAGGACAAATATGGTAAGCGAATAGTTAAAGTAAATGTGATAACATTCCACCGATACACCTTCAAGAGATACTATCCTGCGGCGTCGGATCTGGATCTGCACTGTTTGCCAATTACCCTTTTGGAGTTTCTAGACTGAAACGGGTTAATTTATGATGCACAACCCTCGTTTTAGTTCTGGTATATTTCCAGCTATAATTCGATGTTTGTTTACTGACCATTACGTCATAGAGGGAATACTGGAATTTCGATGCGGAATATCGGAATCTCAAGATCCGTGATGATCAGTAAACATTCATCTGCTTAAACAAAGAATGTCCTAGCTCAGTCGTTGAACAATACAGAAACAACTACCCACTACAGATAATAAAAATATCACCTTATCTGATGACCTGAGACTTCTGTTTACAATTCTCTATCTGATGTAATGCAGCTGGAAAACAGAAGTCTGAGGTCGCCAGACAAGGTTACATTTTGATCTATATAGATCGAGTATTGTTTATTGTTATCACTGTCCTGTCTACAAATTAATTTTTACTGACCATTACGTACGTCACACTGGGAATACTGAAAGTTCAACACAAAGCGTGCCACGTCATTATCAGTGAATATTCAACTGTTTATATATGCAGGTGAACGCGCAACCAAACTTGACATTTGCTATGACAGTGAACCACTATTTGCCTGTGCACAGACATGTAAGGCCAATAAAGATTTTACGACTAGGCCTCCATTCTGTCTGCCTTTAAACATACTACCATGTAATTAAGGGGACTTTATACATTTGGTAGATTTTCCGCCATTTTATTTCCGAGAGACAGAATATTTTTGACTTCCTGTTTGTTTTCTCCACACCAAGGCCTTCCTAAAATAGATATATTCTAAAAGGCAAGAATTTGTTCGCAGTGGGAGCAAATTCTTTCTTGTCAGAGTAGACCCCATTTCAGTAGAGAGGCACCGACAATTCGACAGTCGTTTCCTCTGAACCTTTGTCTATTCATCTTAACCCATTCATGCCGTGCGTCCCCTAAGTGGGACATTGGTCACCAGTGTAGGCGTCTGACCAGGATCTACACCGTTTGCACCCAGATCGGGAATTTCTATAACATCTGGTAATACTATAATCCCACACCAGACACATCTTAAAATGGAAATTAACTTATTCAAAGGGACAGCTAGAAGAGTCTACTAGGCATAAATGGGATAAAGATAGCAGCAAAGGTGTTGACCAAGATCAGGAAAACGAAAGAATCTGTTCAGAAAGCAAGGATATAACTGCCTGGGCCCAGTTGTTCAAAACTAACGATGTCGTTAGTTGACGTATCGTCAAATCTTTGATCATTAAATATGGCATATATGCTAATATTTTTGCTGAAGAAAATGTGATTTGCAAAAGCTACTTACATTTTCTCAGCAAAAATACCTGTGAATTTGGTATTGAACTTACTAGAACAGTTAACATATTGACCACTAACGAGCTCGTTAAGCTAACGACGCTTTGAGCAACTGGGCCCTGATTTGGACGTTTGCTGATCCCGACTACGGTTACGATCCTTTATGTAAGTTCGGACCATATGAGCCGCCACGTGAACAACATAGCCCAGGTCAGCCTGCTTGTTGGCACAGTTTGATCAATGGCTTCCTTGTCCGCCTACAGAATCAGCGGATACTGTGGAGTAAGATGGCGGCTAGAGAATGACGGTCAGATGACGTTTAATGCTGAGTGTTCACTGGGTGCATATGTCACAATATACGTTTTATTACGGATCTACCCTGTTTATTCCTAGTGGTCACACAGCCTACCATATAATGTTTCTAAATCAAAACTCTAAAACTCTATGGCGCTCCTTTGATATTAAACCAAAACGCTTGCGCATCTAAACAAAGATTCATTTTCCATAGCGGATGCATTATCTTTTCTGATTAACCCTCAGTGGCTTGACATAATCATCACGAAAACATGCCTATATAATTTTGACCCTCATAAACCCCACTTTTATATAGTAAAACTGGGGTTTACAGGGGTATACATTATTATTCTTATTTCTGCTTTAAAACATAGATTGTGCTATTTGCTACCTTTGTTCTGTCCTATATTCCAACTGATCCCAATATCTGATTTGTTTCGCAACAGCTGCCCCTAAATACTTATATGGATGCCATTAAACGTCGCTATAAAATGTAACCTGTTCAATGACTGATAATCACAGATGACAGTCACTAGAAAAATCACAACAGTCAATTTTGATGACACAACCTATTTTGGGACCATCTGCAGTAACACAGCAAAAGCATTAGTGAAGACAGTGAAGATACCAGCAAATGCCATAGTCACGAAGCAGAGACCCCCCCCACACACACACACCCCGCTCCCTCCACCAACGAGCCATCTAGAGGATCAGATATAAGGAACCAATTAGGACAACATAGAAATGCCACGTGTGAAACCACAGGCGCACAAACAAAAAATAACTGCAACAGAGGAACCGCCTCGGAACGTCAGTAAGAAAACTACTGGGTCTTAAACCAGTTTTACTAGCGCGAAACCTCATCCTTATCTTCCTGTGCAGCTCCAAACAGTAAAACCATTACGAAAACACGCCTATTCAAATATATAGAAAATTTTACGTCCAAAAACTAAAACTTTCCAGATAAAAACTCTGACATTTTTCATATTTCTGCTCAAAACATAGATTGTGGGTACTCGTTAGAACCGTGAGGCGGTTCTAACAAGTACCGTACCCATCATCTATGTTTTTGATCAGAAATATGAAAAATAATGTATACCCCTGTAAATCCCAGTTTTACCATATAAAAGGGTGGGGGTATAAGAGTGTCAATTTTTTATAGGCATGTTTACGTAATGAATACGAAAGAAAAGGAAAAGTCTTATCTTAAGCCATGGCTCATATGCTTCACCCATAATCTATGTTTTGAGCGAAAATATGAAAAAATATCAGACCTTTTTATCTGAACATTTTCAGTTTTTGGAGGTGACATTTTATATATATTTGAATAGGCGTGTTTTCGTAATGGAAAACTGTGAAAGCCATCAAAACCCCTAAACACAGACTGTCTTGTGCTCTAAAATGCAACCTGGCCATTGATTGAACACTACAGATGGCGGTCACTAAACGAATCATGACAGTTTTGATTTGCGAAGTTAATTTTGATGATTTACCATTTGAAATGATATTGTAAATGCCTTCCGAAACTGGTGACGCGACATTAATTTTGAATGTAACACAGATTTGAAAAATCTGTTCTTGACACTAATATGGGAGTTTCTCATAAAGTTTCTTTACAAAATCAGAATTTCGGCTAGACTATTTTAGATAAATGCATTTAACTCAATGGTAATAAATCAATTTGTTAGACCAAATCTAGAACTTCGATGCTGAATTAATATTACACAATGTTCTGTCAGCTAAATTACTCTCTTTCGATCCTTAGAACTTCCTATTACCGATCAAGCACGTGTTTAATAATTAGGTATTATCCTTCACACTTCACTGCTTACGAGGTTTCTAAACGGAACAGGTGTACAGTCAAATGAGTCCTTCGTCAGAAAACTTAATTTGGTACATGTGTGCCCACCGAAGACTCAGATCAGCCTGCGCATACGCGCAATCTGATTTGAGTCTTCAATGGGCGCATTTTGGATAACCAAAAATGCAAAATATCTTCATGCGAATCAGACTGCGAGGATGCGCAGGTTGATTTGAGTCTTCGTTGGGTGCACATATTAGAAGGTACAATTTCTCGTGTTGCGGTTCAAATATTTTCAACGATTTGCAAAAAAAAAAAAAAAAAAAAAAAAAAAAACACCAAAAAAAAAACAAAAAAAAACCCACCAACCTTTCGTCAGAGCGCCAATGGTATTCCCATATGCAGGCAAATTCCCCAAGTATGTTTCAGTCATAAGTTCCAAAACACGGCCTACTGTTCACGATTACAAATTTGTGGTTTCGGCTCTACTCGGTTTTTAGAACATATTATGCTTACTACCAACAGGTAGGGCGGGCCTCGAGAGTTTTCTGATTACTTAGTTACCATTTCTGCTTTGTAGACCAATACAGATACTTTTGCCAAAAATGTCGATTCAAATGAGACGGGTGATGATAAGCCGTTTCATCTGGATCTACATTATTTGTTATTGTGTTCTTGACTTCCAACTGTTTCTCTTTTGGGAGCAATGACTGCGTCCAAATACGGAGCTGGAAGAGTCTGTTTCAGGAATTCAGAGTTAAAAGGGTTAATAAGTTTAGCTCCCATCCAATTATTGAAGGTGAAGCCATAGTTTATGAGAAGGACGGCTCTATCAGGGGCAGAGCTGATATTGTCTTCAAATTGAGGCGGTCAGGGACAGAATCTCGAAGAGCCACATCTGAAAATGAATTCAAGATCGCGTTGATCCTTTTACCTGAGCTTCTGAAATGTACTCTTCCATATCTTTATTTAGACACATTGTTGTAAATAGGGGTTTCAGTCAAAAATCAATAACAAAGGCAACCAGCGTCAATCCTGATGAGCTGGTTCGTTACGAGCCATCTCATCTGGATCTGCATGTTTGCAAAGATATCTGTACCCACCAGTAGTGATCAATCGGTAAATCCAGAATCTGATAAAATACAGAACTCTGAGCTGGTATAATTTCTTTATAAGAGCTCAAACCCATTACGCAAACACGCCTATTCAAATGTACGGAAAATTTCACCTCCAAAAAACTGAAAAAAAAAAAATCAGATAAAATCTCTGATATTTTTCACATTTCTGCTCAAAACATAGATTGTGGTACTCGTTAGAACCGCCTCGGTGAGGCGGTTCTAACGAGTACCCACAATCCATGTTTTGAGCAGCAATAAGAGAAATAATGCATACCCCTGTAAACCCCACTTTTACTAAATAAAAGTGGGGTTCGAGGGGGTCAAAATTATATAGGTATGTTTTCGTGATGGTATTTGTTTTCAATTGTAAATATGCTGTACATACAACTTGATTTTAGGAAAACTGGAAACAAATTTCACCAGTTTTTACCAAGACAAAATTGCAGTTAAGCACTGAAATTGCAATGTTCAATTTTCTCAAAAGTGTTACTCAGGAGTTCATACCAGATAAGATCTGGAATTTAGTATTTCATATATTCATTTATTCCTCTAATTCAAATTATCCAATCATATTAAGGTAGATTGTAGATTTTTTGGTCATGTTTGGACAAGGAAACCAACTTTTTTTGACTTCTTATTTCATCACATGTACACCAGTCTCCTTTTAAAAAGAGTCTAAAAAAGAAAGCATTGGGTCCCAAGGTGAGAATTACTTTCCTTTATGGTTAGACCACTTTTCAGAAGGGACTCGGTGTGCAGGAAATATAATAGGAAGCCCCAAATCTCTCTCTTGTAAAATTGCAGAAACTATCCAGAACCCTTGAGCACTATTAAGTATAAACTAACATATGAATAGATAATAGAATAGCTCTGTGTACAGACTACAACAGCAGAAATTAAAAGCAATTTGGCCATCCAAATTCAGATGAATGAACTTTACCGTGGTCTTGCTGAACCCGGATATGCCCATTCTTTAAAAACAGTGCAGATTCAGATTAGTTGGCTTCTGAAGAAGACAACTGATCTGGAGCTTTACTATTTGTTGAATTTATATCAACAGTCGTGATCAAGTCATTCGATAGGCTGACAATTAAAAGTGGGTGGGGTATCTTTATTTATTTAGCATGACAAGGATTAAATTATTGAACAATTCAAGGGGAATGGATGCAATTCAGAGGCAGCAAAGCAAATTGTTTGCGTACATTCTGAAAAATAAGTCTATTCTAATAAAAGAAAGATATTAGTCCCAAGGATATATATGGTTTAATTTTAGAATAGACCACGTTTCAGAAGGTGCTTGATGTGCGGGAAGATAATAGCATCACGAAAACACGCCTGTATAATTTTGACCCCCTTAAACCCCACCTTTATATCGTAAAACTGGGGTGTACAGGGGTATACATTGTTTTTCTTATTTCTGCTCAAAAAACATAGGTTATGGTCTTACGACATGAAAGTCGTAACAAAGCAATGAAGCATAGCTGAAAAAATAAATAAATAAATAAATAAATAACAAAAACACTTGTTTCCTGTCGTGGGATTCGAACCCGGTGTGCCCAGATAAAAATCCAGTGCTATAACCACTGAGTCAAAGAGTCGACTCCCTGACGCAGTTGTCAGAGACTGAATATATACCTACAAGCTATGCAAAATCTGCCAAGGCAGATTATAGAAGGTCGGAGTGCTAGGTCGTAACACTCCCTCTTTTCAAGAAAGTCATCAATTATTATGACGCGAAGCCATTTTCGGCGAAATAAAGTCCAATCCCGGTCGAGCCCCATCTTATGACATGAAAGTCGTAACAAAGCAATGAAGCATAGCTGAAAAAAAATTCTCGCCTGTCGTCGGATTCGAAACCGGACTTCCCGGATAAAATCCAGTGCTTTAACAACTGAGCCAAAGAGTCGACTCTCTGACGCAGTTGTCAGAGACTGAATAGAATGTTTATCTGAAAAATTTTCGTTTTTTTTTTTTTTTTTTTTTTTTTGCTGAAATTTTCAACATATTTGAATAGGCGTGTTTTCGTAATGGGAAGACCAGAAAGTTTGCCTTGTAAAATGCAAAACTATCCAGAATTCTTAAGCAATATAAATATAAACTGTAATATGAACGGATAAAATAATAGTTCTCTCTACAGACGACTGTATTGGAGTAACCCTTGTGATAATTTAAGTATTATAATTATTTTAACTTTCTCTGAAAGTTTGCTTATATTACACCTAATACAGAATATAATTTGTTTACAGTTCTTCCATACGCAGAAATATCGTTAAATTTCTTCTCTTTCCTCTATATTTTAATTTTTATTGATATAAAGTGTCATTATTAAGTTTTGTGCTGGTCAAGGCTGATGGAATCAATCATTTCCCCATTATCTAATCGCTTTCAACTGCAGCCTCTCCTTCTGCAATTTGATTGTGTTCTTTTGATATGTGATTCATGAAAGCTTTTAAAATATCACCTATCAAACATCGCCCATTTTCATTTAAAAAATGAACCGCGTTGTTGGATAATGACTGTCAGAACATATGGAGACAACAAAGGATCAGCTGATCATAGTCTTTGTTGCCCCAAAGTTTCCTTTGATACTGAAGAAAATATCGGTATTCAACAATGCTCTACGTAAATGTATTTGTTATTTATGTATCATATGGTAACGCATTTTCCTATGGCACAGATAAATGTAATCACCACCTTTCAAGCTTCAAATACGCATTTAGATTATTGTGCTTATCTCCAAAATATTCATGTCATGATAAAATAGAGATCTACATTACCCTGTGCACTGGCGTAGTCTGATAAAAGCATTGCTGTCCTTTAAGGGAAAAAGAAACAATTTCAGGGGAGGCAGTCATGTCAAATTTTGTCTGCCAGCCTTCTGAAAACAGGTCTATTCTAAAAGGAAAAATCTCTTCTCTTATGAGAATATTCCTTCCATTTAGAATAGGTCAGTATTCAGAAGGGGCTTGGTTTGCAGAACTGAAATAGGAAAATATAAATATTGTCTCCCTTGTACGAAATTGCTTGGTTTCCATTCCTCTTCAAACACATGAAATTATTCAGCGATTTTTCGTTAATATATGATGCAACAATCCCTTTTTCCATGGTGACATTAAACTGACGGTTCATCTACAACTCTAATGACAGCTTAAGGTAAATGGATATATCTGAAAAATGTTCCACCATTAGTGACAAGGGAGATATCTTTTTTAATTCCTGTTCTCTTCTTACTCACTAATTCCTATCTAAAATGGGGTGCTCTCTAAAAGCAAAGAATGTGCGCCCTTTGAGACAAATTCGTTCCTTTTATAGTAGACCCCTTTTCAGAAGGGAACGGAAACTATTTTGACAGTGTTGTCTCCCTTCGAAGTGTATCACAACCTCTTAAGTTTGGGTTACTTCGCACGAAGGAGCTTTAGATCAATATGTTCATGAGATATTAATTTTTGTGAACAAGATTTCACAATATACAGTTACAAGTTTTAGCACTTTTTGTAATGAAATGGACACAGTACACAAAAGCTGAAATATTGATACTTTATAGTTTAGTTTTAGTTGAGTTTAGTTAGGGAAGAGGGAGCTGCTTGCTTTGCTTTACTTTGACCTTTGACCTTTGCCTTATGTACTGTCTGTTATGGTTTGTTTGTTCTTCCTCTTGGTGTCATATGTACGCTATGATCTGTCGTTGTGGCTATCATTACGAAAACACGCCTATTCAAATATACAGAAAATTTTACCACCAAAAAATGTAAATTTTCAGATAAAAAATCGGATTTTTTTTTCATATTTCTGCTCAAAACATAGATTGTGGGTACTTGTTAGAACCGCCTCAGCGAGGCGGTTCTAACAAGTACCCACAATCTATGTTTTTGAGCAGAAATAAGAAAAATAATGAGTACCCCTGTAAACCCCAGTTTTACTTTATAAAAGTGGGGTTTAAGGGGGTCAAAATTATATAGGCATGTTTTCGTGATGTATGGACATCTTCTGCATTATGTTTTAAAGTCTTTAGCATTTGCATCACGAAAACATGCCTATATAATTTTGACCCCCTTAAACCCCACTTTTATATGGTAAAACTGGGGTTCACAGGGGTATACATTATTTTCTTATTTCTGCTCAAAAACATAGATTGTGGGTACCCGTTAGAACCGCCTCGCTGAGGCGGTTCTAATGAGTACCCACAATCTATGTTTTGAGCAGAAATATGAAAAATATCAGCTTTTTTTATCTGAAATTTGTCATTTTTTGGTGGTAAAATTTCCAGTGTATTTGAATAGGCGTGTTTTCGTAATGATACCCTAAGGATTCTAATAAGACGATTCAAAATGCAACCACTTTTCCGTACATCGAAACTCGGGGGTAAGTTACGACTAGGAAACGAGCGATGGATATGAGTATGTGCATAGATCATGTTTGTTTGTCTTATGATTCGATTTTTCTTCTAGAATTGACCGATTTTCAGAGAAAGACAAACCAAATTTGACAGTTGCCTACACTGAAAGTGTTTCCATTCCCTTCAAATATTGGCGACCTAAGGTTACGAGATGTAACAGTGTCAAACGTTTTAGTACTGTTCATGAAAAAACAACAACAAAAAAAAACAAAACAAAAAAAAAAAACAACAAAAAAAAAAAACAAAAAAAAAAAAAACAAAAAAAAAAAAAAAAAAACAAGAAAAAAAAAACAAAAAAAAAAAAAAAAAAAAAAAAAAACAAAAAAAAAACAAAAAAAAACATTAAAATAGTATAGAAAATTTTCACTGTCAGAAATAGTCACAATCACAGAACATGGCACGAAAAGGAAGAGCAAACAAACCATATTTGGCAGTACACGAGCAAAAACAAAGCAATCATCTCTCTCTTCCCCAACAAGGTAATAACAATGATGGACAGGGTACACTAAACACAACAGTTATAGACAAGGTCCACTAAACACAACAATAAGGCAACGAACTCAGTAAAATATGAAATACAAAAGTTACGCAGCGAACATCCACAAGGTCACACAAAACATAAACAAAACCAGAACCAGAACATGTCTATTATTTTCATTTATGTGATGAATTTCTTGCTTCCAAATCACTCCACCTTTCAAAATCTGCTATCAAAATTGTAGACATGTATTGTGAGGAGTTAACCTTTTCAGCCCTGTTAACTAAATAAGATATCCTTGCAAGCAGTGCAGATCCAAATGAGGCATATCAGGAAAACATGCCTATATAATTTTGACCCTCTTAAACCCCACTTTTTTATAGTAAAACTGGGGTTTACAGGGGTATACATTATTTTTCTTATTTCTGCTCAAACAACATAGATTGTGGGATTGTGGGTTCTAATGAATACCCGCAATCTCTGTTTTCAGCAGAAATATGAAGAATATTAGCATTTTTATCTGAAAATCTTCATTGTTTGGTGGTAAAATTTTCAATATATTTGAAGAGGCGATGCGGTTCTAACGAGTACAAATAATTTATGTTTTGAGCAGAAATATGAAGAATATCTGATTTTTTTTATCTGAAAATCTTCATTTTTGGTGGTAAAATTTTCAATAAATTTGAATAGGCGTGTTTTCGTAATGTATATCATTTGCTATTCTGTTTATGATATATGGCTCACACTTGCAACAATGGACCTGTCTATATAATTTTGACCCTTTTAAACCCCACTTTTATATAGTAAAACTGGGGTTTACAGGGGTATACATTATTTTTCTTATTTATGTTCAAAAACATAGATTGTGGGTTCTCGTTAGAGGCGGTTCTAACGAGTACCCACAATCTATATTTTGAGCAGAATTATGAAAAGTATCAGAATTTTTAATCTGAAAATTTTCATTTTTTGGTGGTGAAATTTTCAATATATTTGAATAGGCGTGTTTTCGTAATGGGATATAGTTTGTACATACTGTGATGTTAAACATTTAAGAAATGACGGCAATTTTAACGTCCGTTGAGGTATGAACATCATCAAGTCACTAGCAAAGTAAGTGAAGACCCAAGAAGCTCATGTAAACTATGCTCGCGATCCAGTGTTGTTCATATTCATTACGAAAACACGCCTATTCAAATATATAGAAAATTTCTCCTCCAAAAACTGAAAATTTTCAGCTAAAAATCACTGATAGTTTTCATATTTCTGCTCAAAACATAGATTGTTGGTACCCGTTAGAACCGCCTCGGCGAGGCGGTTCTAACGAGTACCCACAATCCATGGTTTATAGTAATATAAGAAAAATAATGTATACCTCTGTAAACCCCAGTTTTACTATATAAAAGTGGGGTTTAAGGGGGTCAAATTTATATAGGCATGTTTTCGTGATGTCAATGAACGTTGAATAAATTGCAATTTTAACTTTTATTCACGTTATTTTATCAATTTTTGACGTACAAATCTAGTTTGAGGGCTAAAATTGAAAGAATTGCACGCAGTTTTCCTATTAACAGCGAAACAGCTTTGTTGACGTCATAATGTCGCCATCGTCCAATCATATTGGAGAAAAAACATTGTTTATTTTGACGTCACCTAATGATAGTATCATGTAGCCTGAGTCACTGTGTCCTCTGAAGTATGTTTCGTCTCAATAGTTAACTGTAAGTATTTTTGTTCTGTAAATGCACTGAGAATGTAAATATATACGGGTAATATCGATTTGCTGCAACATATGTTTGTCTGGGATTTCTCGGGAGACGATGGGTGCGTTGGTGCGCAACAGTCTAACGACACACCTGAAATAATTTGCCACCTATTGCAAAAACTTTTTTTTGACATGAAGCTTGCCTCCAAAGTATTTGACATATTGCAAAAATGGGGGTTAAACCTTTAAAGGAAAGAATTTGCACTTAGAGGGAGCGAATTCTTTCTGTTAAAAGTAACATCCAATAAAATGGGAGGTAAATAGGTAAATGTCCGAGTTATTTCCTTATTCCCTTAAGTGTATTATATTTTATTCTTGTAAAATGAATACTACTGAAATGACAATAGGTAAGCATTTCAAGACTGAACGCAGTGAAAGCAGTATTTTGCTGGAAGGTTTTCATCACAATACACCTAGGAGTTCACTTTCGTAAGACTGAAAGGTCTCATGGGTCATATAAAATGCAAGGGAAAGTTATTTGTCTTGTTCTATAAATTCCCCTTGAGAAAGTAGGCACGTGTTTGTCGTTTGATTTTAATCACAAAAATATGAACAAACGTTTACAATAAATGCCTCGGGACCCGACGGGACAATGATTCTAAAAGCAGTCTTTCCAAACACATAAATATATTATAAAAGGAATGATCCTTTAGAGCAATGAGCACACACACAAAACTAGAGTCAGCTGACGTGTCATGTTTTCTGGGCCAGGCTAGCCAATTACGCCTTACCCAGCTAGCATTCTACGTAAATCTACATCGGGCCGTCATCGGCTGACGTGTCATGTTTTCTGGGCCAGGCTAGCCAATTACGCTTTACCCAGCTAGCATTCTACGTAAATCTACATCGGGCCGTCATCGGCCCGTCAGCTACCCTGACGGGCCGATGACGGCCCGATATAGATTTACTTAGAATGCTGACTGGGTATCAATGACCCTCACATAATTTTTGAAAATCCCGGAATCACAAAGGACCAGAAAAATATGAGGTAGACTATAATGAAGTAGAGTAGACATTTTACGACCGCCAAAATGCACGAACACATCACGAAAACATACCTATATAATTTTGACCCCCTTAAACCCCACTCTTATATAGTAAAATTGGGGTTTACAGCGGTATACATTATTTTTCTTATTTCTGCTCAAAAACATAGATTGTGGGTTCTCGTTAGAACCGCCTCGCCGAGGCGGTTCTAACGAGTAGCCACAATCTATGTTTTGAGCAGAAATTTGAAAAATATCAGAGTTTTTTACCTGAAAAGTTTCGGTTTTTGGAGGTGAAATTTTCTATATATTTGAATAGGCGTGTTTTCGTAATGACCTGCTGTAGTGAAGATAACGAAGATAGCGAAATTCTAAAAGGAACTGGAAAAGGTTTTTTTAGATAAAAAAGATGTCCTCACGCCTAACCCCGCCAGGATTGTCAGTCTGGTAGGCAACACGTCGTCTCGACCTGTTCTGCATTGCTACAAGTATCTTCAAAAGATTGTGAAGGGTATTCGAGTTACAGAGTGGACACGAAATCAAATTCATATACAAGTATGGGAGCTCCATACGTCAGAAAGCCAGAGTTGTCATTCATGACGCAACCCGTCATCTTGTCCTGTTCTACATTTCTACCAAGTAAAATTAAAAATAATCCAAAGGGCTTTAGAGTTGCAGAGCGGACACGAAATCAAATTCAAACACAATAAGGGAAGATAATCCAAAAATTGCCAGAGATGTCATTCTTATATGCAACACGTCATCTCGTCCTGTTCTACATTTCTACCAAGTATCATCAAAATATTCCGAAGGGTATACGTATTACAGAGCGGACACGAAATCAAATTCAAACACAACTAGGGGGAGTGGGGGATGGGGGGAGGGTAACTAAAAAGAAAGAAAGCCACGTCGTCTTGTCCTGTTCTACATTTCTACCAATTATCATAAAAAATACTTCAAAACGATTTTGACCAACAGAGCGTTTACGAAATCAATGCATAAACACTGATAACTATAACAGAGGGAGATAACGCCAAAAGCAAGAAAGGCAGATTTGTTTATTCTTGTACGCGACATGTTGTCTTGTCCTGTTCGACATTTCTATAAAATACCATCAAAATATTTCGAAGGGTATTTGAGTTACGGAGCGGACACAAAATCATTTTCAAAACGAGAACAAACGGAGATTACTCAAGACGTAAGAAAGCCAGAGTTGTAATTCTTGTATGAGACACATGGAAGTGTCCTGATCTACATTTCCACCAAGTATCATAAAAATATTCCAAATGGTATTTGACTTACAGAGCGGACACGAAATCAATGCATAATCACTCTAATATAACGAAAGGAGATAACGCCAAAAGTAAGAAAGGCATAGTTGTCATTCTTGTACGCAACGCGTCGTCTCGTCCTGTTCTACATTTCTATCATGTACCATCAAACTGTTCCGAAGGGTATTTGAGAGCGGACACGAAATCTATTTCAAACAAAACAAAAAGGATATAACTCCAAAAGTAAGAAAGCCAGAGTTGTAATTCTTGTACGCGACACGTCGTCTCGTTCTGTTCTACATTTCTACCGTTTCATCAAAATATTCTAAAGGTTATTCGAGTTTCTGAGCTGACAAGAAGTTAAACGCCGACGCTGACGCCGACGCCAACGGGATCCGTCAAAAAACAATATGCCCCCCACCTTTTGGTAGGGGGTGGGGTCGGGGTATAATGACCCTTGAGAGCAATGAACGCACTCACTAAACTGAAAACATTTGAAGTGTCATGTTTCAGACTAACTAGTTTGGACCAATTAGGCCTCATCTTTGACCCTTATATAAACTTTCAATATCCAAGAAAGAGCTAAATGATCAGAAAGGACCAGAAAATATAAACTATACTATAGTGAAGTATGGGGAGACGTTTTACAAACTCCACGCGGCACTAACACGTGCTGCAGCGAAACAAAATGGATACAAAAAGAAATGACCATTGATAGCAATGAAGACACTCTCAAAGTATAAGTGAAGAAACTGATAATTGTAAACAACCGAAGTGTCTTGGGTTGTGGGTTAGACTATCTGCTTCCGGCTTATTTTGCTCATTAAAAAACCTATTTGCTGCGTGAATAGATATGTATGTAAGGAGGCTTGATATAATAAATAAACCTCTATGAAAAATAACATGGTAATGTTGACCCCCTTTCGAATAGTGGCTACTCTTCAAATTCTAGAGAGGCAAACTTGTCTGCAAAAATTCGCTCCCTTTCCAATATGGCGGAGAATTTTCAGGAGTACCCATTCACGTTATACTGACTACAGTATCCGGACGACCAATCAAAAGCGTTGTTCGTCTTGTTACAATCGGTTTGCTTGTCAAGCTGGGCCCAGTTGTTCAAAGCTAACGATATCGTTAGTTAACGATTCGTTAAAATTTACATCGAATGGTACACAAATATGCTGAAATTTTTTGCTGAAAAAATGTGAGAAGCTTTAGCAGTGCAAAAGCTACTCACATTTTTTCAGCAAAGAATATCAGAATACTGTATATTGAATCTGCTAAAACAGTTCACGAAATGACCCTGACCGAGCTCGTTAAGCTAACAATGCTTTGAACAACTGGGCCCAGCACTCTAGATAAATGTTTACGCTCTGCATACTGGGTAATATTTCAGCAAACAATATCTTTGTATAGTTTTCTATTTATTTATTTTTTTTTTTTTTTCAAGAAAATAGGCTTTGACATTTTATGCAATTTGGGGAATATACAGAAAAAACATATCGCAAATGTGACAAAAACGTACGCAAGCACATCGTATAGGAAAAACTTGATAACAGTTGCACAGTTTCTGCGAAAGTACGCCTTTTGTCTGTGATTTTCAGACACATTTAGCTTTATTATTCGAGTCGCAATGTGGTAAAACGTACCCTCTGACATGTGCGCCATACGAAGACTCAAATCAGCTTGCGCGATCCGCGCAGTCTGTTCAGAGTCGTCGTTGTCCGCACGAAGACATTTTGCATCCTAGGCTATTCAAAATGCGCCCAGTGAAGATACTGATCAGATTGCGCGAACGCGCAAGCTGATCTGAATCTTTGCTGGGCGCACATGTTCGAACATGCGTTTAATGATGTTACGACTCAGTAACTTTCGTAGTTAGAGCGCGAGTCACTTTATCTAATGGAGACTGTATCTGCAGTGTATAATTTGATTACGATTTGTTTTGTCACGAAGAGATAAAGTAGTTATTTCTTGTCCCTGACTTTGAATTGACTTGTTTTGTTAACGTAACGTTATTTTAGAGAGCGTCGCATTACAGCAGACCTTAAAAGCTTTCATTATAAAAATACGCCGTCTCGAGAAACTTGGACTAGAGTTCGTTTTCAGCTCTGGCGTTTTGAGCGTAGGGAAAGTATCTGCGTTTTGGTCCTTTGTAAATACAGAACAACACTTAAACCAGACGCATCTCCTAATTTTGACTTTTGGTTGTATAAATGTTAAAACGAAAGACATGTTGCTTGTGGTGAAAATCATTATAATATCTAAAAGACTAACGGTGTTATTGATATTTCAAGTTTTTGCTCGTTTGCATTAATATTCATGAGGAACCAATGCCGTCTTTCGGTTCTTTCGAATAATTTTAAACATGTTTTAAAAACTTTAATTTGAAAATATTCAGAGAATGTATGCAGAGATACAGATCTACCCTATATCTATATGTAAGGTTGCATAAGCGCAGTCTCGCCCGAACCTTTGCTGTTCACATACATGTAGCAGAGATCTTGGGAAAGCCTCCGGCAAAAACTTATGTCTGTAACCCAAATAGGATATTGCGCATGCGCGTTTGAAGAACCACAAACCAGAAAACCATAAGGTCCATTCTTTCTGTGCTGGCTCAAATATTTGCACTATATCGAAGTACGGGAAACCAATGCCATGATAAAAAGCCTTGCACAACGTATAAGTGAAGACTAGTATACTCCACGCGATGTAGCTCGAAGATTATCATCATCTACAAAACGAAAATTAACAGTCAAAATCAAGATCCTCACCTTGTCTTTTGTCTTCTGACCCAATATATAAGTGTTTTCCCAACAGAACACAACAATAACCCGCAGAATGCGATGTTTCTAGTGGCTCCTTTTGCTCCGTTTTAAAGGCCAGCCCTCATCTTTCTTTCATTATAATGTTGAAAAATTAACTTACATATTTTCTGTCTTGCTTCCCTAATGAATTTGAAACCCACTACACAGACCAAATATTTATACTAAGCTGAAGCTGTATCGTATTTAATGGTTTAATGCCAGTGCCTTGGCAGGGCTATGGGCTTTGATTGTGGCTTTTTCTGGTTAACGCCATGCAAGCATTTACTTTGCAGACTGCACGTCTCTGTTAGTCTTATAACTGAGCTAAAGGTTAGGGTATTTGGTAAACAATTGACAAAATCATTTAGGTCAAGATCATAAAATAATTAGGGAGAGAGTGTATTCCAGCTTTGATGATATCAAGTCTTATGGTGATTTAGAAATTGAGCTAAACACTATAGGTAATGTCAACTTTTACCGATAAACAGATAGACCCTAAATGGCAGACATAGGACGCAACTGCTTACAAAAACGGGTGCTACAAGACTGATCCCGTTGTAACGAATTTGACAGTTGTACTGTTCGCATTGAAAGCCGAATAGTCAAATTCCAATTCACAACAACAGTTCCTGTAATTTTATTTCGGTAATTCGTACTTCTGCTTGATAACTGCACCTTATTTGGAATGACAAGAAATCATTATTCCCTCCACAAATGAAGAGCGATTAGATGAGTCTGTCAAATGTCACACTGCTTATCAGTTATAGAAACTCTTAAACGTCACATTTCTCTGACTAATAATGATTATTTTAGCAAAGCTGCAATCACATCTGTTATTTGTTTAAATCAAATTAAATTCAACAGCAGCAGCAGTATCAGCTTATTATTTTGGAGCAGAAATATGAAAAATATATTAGAATTTTTATCTGATAATTTTCATTATTTGGTGGTAAAATTTTCAGTATATTTGAATAGGCATGTTTTCGTAATGTAAACAAGTTTTCCCAGACGTCGAATAAACGACAGAGTCTTGCTTCACTGGTGTTATTTGCAAACTTCTTTGTAAATGTCAATTATTTATTTCCCATTCAACATTTTGTTCCTTCGCTATTTAATACAGTTCATTCTCGTGACAACGACAGCAAACTACATGTATAGTTAATTCTCGTTACAACGATAGCACTGTTCCCGACGGTGTTGCCATTAAAATGGAATGGCTTCTGTGAAGACTTCTTAATGAGCAGAACAATATTTAATAAATAAACCTTAGTTTATTCTTATTTCCACATAGAACAATTTTTCTGGATAGTTGAAAGAATCGCCTCCAGGAGACAATTCTAACAAATATCAAAACCCATATGTTTCTTAAAGTATTAAATACAATCTTCTTGCGTACTTTCTGATTATTTGTTATACATTACGAAAACATGCCTATATAATTTTGACCCCCTTAAACCCTACTTTTATATAGTAAAACTGGGGTTTACAGGGGTATACATTATTTTTCTTATTTCTGCTCAAAAACATAGATTGTGGGTATTCGTTAGAACCGCCTCTACGAGGCGGTTCTAACGAGTACCCACAATCTATGTTATGAGCAGAAATATGAAAAATATTCTAATTTTTTGTCTGAAAATTTTCAATGTTTCGGTGATTAACTTTTCAGTATATTTGAATAGGCGTGTTTTCGTAATGTCTTGAGCGAAGGTTTCGTGCTAGTCAAAATATCATTATAGCGAATTTTGTCCTTATATCAAGTATTGTTATAAAGAGGGTTTGTCTTTGAAGTGTTGCAATTAAAGTAATAGTCAATAAATTCTAACATTTTACTTTCGTTAGTTCACTTTACTTTAACAGCATGTATTATGCAAAGTTCGATATAAATATTTGTCAAGTTACCCGAAAAAGGCCACTATTACAAACACGGCTTTCAGAGGTAATTGAAATACACATCACGAAAACATGCCTATATAATTTTTACCCCCTTAAACCCCACTTTTATATAGTAAAACTGGGGTTTACAGGGGTATACATTATTTTTCTTATTTCTGCCCAAAAACATAGATTGTGGGTACTCGTTAGAACCGTCTCGCCGAGGCGGTTCTAACGAGTACCCACAATCTATGTTTTGAGCAGACATTTGAAAAAAAATATAAGAATTTTTCAACTGAAAACTTTCAGTTTTTGGAGATAAAATTTTCAGTATATTTGAATAGGCGTGTTCTCGTAATGAGCAACCCACTTTATATCGACACACGATACAGCGACGAAATTTAATATAATGATAGACTAACCAGCATGAACCCTTCGTTTAAGACGTGACAATTCATTACGAAAACACACCTATTCAAATATATTGAAAATTTTACAACCAAAAAAAGGAAAATTTTCAGATAAAAAAATCTGATATTTTTCATATTTCTGCTCAAAATATAGATTGTGGGTACTCGTTAGAACCGCCTCGCCGAGGCGGTTCTAACGAGTATCACAATCTATGTTTTGAGCAGAAATAAGAAAAATAATGCATTCCCCTGTAAACCCCAGTTTTACTATATAAAAGTGGGGTTGAAGGGGATCAAAACTATATAGGCGTGTTGTCGTAATGAATCAGAAATAATCCAGGAATATTGTATTAAACACTTTGAGAACCATATTTTAGATATTTGTTATAATTTCCTCACTGAGGTGATCCTAACAAATATTCAAAACATATATTCTGTGGGGAAATAAGAATAAAAAACCCTTACCTTACATATTATTCTGCTGCGTTTAGGGGTTCTAAAGAAAATCCATTTTAACGGCAACATCTTTGGGAACAAACATTAACTGTAGAAGAGATTAGGAACAAGTTATGGCAAAACACAAAATAGCAGAACTGTAATTGGTCACATTCCTACAGAGACCTGCAACAGAGGACTGTATTGGAGCGGTCAGTAGAAAAACTTACAGTCGGATTTTAGGTAGATGAATACATTAAGTAGATTTGCTGCCATTTTTACAAGGGCGATAACCTTTCTGACTTTCTATCTAAATGGACAGTTTGCTCTGAAAGGGAGCAAATCAAATTCTTTCCTCGTTTATTGCGGCTGATTCGATCTCTCTCTCTTTTTTTACTATTTTTTTATTTTTAGTCTTTCAATAGCTCAAGAAAACAAATATTTATTGATGTTTTAGGGTCGTTTTCTTATTTTATCATGAAAATCTGGTGTGTGTAGCATTAGCATTGTACTACTGAAGCGAATCTAACGATACCATTATGTTTATAGGATCGCAAGACGTCCCTCAGTTAACCTTCCGACCTGGTGCTATATTTAACTCTCAGTGGCTCGAACTACCTATCTCTTGAACAAATTTTCATGGTTCCAAAAACTGTTCGAGCCTTTGAAGTTCGGCTATAAACAAAAAAAAAAAAAAAAAAAAAAAAAATCTGGGTAAAAACAATAAGACAAACCTGTGATATCATTTTATCAAATTTATTTTTATTCTAGGTGCAGCATTTCAAATATTGACTTATTCGAGTCTGGTATTAACACTCATTATATGAACAATGAATACACGACCGAATTACGTCCAGCCCGCGCATTGCATTTGCTTTTATCTGTCGAAGTGATGTCAAAATAAACACTTTAAGACTGAACAAACAGTCCTGGTTTTATCTTCTTTTGTTTTAACAGTAAACTCAGTAATTGATATTAACTATACCGTCAGGGGATAGTCGCTAATGTACGCATGTATTCAATTCCAGTTACGCGGAGAAAATGTAATAGGAGGAAACGCATTTAGGTTTATAAAACATTTTCTTACATCTACAAAAATATTTGTTAATATTGATGTGGGCGGTTGGGTAGGGCAGAGAAAATCTAAATATGGAGATACCCAAGAAAGGGCATAGTCACGAAACTCAGTCATCTTAAAGCGCCCGATAAAACACAGGGGATATGAACACAAAACCACACTGAATGTGAATATACCTGGCAAATTATTCCGCCATTTTACAAGGAAGGCAACTTTTGTGACTTCCTGATTGCCTTCCTGCGTACTAACCCCTTTCAAAAATGGGATCAACACTAACACGAAAGAATTTGCTCCAAGGGGAGCAAATTCTTTCCTTTTAGTGTTGACCCCATTTCAGGAGATGACAAAACAATTTTGACAGCGTTGCCTTCTCTGTAAATGCATTCATTTCACAGAATCGGAAACGGAACGCACACACGACGAGAAGCTGCGTCAGAAATATTGTCTTGGACCGGTCACGAGCAACACTGTTGGAGGCTTAAACCTTTCACCCCTGATGTTTTGAAGTCCACTCTTCCATCATTGAATTTGGATCTGTTCATTGTTGAAAAAAGGGATGTCTGTCAAAAATCAAATCAGAATGTCAAAAATTGTAGATCCTGATAAGACGGCTCATTATCCGGATCTACACTGTTTGCACAGGTTTCTGGCTTGGTCTACCGTGTTGAATTAGTTCATTCCTGTTTTATTTGCGCCAAGTCGTGCCCTTAAACCTGGTACAATTTTAGCTACACATGAATGAAAAAAAAGCCACTCATATAACTGCCAGACGCGCAAAGAAGAACTGCAACAAAGGAACCGCCTTGGCATTGTCAGTTGAAAAACTACTGGGTCAAGATTGATTGAGATGAAGCACTTGATAGCATTCACTGCAAGCCTCATCCTGTCAATGACCTAGGGTCAAGGTTACGTGATGAACGTTTCTAAACATCTCTAGGTCCAGCAGGAGTAAACTGATTTCGCTGATACTTCGGATTGTGAAGAGATTGTTAAAAAAAATTTGTACCTTGATTTTTCATGTGCCCGTACCCTGACGGCATACCGCTCTCATACAGGAAATGTACAAGTGGGCTAGACTATGCACTCTGGAATTTTTTCTTCGCATCGGATTTTTCGTCACCTTTGCTATGTGTTCTGACTGTAGTTTGTTTTCTTCATTACATGGTGTCATTATTAGGTTATATTCTGTGATTGTAGCTCTCACAGGACATCTTCTTAACTATTTTGCTGCAATAAGCTTGAGTAATCAGCAGCAGCATGAGAAAATGTGTCTTCGTAATAGATAGGATCAGTACGGTTCCAGAACAGTCAGTGGAAATATGTTTAGAAAAGTACCCAAGAAATGGGATAATCACGAATATGTTCCTCCATTTTTTGACAAAGGAGACAATTTTGTGACTTACTGTAATCAGGCTCTCCTTCTGAAAAGGCGTCCACTGTAAAAGGAAAGAATTTGTTCTCCATGGGAGCAAATTCATTTGCACTCAGTGGGAGCAAATTCTTTTCTTTTAGAGTAAATTCCATTACAGTTGAAAGGCAAAACAATTTTTTTTGTTTTGTCAAAATTGTCCCCCCCACCCCCACCAAAGTGTATCTATTCACCTAAATATAAACGGACTTTTTGTCATTATATTTATTAATTATGTGACTCATCACGAAAACATACCTATATAATTTTGACTCCCTTAAACCCCACTTTTATATAATAAAACTGGGGTTTACAGGGTATACATTATTTTTCTTACTTCTGCTTAAAAACATAGATTGTGGGTACTCGTTAGAACCGCCTTGCCGAGGCAGTTCTAACGAGTACCCACAATCTATTTTTTGAGCATAAATATGAAAAATATCAGAATTTTTATCTGAAAACTTGCAGTTTTTGGCGATGAAATTTTCAATATATTTGAATAGGCATGTTTTCGTAATTAATGATCATACTTCAAAGTACCTGAAGCAATTGTTGGCTTGAGCAGCAATCACCTTAAATATTTATACGCCATTAGCAGAATAATATTAAACCCGACATACGTCTAATACATGTTCACATTTCACAACGACAGCTTTAAAAACTTGAGATAAATGTACATTTCAACATATGCGCTGAGTGAAAACTTAGATCAGCCTGCGCATATATGCTATCGCAGTCTCTGCTACCCATCAGAAGCCACCTTGTATCCTTGACCATCCACAGATAACATAGTGAAGGCTGTGATCAAACTGTGTGAATTAGCAGGCTGACCAGTGTCTTCTCTTGATGCACATTTCCGTAAGTACATTATCCCATATTGCGAAAGAGACATTATGGCTTCTCGTCATTGCCATACATTGGTGACAATATTCCTGTCTCATTTGTATGGATTGACTGCATTTAGCTGTCATTTTGTAATATACATACAGTAAAACTCCGCTATTAAGATATCTCGAAAGTAAGACCACTCCGCTATTAAGACCAGCTTTAGTCAGTCCGATATGGGTCCTTATTGCCATTCTACATAGCTCCAGATAAGAAGCGTCCCAGTCAGCATTCTACGTAAATCTATATCGGGCCGTCATCGGCCCGTCAGGGTAGCTGACGGGCCGATGACGGCCCGATGTAGATTTACGTAGAATGCTAGCTGGGGTTTCTGCATAATATGTTTCTTACTTCTACACAAGAAAATATTTTGTGGGTATTCATTAGAAGCGCCACGGGGAGGACTTCTAATGAGTACCACAACATAGTTTTGTGGAGAAATAAGAAAAATATCAGTACTTTGTGGTTGAAAAAAGCACCCATCACGAAAACATGCCTATATAATATTGATCCACTTAAACCCCACTTTTATATTGAAAAACTGGGGTTTAAAGGGGTATACATTATTTTTCTTATTTCTGCTCCAAAATATAGATTGTGGGTACTCGTTAGAACCGCCTCGCCGAGGTGGTTCTAACGAATACTCACAATCTATGTTTTTGAGCAGACATAAGAAAAATAATATATACCCCCTGTAAACCCCAGTTATACTATATAAAATTGGGGTTTATGGGAGTCAAAATCATATAGGTATGTTTTCATGATGAAATATCTTTTTGACATTCTGTAAAATAATAGTATGTTGAGTAGACTCTTTGATTAGGCGATTCTAATGAGTACACCCAACATGCGTCTTCATTTTAAAATAAGAACAAATCACTATAATATCCCTAAATGTTTGTTTTCTTGAACTATCGTAAGCATTTCCTAGGGATTCGTAAACGAGTTCGAATCAACCACGGTAAACGAGCAATCGGTGTTTAAGTTTTTGAAGGTTTACTCTTTCGGCGCCAAATTTCAGACGGCATTTGTCGTCTGCGTTTTTATTTTAACAAACTATCGTTTGGAAAGACGTATGTAAGGTTGAAAGACTGAATGTCAAACAGCGTAGACCCAGATGAGACGGCTCATATGAGCCGTCTCATCTGGATCTATGTTGTTTGCAAATGCCTATTATTATCGAATGTGGCAGTGAAAGAGCTAATTTGAGAAATTATAACAATGGACACATAGAATAACACAAAATATATTTCTCGTATAAAGATGTCATATTTATTATTTTTTGAAAGTTGACTTTTTCTCTGCAATAAATAGCAACTTCGCTATGGATATGGAATTTTTGTAACACGACTGTGATGATATCTAAATCGTAATGCATTTTCTCTGCATTGCAAACAAAAAAAGATAAAATAAAAAAAAATAAAGATGAAAATGAAAAAATAAAAATGAAATAAAATAAAATTTACAAAAAATAATAAAATAAAATAAAGTAAAAAAGTAAAATGAAAGATCTTCTTACAGAACATTTATCCTACTATCAACATAATTATCGTCCCTATGTGTTGTAATAAAGCAAACAAAAATAAACAAACAAACAAGCAAACAAACAAACAATCAAATAAGCATAATAATAATAATAATAATAATAATAATAATAATAATAATAATCATAACAGTAATAGAATAAATAAAATAAAACAATGAAAAACATAATCGACCTGTTGACACATACGATTACTATTACTTTTCTGACTGTTAAGGGACCTCGGCCTTTTTTACATGAGAGACAACTTTTGTGACTTCCTGTTGCTATTCTGTACAACAGCCTTCTTCTGAAAAGAGCCTACTCTAAAGGAAAGAATTTGAGCAATCTCTTTCCTTTTAGAGAAGAACCCTTTTCCAAAGGAAATCACTAGAATATAATTTAAGTTGTCTCCCTTGTAAGTGCCTTTAATGTCACGCAAAAATTCCCATACGGCATCATCAGAGCGCTGTAGTATCGACCAGCTCAAGTCGCATGAAACATAAAAGATTGGAAAATAAACCACATCTGCATCAACTGGGAATGCCTTAATGTTCTGTTACTGTATGGCTGCAGATAGGACTGATATTCAGAGAAATATAGTCATTTTCTTTTTCGTCTGGAAAACTTACGCGGCGATAACAAGTTTGAATTATATTTTGTAGTCGGAAACTATTTTAGTGGATAAACAAGAGGAAAACGACATCGTTATTTTAATCTCAAAATACCCGCTTATTTGGAGTCTGCCATAATTAATGAGTTATCACAAGATAAAAGTTATAATTATAACACACTCGCTAGATGTAAGAACCAGAGAAAACAATTAAACTTAGCAGCTGTCATTATTTTCAGCAGTGATGTGAGGTAATATGAATACTTGGATTAATGGGCAGACATATATAAGGTTTCCTGGTCTTTTACATTTATAATTTACAGATATGGATTGTTTTCTCATTTAGATCTACCTTGGTAACCGCAAATTTAAAGCATTTTCACAGGATGGTGTTATCGCGTTTTTTTTCCTTTGTTTATATAACCAAGTGCTTTGGAAACGAATCCTCTTATTGTGAACAATACAAATATGCAAACAAGTTGCAATGGTAATAATTTTATGTGAAGACTCCGTATGAAAGGAAAAAGAAATACACGCTTAAACGGCCTTTAATATTTTTAAAGAATCTATCAGAAAAAGTGGCGTTATTAGAACAGAAAGTGTTAAACTGCTGCTAAAGCTTAAATCAACAAAACATTTCGAGGCAATCTGTACGGATTCTTGAATCTGGATGGAATTACTTAATTAGTCATTTCAACATCGAAATGGATTTGTAAGGATTTTATTTACAGTGTTGATATTTAAAGACATTTAGAATTTGCATTTGTATGTCACTGGTAGCCAAGTACATAAAAGTTGTCCTCAGTAGCAGGATCAAAACGTAACTATGGAATTGTTATTAAGCGAAAGTTATAGATACAAAAATATTACAAGTGTAGCCAGCTCAGATGTATCATCATCAAAGGATGCCTTATATATGAATGCACTCTTTATGAACTCATCAAATGAGTCAATAACACATTTTGTTCATACAGAGCATGGGCATGGACTTACAAACAGGGTAGAGTTAATAACATACATGTGTGCTGCACCTATTTTGATTACGTTTGGAATTTTAAGTAATATTTTGATGTGTTTCACTCTGCGTAAACCGTGCTTTAGAAACATTTCTTTATGTGCCTTTTTGTACGCTTATTCAGTTTCAAACATTTTGTCTTTAGTATTTAATTCCAGTGTTGAATGGCTTAGCGATATTACAATTGGCAGACATTTTTATAACTATTCCGAGACTGTGTGTAGGGTGTGGCAATTTTTAATTCGTCTCGTGGCTTATTCTGGTGGCTGGTTCATGGTTGCCATGACATTAGACCGTTTCTTAGCTGTTTGGTTTCCGAGAAGAGCAAAAAGTTTATGTTCAGTGTTTTTCGCGAAAGCGATAATTTCATTTATTATGGTTGGATTGACGACTATTAGCGCCCATGCATTATGGTTGTTCCAGCTTACAAATGGATGGTGCTATATAGACAACTCATCAATATTTTATACCCATTTCTGGCTTGTTCTAGGCATGCAATATTCTGTTGTTCCGTTGTGTTTGATGTTTTTCTTCGGAGTTCTAGCTTACATTGGAATCCGTCGTCGTGATGTAAACACCACAGAGATCAGTAATGAAAGGATTAAAGTGGATATTACCTCAGCGACCATCCTTAATTCATTTCTTTACTTCACGCTTAATACACCAGCAACTGTTATTAATGTCATTGACAACTACAGCCCCAGGGAATGGCGGAATAGCACTCCTGTCATAAACCATATGGAAGTATCCAGAGATATTTCACACTCTTTAGTTCTGATTAATTATGCCTCAGGGATAGTAGTTTGGTTGACATGTTCACATGTATTTAAATCTGTTATTAAGGAAATCATTTTCAGGAAACCAAAGATAAATCGAAACGGGGTCATAAGTACAGAATTATAACATCTGTTATGCATGAGGCTTCTGCAAAGGTAGCTAGTCATTTCATCTGAAATTTAGGGTGAAAAGATGCACGTCAAAGATCGTGTTTGTTCTGCAAGGAAGACATATTTTTACAGCAGAGATTTGCCTCCTTAGTACAGTCGACTCTCGTTATCTCGACTTCGAATAACCGCGTAACTCAAAGTGAAATTCTGATCCCTACTTTAACATGGAAATCTAACAACAGGTAACAAAATATTGTGGAAAAGAAAAGAAATTGCTTTCTCCTCTTTCCACAAATGTTTCGATGTATCTCTAACTTCAGGAGCCTAATTACATATTTATTTATGAAATGTGGTTGTTCGATTTATTTTTCCTCAATTCTACAAATCTAAAATGTGTCGAGGTACGAACATCTTGAAGTATTTCTGAGAATCCCTTGGACTTCGGGATAATGGGCACTGACTGTATTTAAAACAGTTCCAATTAAGGCTTCTCTTAAAGAAAATAACGCGTTCTATCTGGGGACAGTTCTTGTCTTTAAATTAGATCTCTGTGAGAAGAAGGCAACTGTTTAGAGTTATTTCGCTTGGGCGTGTGTTTATTCCATTAAATGAGCTAGACAGTAACTAATGCCATTTCAATAAATGTAAGCACAAGATGCTGTCTCTAATATACACGTTTTAGGCCACACAATTGCCACGCAATTTCCCAGTATCTAAGGTCCTAGACAACCCCATGCGAATGCACAGGCTTGCTTTGGCTTTAATGTTCGCATTTGACATGAGTTTGATTTGTGAGCAAGTCCGAGTGAAATACTACAATAGTAGGGTAGCCTGACTCACAGGAAACATCTTGACTTATCCTTCTAGTTTCGCTTCCAAAATAGGGGCTTGTCTTAAAGGAAAGAATTTGTGCCCAGATGGTAAAAATTATTTTCTTTAAGAGTATGCCCTATTTTGGAAGCGATCTATTTCTTTAAATGCAGCACTTATGGTAAAGAAACAAAGTACTTTATGTTAACTGACATCTATTTATTGCAAATATTGTTTCTTATGTTACGCGTAATGTGCTTTATTAGCACTAGGCCTATGCTTAGAGGGAAAGGTAAAGTTGGCAAAGAATGTTTTTTAGCTAAATATCTTGACAAATCAGTATTTTGATGCAAATTTGAGCAACACTGGATAAAGTGTCGGTTTTGTTAAAACCTTTCAAAACTATTTTCAAGGATGCCGCCTTTTTAATTATTTAATTAGATCCCAAATATTTCGAATAAAAAATAAATTTAAAATCTAAAATATTGTCTTTAGAAACAAAGAACACACAAACAAACAAAAATCGGTGACTCTATATTATTAAGTCTCAAATGCGTATCAGTTGAGTTCCTAAGGCTGCATATGCCCCTAGCAGCAACTGAAGAAAGAGTTTCTCGATTTTCAAAGCAACCAGAATGGGCTCAATGATACCAAAGGAAATAAAAATATATATTTGCATTTGAGTGAAGAACAGGGAAACTTCTATTTAACAGGAAATAATGTAGTTGTCAAGCAAAAAGCAAAATTTATTAATGTCTAGAGTCGGAGCTAGATACGCAAATACAGACGAAATATATTGTTGCAAGTATTACTAATTTAGGTTTTGCATAATAACTTTAACTCTTTACCACATCATAAGTAAATGAGAACTCAGAAACAGATACAATCAGATCCACATCAAGTGCCCAGCACCGAAGAGAAAGACAGACAAATACAATAAAGCAGCCACAAAATGAACATATGGCAAGCAGTGTTGTCAACTCTTTCCCGAAAAGGTGGGAACCCTGATAACCTGATATTTAAAGCACAGAAGGAAACGCAAATGTGATATATACAAAAATATAAGGGAAGATACCGGGGTAATACCGAGGTATCGAACAGGTGAAGAGCACATGATGACAAAATAAACACCAAATATAAAACTACCGGCGCACGAACAAAGAAGAGCTGCAACAGAGAAACTGCTTTGGAATGGTCAATGGAAACATTACTGTCCTTTCGACATCATTCGGAAAGACGCTTTTTGTTTAGCGTTTTATTTTAAACGAAAATATTTTGACCAAACTTTATCAGAAACCATTTGTCTTTTCCTGTTTCTGTGTTTTGTTCACAAATATTTACCCTAAAATTTAATGCACAGCCAAAATTTAGTCTGTAAAATTAGTATGTAATTTCTATAGTAAAGTGATGTTTTGGAATTTTTGTCTAAGAATATATTTTTTACTTTTCCTTACTGAATTTTTCTTTACTGAATTTAAATTATTAATGTTTCACAACAATATTTTTTAAAATTTCAGAAAAATTAAAGAAGCGTTAAAAATCTGCCTCCAAGTTACCTACCCTACATATTTCTGCATAATGTTCATTCATTTTTATTATGGGAAAAAGAGAAAATATTTGATTAAAAAAAAAACAACAAGAAAAAAAAAAAAAAAAAAAAAAAAAAAAACAATGGCTGGAACAAAAGATTTTGTGCATAAGTAGTTACGACAAATGGTTTTGCATTAACACATGACTAAAATTGCAAATTTACTTCTTCGTGTAAAGCGCCATGCAAAAAAAGACTTTCTGAACGATGTCAAAAGCACAGTAGGGCTTAAAACATTGATAACCTCTTTCCTATCTTAATCAAAATAGTACCAAAATGCATCGTGTTTTGAAGTTCTTTTGTACTGTTATATATAATCTCGAAAAACAAAAACAAAACATTTTTGCAATATTCAATATATACAATAATAGTGTTCTGCCACAGGGACTGTTAAAATGATGATAGAAAATACTCTGAAATTGTTCGAAGGCCGAAAGTTTCTGCACAATAATATAGTAACTGCGAAATTTGAAGATTATCATGTCAACTTCATAATAAACTCTGGGCAACATATTTTTCTTTTTATGTGATCCGAGGCACAGTACGAGGGACCATCAGTAATTTCGTGAACTAATTTTATGTTATGTGTAAACGTAATCTAACAAACATTTGACAACTACTCCTTTTCAAAGTAAGTCCCTTGCATAGTTTGCACTTATTCAACCGCTCAACCCATGACCGAAAGACATGCTGCAGACCGTCACGTGACATTTCTCGCACATTTCTGTCTAGGTAGCATCTCAACTCCTTTCGGGACTCGTATCTCTTACCCACAGCCTGTTTTTGAGATTTGGAAATAGTCAGAAGTGGCATATCTCTATATTGCTGTAAGTAGGGTGTAGTAGCGATTCTATATTCAGTTCCTTGATTGTGTCCGGCACAACGCTGCTGCTATGGCTGGGCGCGTTATCATGGTGCAACAATATCCAAGACCTCACATGCTGTGAGCACTTACATTAAATAGTGAGAAACAGCTCAGATTTAATTACTGTCGCATAACAGTTTCCAGTAACTGTAGTTTTTCGGGGAACAAAGTGATTTAAAATTATACCTTGCACATTGCAAAATAAAATGGCCAATACCTTACCGGTAGACTTGGAAATGAACCTTTTTGTCGGTGGAGGCGAAAAAGAATGCTTCAAAATTGAGCTCTGTTGTTTACTTTCTGGTTCAAAAAATTACATTCACGTCTCATACGTAACCACTCAATTGAGAGACATCACCTTCGTCGTTGTACCGTCGGCAGTATTCGCGGAACCTCATAACCCTTTGCCCCATTTGATCCGTAGGCAGCAAGCGCGGTATCCGTCTTGCCGAAAAACGGCGCATTCCAAGCTTATAGGACATAATGCCCTGAGCTCTTCCATACGAAACACCAAGTGTCTCGCAACATTTTCAACATTTACTCTTCTATCTTCGGGTATGCATTCCTGAACTTCAGTCACTTTCTTTACATTTGTAACAGCCACTAGCCTGCCAGTATGCTTATCATCTTCAGTTGTTTCTTTACCGTCCATAAAGCGATTCCACTTGGAAATAGAACCATTCGATACACAAGAATGCAAATCTTCTCGACTGTCGGAGAAAGATTTTCTCAATTAATGTATAAACTTTGTCACAACTCGTTGCTCGTTTATACTTAACGACGCCATTTTACAAGGCATGCTCTTGACGTCAGAATATTAGTATGACATCATTAATTGTGATGTCATCAGTATTGCCCTTACGCTGCATCAACCGGAAAATGATTATTTGTTATGTTTAATTTCGTTACACCATTTGAAAGCGCTATGAAATAGTAGAATTAGTAATGCCAACAATATTGAATGTCAGTCCAGCTAAGAGTCAGATCGGCCTGTGTTTCCATTCAGGCTGATCAGAGTTTACGCTGTCCGCTGAAGACGCTTTGGAACGTGTATAAAGTGTATAAATGGTGAGCAGCTGCTCGGGCTTAAACCTGGTTTTACGGGCGCCAGAAGTCGTCCTTAAGAGGAATAGATACGATATCGGGGGCACCAACGATGTCAAAATGTTTTCGGCCTTCTGAATCTTATTCTTGGGAGTAAACCGCTTCCTTTTCTAAAGCAGACGTCTTTTCAAATGGAGTCTGATGCAGTTTTAGCTACACATACATCTTCCTTACGTCATCATAGTGCAGGTTATGTTTTATTTCCTTTGGGATCATTGAGCTCATCCTGGTTATTTTGAAAATCGAATACCGCTTAAGCCGGCGCTAGAGGGGCGTATGCAGCCTCGCAAACTACAGTGTTGTTATATGAAGACACTCAATCAAACCGAGTCTCCGATTTTTGTGATTTTGTGTGTTCTTTGTTTTCAAAGACAATCCTTTTTTGACTTTAATTATCATTGGATCAAGATAGAGTAAAAAAATGATTATAAATTAACTTTTCAACACTATGAAGAATGAAAGATGATGGCTTAACTGCACACAAGCAGTCAGAAAAAAGACATAGTCAGGTTTCTCAAATTCCGTATCGTGCAGAAAACGTAACCCTAGCATCGGGAAGATATACGGCTGAGGTTTTGTATATATAAAGCATAGCTATTGGTTCATATAAAACCACTGTATAAAAGATGCGAAACTAATTGCATTTTGGAGAAACGCATGCATTTTGCATGATACTGATTTATAGTTTAGCCAAGCTACTGTAACTTCTGTTAAGCGTATAGTACACATGTATATACTTACAGATAAACTACATCAAATATACACCGACTCGCGATAAATTAATCTGTACAGTTGATGTCTGAATATACATTAGCACTGATTGCTTACAATTCTTGTCGAGTTTTGTAAAACGGCGTGTTTTTTTTTTTTTTTTTTTTTTTTTTTTTTATGGAATGTTGATGAAAAATTTAGTTTGCTGAAATTACGTCGGTTATTATGTTATCCTTCATATGTTCTTACCCAGTATGGTTCGACAACAAAGGTTTTGAAATTAAGAACATGAAGAAATGCGCGGCGATTCCCCTCAACATGCATGTTTAAGACTTACGTAAGTACAAAACAGTGTTCTATACGAATATTTTTTATTGAAAAACATAAGCACGAACGCCCGAAAGATGTCTGGTAAAATTGAAAATGTGTCATTCAAAATGGTGTCATAAAATTTGCAATCAAACGTTTTCTTACATATTTATCGTAGCGGCCATATTGGACGAAAAATAGAACAATGTTTGGTATTAATCCATTTCCTTATACCTTCTAATAAAGGCTATAGAAAACCGTAGAAGGTTTATTTGAAACACAATTTGTATGCGAAATTTAAATCGTAATGCCAGACAGGAAATCGAGGTATTCTCCCTTAAATGTGGAAAACAACCGTGCTGTCACTTATGACGTCATGTTTGTATATGTACATGAAAACATAAACATTCTGCTTTCTATTTTGAACATTTTTCTTTCTTTATTTATGAATGTAACCTGACTACACAATGTTTTGTATACTTAGACTTTGTTATGTATCAACTGGGCCTCCATAGAAACGTGCAAGTTTACGCAAAATGCAATGTATACACACATGCTATACAGTTGTTTTATATACAGACATGTCCAAGCTTTCTTCCTATATATAAATAAATCTTATATCTTTCCGATGCTAGGGTGAGTGAAAATTGAGTATTGGAGTCCGTACTAACAGCCAAAAGTAAAACCATAATGGGTTCGACCACAAAAGAAGCCTTTTTTCTGCAACATACAAGAATAACTATCACAGAGTTTCGTGCACTGATTTAGCCTACGAAATGCTAAATGTTTCATGTCTACGGCCTACGCTAGCGATGCTTAAATCAAGGGGACCATAGAGGGTTATATCATAGATTGTAATACGTTGGTTTTTTTTTTTTTTTTTTTTTTTTTTTTTTTTTTGTTCAGATGAACTTTGATTGTAAGTTAATTATACAACATCACTTGACACCGATCGAATAATTCTAATTTGAAATACACGCTTTTATAATACTCTTCACAGTATAGGGTATATTTCACTTTCCTTCGGGATTCTGGTTACTTTGTAAATCGAATACTGCTCAAGTCGGTGTCAGTGGGGTAGATGTGGTAGGCCGTATGCAGCCCACTACCAATGCGACAAAAAGAGATTTAATAAAACCACAGAGATCCCGATTTTAGTTTTTTTTTTTTTTTTGTGTGTGTATGTGTGTGTGTGTGTGTGTTATTTTTTTCTAAAATCGGCCTTTTTAGATTTGTATTCAGATATAAACCAAACATATCAGTTCAAAGAATTCGGAACTAATCTTTATTGCATGCAAATTTGACTGTTGCCGAATTTGCCTTCCGTATTTATGTTGTGTTCTTGACTGCTCTCTGATTGGAGATAAGGTATTGTTTTTTAGAAGTAAGGGCGAGATGTGGCGCCAGCAAAACCAGACTTAAGTCTCAATCCTTCCGCATTTCTGTTGATCGGCCCATAGTGGGACTTCTGATACAGTTCTTGTTCTTGTTGGTTTTGTTTTCGATGGAGTATAGATTTTTTATGTCATTAAAGTCATGCAGCGCTTACCGTATGCCTTGGAAGGGCTGTTCCATGATTGTGGCGTGTTTTGTATTCTTTTAGACTTTTAATTTACTTCACTACAGCTGGTGTTAATGCCGTGTGGCAGCCGTAGAACGTCTCCCCGTACTTCAACATAGTGCAGATTATATTTTCATATCCTTTTGGATCACTGGGCCCATTGTGGTATCTTTGAAAATGGAGTTCTACACATGTATACTTTGGAGGCGCAAGCAGTGATGCAAACTTCATTACTGCTTATGAAGAGTCTCAATAAAACCGAGACTCCAATTTTCTGTCTGTAAAGGGTTCTTTGTTACCGGAAGTAATCTTCAAGACTTTTATTCTGAGTATTTCCATGTTTTTTTTTTTTTTTTTTTTTTTGTTTTTTTTTTATAATTGTCAAAGTAAAAAAGTGTACTCCGGACTGATACATTCCGATCCACATCAAGTTCTCAACACGAAAGGGAAAGACAGACAAATACGATTAAACGGACACAAAAAGGACAGATGGCAAGCAGATTTGGCAACCATTTACCCAAACCTTAACTGAATATATTTTTAACTTACACAGTTGTTGAAAAGAAAGCATTTGTTATGTTTAATATGCATTTTGAGGGATATCGGAAAAATCCTTGAAAATGAGATTTTATCCAAGAAATAATCAAATCTCATAAGTTCGTGTCATTTCTAAAGTCGATACTACGATATGTTAAGAGGCAGATCCATTTTCATCAGTAAGTTAGTTCCAAAAATTCAACGAATTTTACAGTGTTTAACAAAATGGAATAACAGTGGACACCTTTATTTAAGCTTCTGCCAGGCTAACTGATGCCAGCATTTGCCTTCAAATCTTATTCTAGTATATAGCTGATTTCTTGTTATTCGATTTGCTTTGCGAAACGATTAAATATTATACCAAACTTTTACAACTATTAAGTTCGTGGTAAAATTAAAACTGACAAAAATACGTGTTCCGTCTCTTATTGACCGGCGCGCGAATCGCGCCGGTCTTTTAATATAGCTTTGGGGTTTTATATATGGTAGACTATTCGATTAGCTCACTAAGAACGTTTTATATTTGCCGGGACGTCGGTTTGTGGTGATCCCGGCAAATATAAAAAAAATCTTAAAACAAACTGTGTTATAGGCAGATTAATGTCTGTTTTATTTTCATTTCAATCAAGAAATTTCATAAAGCTTAATAAAAGCAAACATTAAAGAATCACATTGTTGTTCTTTTATACCTGTTACATTGAAAATTTATTAAACTTTAGTATACCCTTGTCCCATATCTCTATGTAAACATGAACAAAATTTGCGCCGGTACTTAGACGTTTACGTCTAAATATTTTGTCTTGTACGTTTTAAGAAAGCTTAACAGTCTGGGCCCAGTTGTTCAAAGCGTCGTTAGCTTAACGAGCTCGTTAAGGGTCATTTCGTTAACTGTTGTAGCAGATTCAATATAAAATTTTCTGAAATTTTTTGCTGAAAAAAATGTGAGTAGCTTTGGCAATTCAAAAGCTACTCACATTTTTTCAGCAAAAAATTTCAGCATATTTGCGTATCACTCGATGTGAATTTTAACGAATCGTTAACTAACGACATCGTTAGTTTTGAACAACTGGGCCCTGTAGTCTAAATCAACAGATCACAATAAGTGATAATGTTCTTATTTCATTCAAACTGTCTCCTTCGGAAATAATTAGACTCAAACGTGAAATATAAAGCAAACATTTAAAATGTTGTCTCCAATGCCCTTTTTAGTGGCCTTTAAAACAACAACAACAACAATATCCTGAATTAATTCTGAGGTTTAAACACAATAATGAAATGATAAGCTCTATTTATTCAAAATTGAGGCAAATCCCATACTTCATCACTTTATATCGTACAAAATATGGTATCCGTAGGTTCAGAATTTTTGTGGAATATTGGACTTGTTAAGGAGGCGTAATTACTGAAAAAAAAAAAACTGAGATATTTTCTTAATCCTCCATAAAAAACATGTTGCTCGTACACATTTAAGTCGCCTCCCCGAAAACCTGTGCTTGTGGCCTTTCTTAGGTCAGTTCGTTAATATATTGCTGTTGATCGTTCCAAGGCAATTTCTCTGCTGCATATCCTCATTGTTTATTAGTTTGATTTTCAAAGGAAACCTGTTTGTCTTTTTATGTCAGTCAACCTTTTCCAGTGCATGGCAGGGCTGTGTGCCGTGATTGGGCTTTCTGTTTTCTTCCTATTTCTATTGTTGTTGTATTTTCAATGAAAATATGTTTGTCATTATAATATATTGCTGTTGATCTTTCCAAGGCAATTTCTCTGTTGTATACCCTCATTGTTTATTAGTTTGATTTTCAAAAGAAAACTGTTTGTCTTTTTATATCATCCTTTTCCAGTGCATGGCGGCTCTCTGTTTTCTTTCCATATCTATTCATCACAAAAAATATGCCTATATAATTTTAACCCTTTTATATAGTAAAACTGAGGTTTACAGAGGTATACATTATTTTTCTTATTTCTGCTCAAACACATAGATTGTGGGTACTCGTTAGAACCACCTCGACGAGTACCCACAATCTATCTTTTGAGCAGAAATATGAAAAAATATCAGACTTTTATCTGAAAATGTTCAGTTTTTGGAGGTGAATTTTTCTATATATTTGAATAGGCATGTTTTCGTAAGTGTTTTACTGTTTGGAGCTGCCCCAGGAGAAAAGCTGAGGTTTTGCGTGAGTAGACTGTTTAGCCCCACCCAGCCCAGCAGTTTTTCTATCGACCGTTCCAAGGCTGTTGCAGTTCTTATTTGTTTGTGTGTCTGTGCTTTTATATGTTACATTTGTTTTGTCTTTATGTGTTACGTAGCTTTCCTTCTTTTGATGCCTAGGGAAAGCTGTGTTCGTGATATAGACATTTCCTGGGTATCCTCACATATTTTCCTGGATATATGCATATTTATTGTTTTTGCCCCGACCATTTAAATTATCTGTGTGACGACATGCTTTCCAAAATAGTAAAGAAGATGTCTAAGAAGTGTCACAGTCAGCGAACATTGCCCATTAACGTAGATTAAGTAAAGCACATTTCATTGTACATCTAGTTCTTGGTCTACGATCCAACTATCACGATTATTAACCGCTTGGCTTACTGCTATTTCATTACGAAAACACGCCTATTCAAATATATAGAAAATTTAACCTCCAGAAACTGAAAATTTTCAGATAAAAATCTCTGATATTTTTCATATTACTGCTCAAAACATAGATTGTTGATATTCGTTAGAATCGCCTCGCCAAGGCGGTTCTAACGAGTACCCACAATCTATGTTTTTGAGCCGAAATAAAAATAATGTATACCCCTGTAAACCCCAGTTTTACTATATAAAAGTGGGGTTTAAGGAAGTCAAAATTATATAGGCATGTTTTCGTGATGTGAAACATGTAATCAAATACTGTGATTCAGTATTAGAAAGATAATTTTGCCGAGCGTATAGGTTGTCTACATATTACTTTTCTACAGTTTATACTATGCTGACAACTGATTAAAGATAAAAAAATAAATAAATTAAAAGGATGTTCCTAAATTCTCTTTACCTTGCTTTCAAGGAGAAAAATGCATTGTTTTTGCTTCAGAGGATTACAAACATTGTACAATATGGTCCTGCTAGAAAAAAAAAGTTTGTGGTGTGTTTTCCTTTTTTTTTCTTATTTCGGTTTGGTAGTAAATTAGGCAAAAACTAGAGCGTATACACATGGGTATTAATCCCCACCCACCCAACGACCCCGCCCCAAAGCACCCGCACAAAAACTCATGCAGATTTTTGTGTCATTGGTAGGCTATGTTTTGTGCTTGTTGCTCTTCCTGGACATCATCTAAGCTATTTTTTTTTTGTAATTTAAGGGACTTTATTATTTAAAATGTGCCATTGTATCTTGCCATTATTAGTCATCTCTTCTGCTTTCGGGCTTCGGAAGGGCTGTGGCATTTCAGAGGTAACTGTAATTATGTTTGTAATGTTGTCCCTTTTGATGAAAATCAAACCGACGTTATTGAAATTCCATTTATTAACATTTGGATGATTTATCATTGACCAAATGGTTGGTAACATTTACCCCAAACAGCTACACAGCTTCTGATACAGAAGCTCCTTTTCTGGATTTAAACTTATCAATACTTGATAAATATAATTTCTACTATAATGTGTGATAAACTAGATGACCTTGATTTTAATATTGTTATTTTTATTATTATTATTTTTTTTTTTGAACGGCGACGAACCTCATGCATTACGAAAACACGCCTATTCAAATGTATAGAAAATTTCAACTCCAAAAACTGAAAATTTTCTGATAAAAAAAAGTCTGATATTTTTCATATTTCTGCTCAAAACATAGATTGTGGGTACTCGTTAAAACCGCCTCGGCGAGGCGGTTCTAATGAGTACCCACAATCTATGTTTTGAGCAGAAATAAGAAAAATAATGTATACCCCTGTAAACCCCAGTTTTACTATATAAAAGTGGGGTTTAAGGGGGTCAAAATTATATAGGCATGTTTTCGTGATGACTTCTAAAACAGGGTATTTGTATCATAAGCTGCGTAAACTTTTTTCTATGTACCCATTCCGGTGATTTATTTTTTGTTTTGTTTTTAATCTTATCAGGGTCACTAATGAAACCTGATTAGCCAAAACTAGCAAGTCTGGCCAAGAAAACTAAACAATTCACTTGTTCACTTATTAGCTGCAGTGAACCCTCGTTACAACGACAGCATTTGTTCCCAAAGACGTTGCCAAAAAAATTAATTTGCTGTTGTACAGAATACTTAATGAGCAGAGTGATATTTAAGAAAGGTTTTGTTTTGTTCTTATATCCTCATAGAACATATGTTTTGGATATTTGTTAGCGATTCTAACAAATATCCCAAACATATGTTTCTTTAAAGTATTAAATAAATATTCTTGCATAATTTGTGAATAATTGTTACCTCTTAAGCGAAGATTTCGTGACAGTCAAATTGTCATTATACCGAATTTTGACGTTGTATCGAATGTCGATATAAAGACGGTTGTCTGTATTGTTGGTCTGGCTTATCATGGTACAATTTGTGGTTATCATTTGATTTGTCTTTTTTGACGTTTATTTTACTACACTGCAGCTGGTGTTAGTGCCGTGTGGCGGCAGTAGAACGTCTTCCCGTACTTTACCATAGTGCAGATTATATTTCATTTCCTTTAGGATCATTGGGCCCATTGTGGTATCTTTGAAAATGGAGTTCGGCTCATGTATACGCTAGAGGGCGTAAGCAGTGTTGCAAACTTCATTACTGTTTATGAAGAGTCTCAATAAAACCGAGACTCCCATTTTCTAATCAGTAGCATGTTCTTTGTTCCCGAAGGCAATCTTTTTGACATTTATTCGGATAGCCATTGGGCACTCTGCAATCGACTCTCGTTATCTCGAAATACTTCGAGATATCCGTACTTCAACATATCAGATTTGCAGAATAGAGGACAAACAAATTCGATTAAGCACATTTAACAAATATATTTATAATTGGACTCTTGAAGTTAGATATTGAAAATATTGTGAAAAAGAGGAGAAATTGCTCCTTTTTCCATAATTTTTTTTACATGTTCTTAGATGTTCATGTTTTGGCAGGTACCATATTTTCACTTCGAGATAAGCGTTATTCGAGATAAGCGAGTCCGAGAGTCAACTGTATTTTGTTTCATGACAATTTTGTATATAATTATTAGTGTTTTACAGTGAGGTTTCGCGGATGCGGTAGAGGATTTTATGCGTACCCAATACACATTTGTTTTTTTGAGCTGCATCAGAATTAATGACGAGGTTTCGAGCGAGTAAAACTAGATTAAAGCCCCGTGGTAGTTGTTAACGCTGACCGTTCCAATGCGGTTCCTTTCTTTGCAATTATTCTTTGTTTATATATCGGCTATTGTTCCTAATCTTTTCTTCTCTCTTTGATTATATTACTGTGTGTTTAATGGATCGTCTTGATACCGTGCTAAAGTAGAATACTTTATATTGACTGTATTGACAGTGTCACTGCGCGTACTCGTACTGCCTCTACACACGGAACACTATTTAATTATATTAAAACGCCACTACAAGTATTATTGAGTACACATTCTGCACCTTCCTCCCTTGTTGCAGATCTGTTTCTGTTTTGTTACGAAAGCGATTTTATGTTGCTACTTTAGAACCAAAATCAAGCCAATAAATCCAACGTCTCGTTATTTTGGATGGCTTACTTATTACAGATAATAATTTCCTTAAACAAAAGGAATTTAGTTAACTTAAACTAATGCCTGTGATACTGAAGTACCGCTTCTGGAGCTAAGCTTATCAGTATCTAATGATATAAGCTCTACTAAACACATTATTTGATTTTGAAAAATAAAACGCCGTTTTTGGATGTCACTGTCCCTCAAAACCTCGTCCTTAATTCTGCATATTATTGTGTATATATTTCTAAACTTATTCGTTTCGCTAAACTATCTGGTTAAGAAAGTGACTTTAATATTCCAAATTGAATTTAAAGTGCTTAAATTCTAAAGCAGGGGTACCGATATTATAAACTACACAAAAACATTTTCGATTTTTTATCGCCGTCATTCTATATTAATAACCAAATGTAATGTTGGTTTGGAACCTGAAGTTTTTGGTGACTTAGCTATAAATTTAAAAATAATGTTGGCAAAGCTGATTTTTTGGAACAATGAAAAAAGTTTGTCATTCGCTTCAAAAAGGCAGACTTGAACATGGATATTCTGCGGCAAGCTGCATGTACGGTTGTTAACTCAGATATTATTAAAAGGTTTGCATCATTTTTAAATCGCACGACAGTGAGTCGGTCCCCAGAAAAAAAATGACGACTCTTTTCTTAATCTGTTTCAGATGTTCGGAAACTGCATGTCAGTTCTATAGTTGGGTCCATCCCCATCGTGGTGCGGTTTGTGGTTATCTTGTGTTTTGGCTTTAGTATCTTAACTTGCGTTTTTGTTGTTTGTTTGCGTCACACTGATTGCTCCATCGTGATCCATTTTTTGTGGTTTTCTTGTGTTCTCGCTCCAGATTGCCATTGAGCCGTTTGCTTTGTTTCTTCACAGTGTGATATTATTTCATTGTGAATGTTCGTAAAGGACGCCTTCGCGAACCGAACACTTGTTTGTAATTTGGAGCGATATCGGAATTAAGGGTGAAGTTTCACGCGAGTAAAACTGGTTTTACCCATTTAAGCTTAGCGTCCCATAAAAGGGACATTAGCAAACAGTGTACACCCAGATCAGACGCCGCCGAGCGCGGCGTCTGATCAGGGTCTACACTGTTTGCATGAAAACGAGGAATTTATATAAAACATGGTATAAATATAATAACTAGCCGTACCCCCTTCTTTTGAAAATGGACAAGTCTGAAGAGTTAAGGCAAAAGAATCCATTCGGCATAAATGGGTTACTTATCCCCGAGTTTTGCTTCATGATTCTGGCGTTTTTCTGGGAATTTCACTTATATTTGGATGTTTTCCATTTAAGTGCAGTCTGACGTCCATTCCTTAAGAAGAATCTAAAATAATTAGTTTACAGGAGGCATAGTAATGTTCATTTAAAGTGTGTGTGTGTGTGTGTTGGGGGGGGGGGGGGGGGGGTGTGGAAGAGGGCGGGGGGGGGGGGGGGGGGGTCAGATATGATGTTCTAAATGAAACCGATTTTTCTATATAGGCGACGTATCATATATATGTATGTATGTTATGTGTTATGAGCTTTATCAGATAAAGTGTTTTATTTTGTTATTTTAGTCATCTTATCACGTTGCCAAGAAAGTAACGGAAGGGAAATGAATACACTTTCAGGGAAGGTACCGCCGTCAACTTATTTTTAGCTCCCTTCTGAAAAAGGTTCTATTATAAAACGACAGAATTTACCACCTCCCCCCCCCCCCCCCCCCACCAACCCCTCTCCCTTGAGAGCAAACACTTTCCTTTTGGGGCATACCTAAAGGGGGAAAAGTCTTGTCTTTTAGGTTGGACTCATAGGGAGAGAATTCATCCAATTTAATGTAGACTGCGTTTCAAAAGGGACCTGGTGCGCCGAAACGCAAAATTGTCAAAAGTTATTTTCATTTCGAAAACATGGCGGACAATCCACCAGGTGTACCAAGTTCCCTTAATTCGTAAAGTGCACCAAGGTGAAAATGAATTAAACGGACTTCTCCAAGTGAAAATGTGCCTTCGTGCAAGCGCAAAAATACACAGATTCAGATTCACCCCACGCATGCGCAAAATCTCATCCGGGCATTTGCTCTCCATTGCTACATTCTGTAGTATCCAGTAAATCTGTTAGCGGACAGCGAAGGCCCTGGTCAGACTGTGCGGATGCGCAGGCTAATCTTGGCCTTCGCTGTCCGCTAATGCCTGAGGATACGTTTTCGCATGGCGTGGCCTAAATATGTTATTTTAATTTTCTCAGCTTTTACCACTTTTTGAATACGGCGCACGGTAGGTTAATCAATGTGCTTTGATGGAATAAGTTGTTATCCACCAATCCTTTGGAAATCGGATCTGTAGTTTAAATGAGACACGCCGTGTAAAAAATGTGTCTTTGGGGAATATGCAGACAGTAAAGGTTTATTGGGACTGAATACTATTGGTAGGTGTATCGCCATTTCTGCAAGGGGGACAATTCTACATACTTCCTGATTGCTTTTCTGTACCCAAGCCCCTTCTGGGAAGTGGTCTCATATAAAAGGAAAACAATTGCTCGCAACGGGGGTTGGGGAGGTGGGGGGGAGGAGCAAATTCTTTCCTCTTAGAGTAGAACCATTCTCAGAAGGGAGCAATCTCAGTTTTGACAGTCTTCCTTGAAAATGTTCCAATCCCGCTTAAAAGCCGTTGGATATTGCAGAATGTATCGATGTCAATTTTAAAAGATTCTATACGGAATATTTCTTGAGACCAAGGAATACGCTCATAAAACTGGAAACAACTGTCAAAGTCTGGTATCTGAATATGTGGCTCTAAGAGCTGGTTACCGTCCGCTAACAATCCTTGGATACTACATAATGTATAATGAAGAGCAGAGGCTCGGATGATACTTTGTGCATACGTAGGGGGATACGAAACCACACATTTTGTGCTCGAAGACACTGACTTTTTCGCTTGACGCAGCACATGTACTGCTATTCGCATGTGACGTGGTATTGTTTGTCTTGTGTGATGCGTATGGTCTAGAAGAATCTGCTAGTAATTGTTCTCAATCTAATTATTTACATAGAAAGTGTCGCTACACATGCAATATGATTAGTCTGTCCACACGCGACAACAACATTATTCCAGCCACTTCTTTTGAACAGACATATTTTTTCTAGATGCCTTGTGAAACTTTACCACTCTCTCTCGGCTAATTCAGCAGACGACAAACTGACGATATTTTTCTTTTTTTTCCCCGGCGAAAAGGCTTTAATGGAGACAAATTGCATAAAGTGTCAAAACGTGTTTACTGAAAAAAAAAAAAAAGAGCGAGAACGAAATATATTTCAAACTGTCGTCTGCTGAAAATTTTGTCCAGCACGCTAAACATTAAGCCATTGTTGTCTGTCGTCAGCCAAAGGGGACATTGGCAAACAGTAAATACCAAGATGAAACGCACCAGAAAGTAGACGTCTGATCAAGGTCTTTGAGGTTTGCTCATTTATGCCTGTATACACTTTTCTAGTTCCGCTCTTTGGATATGTCAATTTTCAGTAGAAGTGGTGTCGAGCTAGTTTTTAAAATATATTATGCTTTACAGAAAGTCATTTATTTAAACCAAACACTGTAAAAAATCAGACGCCTCTTGTTTACAGATCTGGTTCTGCACTGTTTGCCAGTGTCCCTTTTTGGGACGCTATAGACATAAATGTGTTGAGTCAATTTGTACTTTAAACACTGTATGATAATTCCAAGAACATGCCTATATAATGTTGACCCCCTTGAACCCCACTTTTATATAGTAAAACTGGGCTTTACTGGGATATAAATATTTATCTTATTTCCGTTCAAAACATAGATTGTGGGTACTCGTTAGAACCGTCTCGTCCAGGCGGTTCTAACGAGTAATCAAAATCTGTGTTTTTAGCAGAAATATTAGAATTTTTATCTGAATATTTTCATTTTTTGGTGGTAAAATTTTCTGCATATTTGAATAGGCATGTTTTCGTAATGTGGATAAAATTTTCAGCAAAGACATTTTGATTTTTTCTAATGTTTCGTGCATGCAATGTCTAAACCTATTTTCTGGGAAAAATAAGGAATGTAAAAAAATAACATCATTTTCAACTCTTTCCTTATTTATAACGAGTATTTGCACTAAATAAATCCATCTTAATAAGTTTTATTCTTACTATATTTACCGAACGTATTTAGACAGATAGGCCTAGTGTAGACCCAGATGAGATACCGCAGAACGCGGCGTCTCATCAAGGTCTACAGTCATTACGAAAACACGCCTATTCAAATATACTGAAAATTTTACTACCAAAAAATGAAAATTATCGGATAAAAAATTCTGATATTTTTCACCTTTCTGCTCAAAACATAGATTGTGGGTACTCGTTAGAACCGCCTCGCTGAGGCGGTTCTAACGAGTACCCACACTCTATGTTTTCGAGCAGAAAAAAGAAAAATAATAAATACCCCTGTATATCCCAGTTTTACTAAATAAAAGTGGGGTTTAAGGGGTTCAAAATAACATAGGTATGTTTTCATGATGGTTTGCCACTCATCCACCAATTTTAAGACACAAAAATGGGTAGTAAATAGTACTTGTGTCCAAATACTTACGGTAAATACGGTAGGTTTTTTGTACCCTCTTTATACCGACACTCGATACAACGACAAAATTCGTTATATAGAAATTTGAATGTCACAGAACCTCCGCTAAAGAGGTGACAGTTAATGAGAAATTATACAAGACTGTTGCATGAAAACTTCAAGCAACATATGTTTTGGATATTTGTTAGAATCGCCTCAGCGAGGCGATTCTAACAAATATCCAAAACATATGTTCTATGAGGAAATAACAGTTAAACAAGATGGTCTTTCTTAAATATCATTCTGGCCATTAAGGATCCTTCACAACAGCAAATTCATTTTAATGGCAACATCTTTGGGAACAAATGCTATCGTTGTAACGAGGATTCACTGTACTTGGTAAAACCACCACTACTCACCACCACCACCTCAACAACGTCAAAAACAAAATTAGCTTTCATGGTTCTAAATGATATTGTTCTTGTTTCTCCATGAAAACATACATTGTGATACTTATTGATTTGCTACGTAAGAAAAAGGCCCTTATGACATATGGCATTAGCGCAGGCTGATCAGGGCCTGTGTTGTTCTCAAATTGCATAAGGGCTCTATTCGTTCATTGCGCATCAATAAGAAGCATTTTATAAAATCTAATTCTAATTGTCGGTGCTTTTGCAGAGTTGTGGTTCACGACTATGGCCTTTAATTAGTTTCTACATACTTTTGTCATATGAAAGACTCCTCCTTAGATAGATAGATAGATAGAGAGAGAGAGAGAGAGAGAGAGAGAGAGAGAGAGAGAGAGAGAGAGAGAGAGAGAGAGAGAGAGAGAGAGAGATTCTTTTTGGGAACGCAATTACCCTAATATGTGGACACCTTAATCTTTTTATCATACTTGTCACAGGATTCGAGGGATAAATTCTAAAAGGAATGAACACACTCACAAACTGAAAACAACTGTCAAGTTTCCTTGGCTAGACTAGCTAGTTTAACCAATGAGCCTCATATATACAGTCGATTTTCGTTATCTCGAAGTCCAAGGGACTCTCTGAAATACTTCGAGATATCCGTACCTCTACATTACATATTTGCAGAATTGAGGGAAGAAGGAATCAAACAACCACATTTAACAACTGGGTGTGTCATTTGATTCCTGAAGTTAGACCTATATTGAAAATATTGTGGAAAAGGGGAGAAATTGCTCCTTTGGAGCAATTTCTCCTCTTTTCGACAATATTTTGTTAACTGTTGTTAGATTTGAATGTTAAAACAGGGACCAGATTTTCACTCGAGATAAGCGGTTATTCGAGAAGCGAAGTCGCGGTAACGAGAGTCGGCTGTATATCTTCAAAACTCCCCGAATGGGGACTATGTTCACGAAAGACAAGAAAATATAAATAGCACTAAGTAGTTTTTCTATCAAATTACTGAAGGAGTGACAGATAGTTTAGACTGATCAGAAAATACGTTCTGCAACCGATATAAATCAGGTCTGATAGTCCGACTACCACTTTCTTAATTAAATTCCTTCTCTACAGATACCGCATCCAATAATGTTAATTGGATTCGCAATTATACCTTCCTGAAATTAAGAAGGAGTGATTTTAATACCTGGAAATATATTAACTAATAATCAAGAATGCATATATTCTAAAAAGAATGGCCCTTGAGAGCAATGAACGAACTCACAAACCTAAAATCAGCTAAGTGTCTTCTGGTTAGACTAGCTAGTTTAGACCAATTAGGCATCATAAGTGACTCTCATATAATTTTCGAAATTCCGGATTCGGCTCTGTTATAGCAACAGCCTAGAAAGTATGAACTACACTATACTGAAGTACGAGGAGACGTTTACAGGCCGCCACACGGAACTAACGCCACCTGTAGTGAACATAAATAAAGACGAATTTAGCCGCAACGTGAGGAAACTTACATTCTGACGTGGGCGCACAAGAATACTCAGATCAGCCTGCGCGAATGCGCAGGCTGATCTGAGTCTTCGTTGTGCACATGAAGAAAATTTTTATCCTTGGCTATCAAAAATGCACTCAATAAAGATTCGGATCATATTGCGCGAATGATCGAAGGTACGTTTTCTAACGTTTCGGCTAAATTCTGTCGTTGCGTACCCATCGCGGGAACAGCTTTAACAGAGTTAATATTGGCGTGCCGTGCGACTGTTTGCTTAACTCTAGTTAGCTATTTTCGAAAACAAATAATTGTCAGCAGAGAGAATATTCGCATGTCGTGTATCTGTTGTATAGATCATAATCCAACGTGCACAAAACAAACATTCAAGTAAAACACGAGATGGCTATTTGTAACTTAGCGACCATTCGGTACAATGTGACAACAAAACCTACCGCCAAGGACTCTGGGTAAAATTTTCAGCAGACGAGATATTGAAATATCTATCTTATTTTTTCCGGAAAATAGGCTTTGACATTTAATGAAAATATCAGAACCTGTTTTCTGGAAAATAAGAAAAAGTCATCAATTTGCCGTCTGCTGAATTATCCAAGAGAGTAGTAAAGGTTGAGGAGACTAGCTGATTCCGCCATTTTTTTCAAGAGAGATAACTGTGACTTCCTGTTTGCCCTCCTGCACAAAAGTCCCATTCTGAAAAGAAATTTCTTGTAAAAAGAAAGCAGTTGGTCCCAGGGGGATCAAAGCATTTCCGTTTAAAGCAGAGCCCTTTTCAGAAGGGATGCAAAAACAATTTTAACAGAGTTATTTGAACTGAAGATGTATATATTTCTCTTAATCCTTAAAGCGCCAATCACAACTGCAGCAGACGACAATTTTTTTTTATTATTATTTTTCAGAGAAAACAAGTCTTGACATTTCATGTGAATCGTCTGTTTGGCAGACGATTCACATGAAATGTCAAGACTTGTTTTCTCTGAAAAATAAAAAAAAAGTGAATGTCGTCTGCTACAAATTTTGCTTGGCGCTTTAAGGGTTAAGGCAGAGCGCATACTCTTGTGGGCCATAAGATGGCCAATAAGTCTAACTTAATCCCTGCTTTAATCTCCCTGTCGGTTGAACCGGATGGTTTGGGTATCACGTGTCTTGGTATATCAGTTATGCTCGTGAAATAAAAGTCTTTTGAACGACACTCTCGCAGAATCTGGGAATGTTTTAAATTCCATAACGAAATACAGGGTGTTCTGAAGTTTCATTGTGTAAGATCTCCATACAAAAATTTGATTGACAGGCATTCATCGGACAGTCTGGTAATATTGTCTAAATTTCGCCACATGCAAATGGTATGTAGTCAGAATTGTATATGTACAGATGTTTTGATGAGGTCAAATAAAAGCGTCTTTCAAAACCTGTAGCAGCCGACATTATTATTTTTTTCAGTGTATGTTTGCCAGAGAAAATAAGGCTTGTTGATTCGCGCGAAATATCTAAAGCCTAATTTTATGCAGACAATTTGCATGAAATGACAATATCGTCTGCTGCTGTGTAAATGACACTTTAAGGTTATTTTGCAACTCAATATAACAGCATTATGATCTGATGCTTTCTCAGTGAATATACAACGTCGTAACAACGCCGCTCCGATGTCGACGCGACGTCACGCGACGTCGTGACGTCGCGTCGACGTCGAAATGACGTTGTTGCGATATTGTGTATTAGCTGGGCTGTATCACATCTCATGTATGTACACCTCATAATCACACTCAACTTAAGCTTCTAGTGTGGTTCTGTGATATCGGAAAATCCATTGGACGTGATGCAGAGCATCAGGTCAGGTGACTGTAGTAATAATGTGTCTTGATTGCATATATAGGCAATGGTGGTCCAGATTTCAGTGAATAGTGTAGCATATTCCAGGGGCTAGTGTAATATATCGGAAATACAATGGCTCGGTCAGAGTGCGCAAAAAGCTGGGTTATGGTTGTTGGAAAAAGACGTAAGAACCCTCTTTTCACGTTGCACGTCACACTAAAGTCTGAAACAATACTGACTGACTTGTGAGGACGCATAATCTGATCTGGGACGTCAGTGTATCTTCTTCAAGTTCCTTTTCACGCGCACCGGTTCAGTTTTATATTAAATCTAGAATGATTGATACTTGCTATTCTTTGACAATCCTAACGTGTCAGCAAAGTTATGATCAATTCATATGTTCCACGAATGGCACTTTGAAGGAAATCGACATGCAGCTACTCTACTGATGTTTAACTTTTATTATTCCCCGGGCAAACTCCGCAGACGACAAACTAATAATAGAGATCATTTTTTTTGTTTCCAGAAAATAGGCCTTGACATTTCATGCATGAAATGTGAAAGCCTGCTTTCTGGAAAGAAAAAAATCAATACAGTCAACTCTCCTTATAGCGACACTCAATACAACGACAAAATTCGTTATAATGACTATTTGAATGTCACGAAACCTTCGCTCAAGAGGTGACACTTAGTGAGAAATATTGCAAGAATATTGCATTCAAGCAACATATGTTTTGGAAATTTTGCTAGAATCGTCTCATCGAGGCGATTCTAACACATATCCGAAACATGATGTTCTATGTGCAAATAAGAATAAAATAAGACCTTTCTTACATATCATTCTGTCCATTAACGATTCTTTACAACAGCAAGTTCATTTTAATGTTAACATCTTTGAGAACAAATGCTGTCGTTGTAACGAGGGTTCACTGTATATATTGTCAAGTTGCGTCGTAAGGAATTAGGTCATTATTGTTATGTGAGCCCCATTGTTAAGGATACAAATAGCGTAAAGGGACCAGTCGTCGATCAACAAGAGCACCGCATGCGGGTGCCAACGCTCGGCTGCAGTTTCTTTTAGAAATATATAGGGCATGTTTGATTATAAGCAACAGAACTACTTAAACTACTTAAATACATTAAATTGGAAGTGCCATGTGGGTTAAAATACTTATCCACAGTTGTGTGTCAGAAAGGCAGAATAAGTAAGACAGACAGTCTTAGGTTTAGGCAGAATAAGTAATTATGCTAAATACCAAACATGACCAGAATCCAGCCACCCTTAAAAATAAGGTCAAGGTCACCAAATTCCTTTCTGCAATGGAGACCATCCTAATTATGCTAAATACCAAACATGACCAGAATATATCCAGTGATTCTGGAGATATAGAAGTGAAACCCATTTTCTGAATGATCAAAGTTCCGTGGTGACCTTGAAAAATTAGGTCAAGGTCATCGAATTCCTTTCTGCAATGGAGACCCTCCCAATTATGCTAAATACCAAACATGATCAGAATTCATCCATCAGGTCTTGAGAAATCGCAGCGAAACCATTTTTCAACAAAAATTCTAAGTCGAAAAAGGAGCATAACTGTGCCAAAAATACTTTGAGGGTTACCTCCCCTATTAGTATTAGTTCCCCTTTTCATAATGAATAACTATTCAAGTAAATATCTTCAGTAATGACAGAGATATTACAAAATGTCCAAGTTTTTGCACGACGACGACGACGACGACGCAGATGCAGACGCAGACGACGCTAGAGCTATGACAATACCTCGTTGTTTTCTTCGAAAACAGCCGAGCTAAAAAATCATGCACATAAAAATGAATCGCTGTTGGAGTATAACAGAGTAAACTTGAAATAAATATGTTGATACCTTAACTCATAATACAACTGTCAATGATATTTTAACTGACATCATGAGCCTGTGCTGGTGACACCCAGTTAAAGCACCTTAAGGAAATGATAAGTATTGCTACACTTTGGGGTACCATTTGTCGATCCCCGTCCCACACCACATTATTTTGTGGTAAATATCATTAATTTGAAATGTCATATCTAATAATTTTCACAGATGTTTCTCCATATTGCACAAAAAAAAAAAAAAAAGATTGTTTTCATTTTACAACGAAATAATAGACTGGGGGCCACTCATATAAATGAAGAAATCACCTATTAAATCCCTGGGGGCAGGGGGCTTGCTGGTCAGCTTGGAAAAGAACGATAAGAAAGGGTGTTTTTATTTTCAAGCAGTGCTTCATCATTCAGGAAATTAGGACAGGAAAATAGTATTTACGTGGGAAAAGGGTGCGATTAGGGGGTAGAATAAAATCTGGTGACCATTGCATACGGTAAGGAGCATTTACCCGAAACGATCTCGGTAAGTAGTTTACCCTTTCTTTCAACTTTTCCGAATTAAGATAACCTTTGAAAGGGTTCCCGCTTATGAACAATAGAACCGTTAATATGTTATTATTGTGTAGAAGTTTATGAAGCTCTTCTCTAAAAACTGTTGGAAAAGATATATTATTTTTCCCTTCTATTCAACAATGTGTATCATTTAAATATTGTTGTTTACATGAGTTTATAGTTTCATACCACTAAATAATGTTCAGTACCAGATCCTTTATTTGTTAACTTGCCATCACGAAAACATGCCTATATAATTTTGACCCCTTAAACCCAACTTTTATATAGTAAAACTGGGGTTTATGGGGTATACATTATTTTTCCAATTTCTGCTCCAAAGCATAGATTGTGGGTACTCGTTAGAACCGCCTCGTCGAGGCGGTTCTAACGGGTACCCACAGTCTATGTTTTAAGCAAAAATAGGAAAAAGTTTTAGAATGTTTTATCTGAAAACGTTCATTTTTTGGTGGTAAAATTTTCAGTATATTTGAATAGGCGTGTTTTCGTAATGCTATTAAAACCATGTGTATACAGATTGACGTATAATCTTTAATCTATATAACATATAAAGTTTGCTGTAGCATTGTACAAATTAAGCGTTTCAACAGGGTGCCGAGTGTTTTAAATGTCTGCCGTGGGAAGGGGTACTTTTTTCTTACTACACAGGGAAAAGGGTTACTTTTCTTTTAAAGAGAACACAGTGAAAATCGTATCAATTTTTAAAATAACGAGCACACTGTTTAGAATATATTTCGCAATGCTTTGTTCAAGCATCGGTACAGAGCTGACCAGCAAGCGCCCGCTCCGGGATAAAATCGGATATTTATTTATTTTTTTAATACATGTACAAAATTCTTGCAGTAAACAAGAAAATGATGATGAACTAATTAAACATCTTATATATAACAACACAAACAATAACACTTGGCACAGTACAGGGATAAACATCACGAAAACATGCCTATATAATTTTGACCCCTTAAACCCCACTTTTATATAGTAAAACTGGGGTTTACAGGGATGTACATTATTTTTCATATTTCTGCTCAAAAACATAGATTGTGGGTACTCGTTAGAACCGCCTCGCCGATGCGCTTCTAACGAGTACCCACAATCTATGTTTTGAGCAGAAATATGAAAAATATCGGAATATTTTGTCTGAAAATTTTCATTCATTTTTTTGGTGGTAAAATTTTCAGTATATTTGAATAGGCATGTTTTCGTAATGACAACATTGATATTGCAGCATTTCATATCTAACGAGTAAGCGAAGTTCGCAATTATTTTTTTTTTTTTTTTGGTCTGCATGATTGGCTCTTAATCTTTCTTAAAGTTAACCAAGTTGCAAGCGATCTTTTGCACCTTGTCTCAATACAATCATATGGACAATATAATTCCAAAGTACGATTTTTTTGTGTCGTTTATTTTACCTGTCTAGTATGCAGAATTGCAGTGACATCACCTTATATCTTCGGTATTTGAGACGCATGCGCATGAGCATCTATGTAACTTTTTCGAGTTTAAGATCTTGACATCACGAAAACACGCCTATATAATTTTGGCCCCCCTTAAATCCCACTTTCATATAGTAAAACTAGGGTTTACAGGGGTATAAATTATTTTTCTTATTTATGCTTTAAAAACAGATATTGTGGTACTCGTTAGAACAGCAGAAATATGAAAAATAACAGTTTTGTGTCTGAAAATAGCCAAAAAAATAGCAAAGAAGATGTCCTGGAAAAGCTAAAATAACAGAATATAGCCTACCAGTAACATCAAGAGGAAAACTAAACAAGCTATGACGGACAGCACGAAAACAAAACACAGGAAGGAAAGAAAGCGTACAGTGGGTGACCACAATGTTAGAATACAAGAATGCAACGAGGGGACATAAAGCCTAGAAAGAAAGAAAACACCAGCACCCAGGGCCCAATTGTTCAAAACTAATGATGTCGTTAGTTAAAATTTTGATCATTAAATATGGTATATACGTTAATAATTTTACTGAAAAAAAAATGTGAGTAGCTTTTGCATTTACAAAAGTTAATCACACTTTTTAAGCTAAAAAGAAACCTGTTAATTAGATATTAAACTTACTACAGACAGTTAATATTTTGACCACTAACGAGCTCGTTAAGGGAATGATGCTTTGAGAAACTGGGCTCAGACCCACCGCCTTAGAATGATCATTAATAAACAAAACTGCGAAGCTTAAATTCAGAGGGTCTGAACAAAGATATAACATCAGACATCGGCCCTCTCTAATGAAAGCTTCAAGTTATCGTTATAGACTCTGAGACCCGCCCCACAGTTCTGCAATTAAAGAGGAAAGCAAAGCCATCATTCATGATTTGGTTTAAAAGATAGACATGCAGTCTGTCATGTTACATGCAAAACAGTTTTTCTCACTTCTGAAATGGATACTCTAAATAAATTGCTTCAAGGGTGAGCATATTCATTCTTTTTAGAATAGACTCTTTTTTAGAAGGAATTATATCTACAACCAGTGGTTTCAACCATGTTGTGCAGCCTTTTGTTCGTAAAGACTTACCACAAATTATATGACTCACACCGTCAGAAAACGTACCTTCAGACATTTGCGCTCAACGAAGACTCCGATCAGCCTATGCGTTCGCGCAGTCTCATCAGTGCTTACAGGGCGCATTTTGGATAGTCAAGGATGCAAAGTTTCTTGATGCGGTCAACGAAGACTCTGATGAGACTGCGTGGATGCGCAGGCTGATATGAGCATTCGTTGGGCGTACAAGTCAGAGGGTACGTTTTCTCATGTTGCGGCTTATAACAAGAAATAGTTGCAGACCTTGCATTGTTTTTCGTTTTTTCGTTTTCTTTTTATCCAAGAGCAACCTTTATAGATTAGACTTCACTTCACTACACTGGTATTACAGGATGTTTCGCGGTTGTTGATTGTGTTGGGGTTTAACGACACGTCAACCCTTGAGGGTCATTTTGTGTCGTCTCCCAGAGAAAGGGAGAAAAGAGATAGAAGAGAGAGAGTAGAGGAGATGAAAGAGAGGGACAGGGAAGAAAGAGGAACAGGAATGAAAGTGAAGAAACAGAAGAAATAAAAACATTCCCCCTCTACCCTTACCCACTACAAGGATAGCAGGCCTTGCCCAACTGTAAGCCAATATCAGTTGGACGCCCCAGTGATGTAAGATACACAGCACCTTCGCACCACCCGACCACCCCCAGTTTCGCGGTTGTATAAACCTATTTATTTACCTAAAGGTTGTTGTCCACGTCATTATCATTGACAAATAAAATCAAACCGCGTTTGTACGAAATCCAGGTAACGATTTTTATAGCCGATCTATTCTTGTCCCTGTGATGTCAGAAAACCGTGTAAAGAGGGTTATCTGTAAAACCTGGACTGGGACATTGGCATACTGTCCAGTCCCAGATTTGAGGCCGCTGAACGCGGCGTCTAATCAAGATCTGCACATTTTGCTTGATTGACATGAAATTAAGGATTAAATGAAATAGTCTTATGTCCATGTTCAGGTCCATTTTCTCAGTCTACAGTCAGAGACAATCGACCCACCAAAGCTGTCAGTGATTAGATTATATTGTTTTGTTTTTCCTCGTGGTCACTGCATTACGAAAACACGCCTATTCAAATATATTGAAATTTTCACCATCAAAAACTGAAAATTTTCAGAAAAAAAAAAAGTATCTGATATTTTTCAAATTTCTGCTCAAAACATAGATTGTGAGTACACGTTAGAACCGCCTCGCCGAGGCGGTTCTAACGAGTACCCACAATTTATGTTTTTGCGCAGAAATAAGAAAAAATATTGTATACCCCTGTAAACCCCAGTTTTACTACATGTATATAACAGTGGGGTTTAAGGGGGTCAAAATTATATAGGCGTGTTTTCGTGATGGAGCCCAATCTGGTATCCTCGAAAAAATGAGTTCCGTGCAAGTGTATGCAACCCTGCAAACAATATTTGCTATTATAGAAAGAGTTTCAATGAAATTGAGAGGACGATTTTTTTCTCTTTTTATATGTTCTTTGTTTCCGAAGGCAACTTTTATAGAATGTGTCTACTAGTGGTTTTCTCATGCTCTGGTTTGTAGTCAAGCTTTCATTTTTAATTCTTTATAGTGTTGAAAAGTTAATATATATATATATATATATATATATATATATATATATATATATATATATTTTTTTTTTTTTTTTTTTTTTTTTTTTTTGTGTGTTTTTTATTTTTCCTGTTATTGATGCATTGGTGAGTTAGGGTACCCATGCGTGGACCTAATGATTATCTGTAGCTGGCATTGCATCACGCAAACATGCCTATATAATTTTGACCCCCTTAAACCCCACTTTCATATAGTAAAACTGGAGTTTACAGGGGTATACATTATTTTTCTTATTTCTGCTCAAAAACATAGATTGTAGGTAGTCGTTAGAACTGCCTCGTTGAGGCGGTTCTAACGACTACCCACAGTCTATGTTTTGAGCAGAAATATGAAATATATCAGAGTTTATTAACTGAAAATTTTCAGATTTTGGAGGTAAATTTTCTTTATATTTGAATAGGCGTGTTTTCGTAATGGTGTCAGTAGTAAGGGCGAGGTCTGGACGCTATAAAATCAGATTAAAGCTTTCCAATTTGCTGTGTTCAAAAGCGGTATTTTTGTTGCCTTTGCTTCCATTTGTTGCATAAAATGCTATTCTAGGGTATAATTTCTAAAATAACAAAAATGAAAAATGATATATATAATAATGAACAGGGTTTCAAGGATATGAAAAAATCTGTCACTCAGTATCATGCCCAGCTAGCATTCTTTATAAACCTAAAGCGGGCCGTTATCGGCCCGTCAGCTACCCTGACGGGCCGATATCGGTCCGCTAAAGATTTATAAAGAATGCTTACTGGGATATTGTTAAGTCGATAAAAATCACTGAACTGCCAAATAACGGCGCTCTTTCATGACATTTTTTTTTTTTTTTTTTTTTTTTTTTATATATTAATCAAACACTGTTGATTATTCCCTATATTCTATTGTTATATCATATGGTCCAGTGGGATTATATTGTTGAAACCATTATATCCTGAAACCAATGCTCTTCTGGTGGGTGTGGTGGGGGCGTGCGGTTTATTGCTATTTTAGTATTCCTCTTGAATAGTCACATTCTAACCGAGTGACTTTCTTTTATCTTTTATTTTGTTCTATATACCCCGCACTTTTATTATTTTTAAATACCACTGAGTGATTTAAGAAAATAGACTAATAAAAATATCTGTATGATACGAATAGCAATTTCAGGCTTCCTGAAGCTACTTGTCCCTTAAGGATACATTTTAGCCGCCTCTTCGGAAATAATCGCCCAGCGATGATTCAGATCATTCGCACAGTCTGATCAGAATATTCACTATGCTCACTTTGGATAGCAAGGATGCAAAGTTTCTTACCGCGGCCAACGATGACTCAAATCAGACTGCGCGCATGCGCAGGCTGATTTGAGTCTTCGTTGGGCGCACACGACAGAAAGTACATTTTTTCTCACGTTGTGGGTCATCATTCGTTCGCTGGCAATATCAACACCATTGTGGTACTGATACTCAAGTTCTTGATATTATAGATAAGGTAGTCGGCTATTGATTTTTCTCATATTTCAAATCTCTTGTGAAAATGCATGATTTAATTATTTGTTGACGGAATTTATTGATGTTTCTTTGCTTTTCTTAGAGACATTATATGAGTGCGAAAATTAATTATTGCCTTATCTTCAAATGCGGTAAATGCGAGGGGGTATAAAAAATTCGGAACTAATGGCATAGAACATCTTCTCTTTACTGACTTGAAGACATAAAAAACTGATGAGTCTGGGTCATTAGTCTTATCTCTAGGTACAATAAAACCTGGTATTCTGTCAATGAAAGATAAACGGGTAGAGGCTCAATAGGGTGTGTGTGGGGGAGGGGGGGGTAGGGGGGGAATTATAATATTGGGGAATTTAGTATTGACTTATTTATCTGTTCCATAGGTAATCTCATATGAACCGGCGCACAGCAATTGTCCTTCAAAGTTACCTGTTTGCTGAGCGGAGTCACACCAGTCTGCACATCTGATCAGAAGACTACGGATGTGCAGGCTGGTCGAATCTTCACTAGGCACAAACTATTTGTTATCCTTAAAACCCTTTAGAAGGCCACTAAAGACATAAATAAAACTCAAACACTGAAAGAAACAAAATTGAAAATAAAATAAAAAAAAAATCATTGTTTTTTTATTGTTGTTATCCCCAAAAACATTTATAAACCTTCAGAATGAAATTTAAATACATGAAAAAAAAAAAAAAAAAAAAAAAAAATAATAATAATAATAAATATTTTAACAATGAATTAAGTTTATAAATAAAAATACTTTCGCGACTGCCCTCCAATTTTCCAAACTATGTTTTATTCCTTCATTTAACTATTTATTTTTATACCCTGCAGAAGCCGCTTAAGTAAACAAAAAAAAAAAAAAAAAAAAAAAAAAAAAAAAAAAAAAAATATATAAAATAGATAAAATTAAAATAAAATTAAATAAATATTGTAAGTTTGAAAGAAACAAATAAACCATTCAACGCTGTTCTCCAAATAAGTCAATTTTCCAAACTATATATCTGTTATCCCCTCAAAAAATATCGATTACCCTTGAAGAGGCCTCTTCACTACACTACACTCTGCTGTTAATTCATAATCATCTTTTCAGGACATGTCTTTGATCTACCTTGCAGAGTGCCTAAGTAGGGGCAATAAAATCGTTAGTGAGTGGTACCACTATTGGCCTCATTTTGCCTATATCTTTAAACGCCAATCTAACTGCAATTAAGACGTTAAATTAACATATATAACGAAAGAATGTGCACAATACTGGTTAACCGCTTAGAGGACTAAGCCTGCCCAGTAAACGTGTGGTTAGGTAAACTGACCGCGCTCGACATGACCCCATTGGGTTAGTTTAAACATATTTATTTCTCAATATCAAAGTTGACATGCATGATATATATACATACAATAGCAATCTGTAGGATTGGAACGAAAGCTTATAGCTTATGAAGTTCCTTTCCTAATACAAATTTAGATATATTGTACAATACTGGCAGGTCATTAGCTACATTTGGTTCATGTAAGTTTTTCAACAAAATAGCTTTTACAAGACAATGCATTTTACATAGTCGGACTTATAAAATTCTGTGCATTGATTACTTTTAAGATAGTTAATTTGTACATGTAAATAAACATGTAGCTCAAAAATTAATAGAGGTAGAAAATTCAAGATAACAGTGTAACGGTAGAGCAAACAAACAAACAAAAAAAAAAATGCTTTTTGAAGCTAAGCAGAAAGAAACAAAGGGTCGTGGAGCAGATCGTGGGGGAGAGGGGTCCATATTAGTCTGGGTCGTTGAGGTCTTCCCATTTGTAGATATTTTAGCTAAGGTTATTGCTATGAAGTTACCTATCGTCGAAAATACCAACTATCTGTGCTATTTGGGGATTTTCAGTTGTTAAGGTAAGATCAATAACAAGTTACATTCTGGCATTTGAAATAGTGAAGTGGTCGGTTCATGAACAAAAAGTATGTATTCTTTTCAAATGATTCATACCGTATTTAGAATCGTTTTGAATCTTTGATAAACTTTTGAACTGAAAGAAATATTGTAGTATTCGCTTCATTAGACATCGAGCTATCTCCAAATAGCAACACGTCAAGTGTTACATGACAAACTTGTGAAATCGAGTTGAGGATTTCAGTTCTTGACTGATGATAAAGACGACATTGCAAGAGATAATGCTCCGTGTTTTCAACACTGCCGCATCTGCAGAGAGGTAAGTCAGTCGAGTTCTTGCTGAATATGTAATAATTAAGAGAGCTGCATTTAGTCCTCAGGCGTGTGTGTAGTATTTGGACGCGACGCTCTCCGACATAATAGAATTTCGGTATATAGGAGTTGGGTTGATTCAACTGATATTTAAAGGAAGTAATGGTTAAGGAGTTTCTCTGTGATTCTGGAAGAGTGTTCCACTCTCTGATAGTAGATGGCAAGAAAGAAGAGAAGTATTGACTAGTTCGTGCGTTTACTGTCCTAATATCATGTGAGTTTCTGGGATTATAGTTAGAAGCTTCAGTAACAGATGAAGGTATGAGAGAAGATAAGTAATTAGGAGTAAAGTTGTTTACCATTTTATAAAATAGTGTAAGTTTTTGTTTTTTTCTTCTGATGTCTAATGTGTCCCACCCTATTTCACTATACAAGTTCTCAATAGATACCAACTTTGTGGCACCTGTTGCTATTCTCGCTGCTTCTGTCTGGATCTTTTCGAGGCCATCCTTTTCATACTGCGTACAATTATCCCAAATTTCGTTTCCGTATTCTAAAATAGGTCTGATAAAAGAGGTATATATTATTTCTAATGACTTTCTATCTAATTGAAACTTAAGTTTTCGCATTATATTTATTCTGTTCCATGCTTTTTCCTTTATGTAGTTTATGTGAGCATGCCAGGTTCCATCATTACTAAAATAAAGACCGAGGTGCTTGTGATTTTCAACTTCTTTTATTTGCTGATTTTGCATATAGAGAGGAGGATGTACTGGCTGTAGAGCTTTTCTACTTATAAGGAGAGATTCAGTTTTTGCTGGATTGAGCTTAACAAGCCAGGTATTCGCCCACTGTGTAATTTTTTCAAGGTCAGAATTTAAGGTTTGAGCTGCAGTGTTAGGGTTTTCTACAATAAGGGATAGGCTAGTATCGTCAGCAAACAGTCTTATATTTGAGCCAATATCGGTAACAATGTCATTTATATATAACAAAAATAAGAGTGGGCCAAGTATAGATCCTTGTGGGACTCCTGCTTGAATATAATTCCAATCTGACTGTGTACCTGGAAGAATCACTCTTTGTCTTCTTTCAGAGAGATAGCTGCTAAACCAAGATAAAAGGTTACCAGATATTCCGGCTGCTTTCAATTTACAGAGAAGACCCTTGTGCCAGACACGGTCAAATGCCTTGCTGACATCACAGAAAACAACCCATTGGGTTGACTGGGCCGTAAAACCCCAACACAAACAAAACAAACATCATACAGCCGTCACTGTGATATTAATGACGTCACGCAGTAAGGAAGCGGTCGAGAAATGTCAAATGTAATAGGTACAGTGGTCTTCATGAAAATAAAACAACTTCTACAGAGCTGATATTGATGGCATTTTTAAATAATTTTGACCTGATAAATGCAGACACTAAAAGTGTGATCTTTGGATTACCGTGCTCGAAATAGTCATATTTATGATAGTATTAAATGTAAAATTTGCATTGTTTGTCAAGTTGATGAACATTCTAATTTCTATTTATCTGCACCTTAAAAAGATAAAATTGATGTAATGTGTTATGCACATACAATATAGTCATCATGAATGTATCCTAACACAATTAGATACGTACCGGTATTTGACAAGTGTACATGTATGCAATAAATACTTGCTAGACGAACAATTATAGATTAAAATGTTCTAATATATAGTGTTTTTCAGCGAATCTCGGACCTAATAGTGTTTGTTGGGTCCAAGAGCGAATATGGTTGTTTACTTGATTTTAGTTATAAGCGGCCCATTGGCGTGCATACCTTTTACGGAACGAATTTATATCGTATTTTAAAAAGGTAACACGCGAAACGCTGAAAACCTGTCCTGACAAAATAGATAGATATTGGCAATGTCACGTGAGGTCACGTGTTTGCCAAATATATTTGAAAGCTGAGCAATTATTGGTGACATTAATATATCTTAGTCTGGTTTTAGCTGGATATTTTGCTTTTTATGTCGCTATTTTCTTCGTACATTTTGATACAAAATGTTCCTTGAAAAGCAAATAAAAATAAAGGAAAATGCCAGATTCGGTTTAAAACTATAAACGCAAACGTGTGGTTCGCTTTAAACGTTTAAACAATACCAGAAGCTTATAATTCTATAAGCCTCTGACAATATCTATAGGCTTAAGGGACACAGATAAAGACAAGTCTTAAGGCTTCCTTCTAACTCGCTTGATCTATACTTGTGCTTACAGTTAAAATATTTTTTCTAACCTTCTTGTGTAGTAGCGATAATAAAATACAGTGGACTCGTTATCTCAAACTTCGAGGGACCACAATTTTCAGTTTGAGTTAACAGTAATTTGAAATAACAGACATAAAATGTAAATATATATAAAGCGTAACTAAACCAGCATTATCAAAAGTCTAGTTTGACTTTATCAGTAGTATGTAATCACTGTTTGAGATAGCGAGACTCAAGTGCATTGCAAATATTGTGGAAAAGAGGAGATATTGCTCCTTAGGAGCAATATCTCCCCTTTTCAACAATATTTTGTTACCTGTTAATAGATTTCAATGTTCAATAGGGACCTGATTTTCACTTCGAGATAAGCACTTATTCGAAATAAGCGACGTCCAGATAACGAGAGTCGACTGTATTGTTCAAACCAAACATTGTCTATATCATGATACCGATTAGAAGACAAAATGAGCCGTAACGTAGGAAATCTTAATCTTACTTTCAGACACATGCGCGTAGAGAAAATTCCGATCAGCGCAGCGCATTGACTCAGTTTGATAAGAATCTTCACGGCAGGCAATTTGGATAGCCAATTATGCAAAGCTTCTTCCTGCTGACAACGAAAAGTCTGATAAGACTGCGCGGATTCGCAGGCTGATTTGAGTCTTCGTCGGGCGCACATGTAGAAGGTACCATCACGAAAACATACCTATAATATTTCGACCCCCTCAAACCCCACTTATATATAGTAAAACTGGGGTTTACAGGGGTATACATTATTTTTCTTATTTCTGCTCGAAAACATAGATTGTGGGTACTCGTTAGAACCGCCTCGTCGAGGCGGTTCTACCGAGTACCCACAATCTATGTTTTGAGCAGAAATCTGAAAAATATCAGAATATTTTTATCTGAAAATTTTCATTTTTTGGTGCTAAAATGTTCAGTATATTTGAATAAGCCTGCTTTCGTAATGGTTTTCTCAGCTGCCGTTCAAATAGATAAAAATAATAATAAAAAAAAATAAAAAATAAAAAATGCCAACGGGCACCAAATAAATAATTCTTTTGCATCTGAATTGGACCGTGCGAAAATGTTTCGTTTAAGCATGGGGAGATAGCAGATAGCGCATGCTGATATCAGCTCTTTCAAAATTCATATAACAACCGGTTTTCAATGATATCAGATGGCACATGATTGTATATGTATATAATTTGAGCTATCAAAATAATCTGCAGGATCTAGACGGCTAACTTAATATTGATAATTTTTTTTCGAAAACATAGTTGATTAAGTTTGTCCTACTGAACTTCGGTTAAATAAAACACATTTCTCTGATACCGTTTTAGGATTTGATCTTATCCACATCTAATCATACAATTTCTACAAAATTTTACGACAAACGGGATGATTCTATTTTGGAGATTGTTACTTTCCCGTTTCGTGATGGCGATATCCCCAAGTCATTTTAATTATAGCCGCACTGATTTAAAGGCTTTTCTGCAACAAGGTATATCGGAAATAGAGTTTCGTACTGATCTAGTTTATTTTAGGAAGAAGTTTGGATTTTTTTTATTTCGAACGATTCATAAAGAATGTAACTGCTAGAAAAAAATATTTCTAACTGTGATGCTATGTGTGAGACTGCATGCCTTGTTACTGACGCAGTCATTATTGATAGTTATGCTATGCTTTTCCCTTCAATTTGCACGACAACTGATTGCGGTCCCGACCTAAATCCTCCTCAAATGGGTTGGTACCTGCTGATGTTCTGGGCCCAGTCCGCCGTAGAGCCATTAGTGATTTTCTTTTGCTCTGGCTACCAGTATATATAAATATAGTCCTGATGAGACGAGCATTATTTGAAATACGCGTAGTCGGGTTCGGTTCTCATGTATCATGACAGAAAAAATAGCCAAATAGCCGCGTATATATATATTCTGTAATGATACACGAAAATCGAGCCCTTCTATGCCTGTTTCGAATAATGTTCGATAGAACCTGTGCTGGAGATCCCATGTAGTGGTTATGGTAGTGATCGTACCTTGCATTACTTGTATTATTTGGTGTCTCTTGGATGCGGAGTTGTTTTCGTTTGATCCTCTTTGCTGTCTCGTTTTTCGTGTATGCAAAGTAAATAAGAGAACTCGGGAACTAATACTATCAGATCCACATCAAGCCACTAACACCAAACATAAAGACGGACAAATACAATAAAGCAGTTACAAAGTGAACAGATGGCAAGCAGAGCTGGCAACTCATTCCCAAAAAGGCGGTAACTCTATTACCCAAACTGAACTGAATATATAACCAACTTACATAATTATTAAAAGAACAACATTATAAAGTGAAACACTTCATAACAATTAACAAAAAAGTACCATAATGAAAGTACCACATTGGAACGGTCAGTAATGAATTACTGGGGTGGGGGCACGGTGGCTTAAGCTCAGCTTCCAAAGTGATAAATACAGATATTTGTTCGGTCCGTGTTTAGGTCCTCTAACTTCAAGACCTCCACAAGACTATCAAGCTTTGTGATCACCTCAGGTAGGGAAGAGGTGACTGGTCGCTGGACTAGTCATCTAGCATATGTTCCGACTGTAGATGTTACTCTTTGTTCTCTCTCCCTCTCGGTATTGGAGGGAGACGGTGAATGTGACACATCAATATCTTGTCATCAAATTTCTTTAAAAAAAAGCATAGCTCTACTCAACACCGTGAAACAAATAAATGAATCTTTGAACAGTGAAATTGTTACTGAAACGATGGCTCTAATGGAAGCAAGAACCACGGGCAATAAATAAAAATAGCAGACTTAGTTTCAATGACTGCACACGAGCAGTTAATTACAGCGCAACAATGAGCCTGGCCCCGAGGTTATAAAACTCAGCTGAGCATGAAATTTTCTCTGGTAATAAATAAATTTATGCAAACTATAGCTGACATTTTCATATTTATTATTGCATAAAAAGCAGTGTCGCAAGTTATTAACAGCCGTGCATTAACCGGCGAAAAGCCGTGTATTAACAAGGCAATTCACGCGCTGTTAATGCACTGCTACGCAACTTTCAATATGATCGTACCGGGGCCACAGATTTGTTGCCATTACGAGATGTGTACTGCCCGGCCCTAGAACGAGCATAGTTCGTGGAAATTGCGTTCGAGAGACATCGGTGAAAAGGCGAAACTAAGTAATGCAAGATATATAACGCGATATGAAGCAAATGTTTTCAGTTTTTATGCAATAGATCTAATAGCGATCGAACATGGTTTTCCAATGCATTAACATTCGCCGCCTAGGTTTTTAACACCTCCCACGGGACCTAGCGAATGTTAATACATGAAAAACCATTTTTGATCCCTATATTAGCAGAGAAAATTTCATGCTTAGGTCTGTTTAACAAGAAAAAAATCAATTGCTCGTAAGCAGGACGTTTATGCTCAGCTGATTTCAGCATGTAAAAACGGGTCCTGATCGATAGTCTCTTTTCAAGCAAAATGAAAATAAAAGTACACCAAAGTAAACTACGGGGAGGCGTTTACGGCCGCTGCAAGCCACGCACTTCAAAGAGCCGAACGTATCTTGCAAACCGTGTACCTATTTGTCAAGAACCGGAGAATACATGCACATTGCATAAGGTTATGGCGAACGTCGGATAGGCACATATTCGACACTTAGAAACGAAATCTTTTGATTAAACTTTTATTTGCCGGGTAAATAAAGCAAACTGATCACGCCGATTATAGAACGTTAAAAGTGTTGAAAATATCCATATCCTAACATACCCACCCCTACATAAATTTTATCTTCACTACAACTGGTGTTAAGCGCTTTGTAACCGCCGCAAACGTCTCCCTATGCTTCACGTTAATGTACAGTTGACTCTCATTATCTCGAACTCGCTTATCTCGAATAACCGCTTATCTCGAAGTGAAAATCTGGTCCCTGTTTAAACACAGAGATCTACCAACAGGCAACATAATATTGTGGAAAAGAGGAGAAATTGCTCCTTAGGAGCAATTTCTCCTCTTTACCACAATATTTTCAATATATCTCTAACTTAGGAGTCAAATTACATATTCATTCTGTTAAAGGTGGCTCTCCAATTAATTGTTTTCCTCGGTTCCGCAAATCTGATATTTCGAAGTACGGATATTTCGAAGTGTTTCATAGAGTCCCTTGGAATTCGAGACTGTATATATTTTTTTCTGGGGTTTTGGTATCACTGAGCTTATATGAATATTTTCGTTAAGTTGATGTGTTTCAGTCTTGCATCACGAAAACATGTCTATATAATTTTGACCCCCATAAACCTCATTTTTATAAAGTAAAACTGGGGTTTACAGGGGTATACATTATTTTTCTTATTTCTGCTCAAAAACATAGATTGTGAGTACTCGTTAGAACCTCCTCGACGAGGCGGTTTTGGTATCATTGAGCTTATATGAATATTTTCGTTAAGTTGATGTGTTTCAGTCTTGCATCACGAAAACATGTCTATATAATTTTGACCCCCATAAACCTCATTTTTATATAGTAAAACTGGGGTTTACAGGGGTATACATTATTTTTCTTATTTCTGCTCAAAAACATAGATTGTGAGTACTCGTTAGAACCTCCTCGACGAGGCGGTTCTAACGAGTACCCACAATCTATGTTTTGAGCACAAATATGAAAAATATCAGAATTTTTTATCTGAAATTTTTCAGTTTTTGGTGATACAATTTTCAGTATGTTTGAATAGGCATGTTTTCGTTATGTAAAGGATTCGTCATTACTTTAGCTGCTGATAAGTGCAATGTGACAACTTTACTTTACTTTAGCCTCAGTTAAGTGGAATTTATATTTTCTTGTCCTTTGGTGTCATTTAACGTATTAGGATTTATTTAACCTTTGCCTTGCTGAATAAATTAAGATGCCACGCCCACTTCTAATTTCCAGCCAATCAGATTACTTGATCTGGGTTTTTGATAGAAAATCACATATTTAATGACAAACAGTGCAGATCCAGATCAGTTGGCTTCTTCAGAAGCCAACTGATCTGGATCTACACTGTTTGCTAAGACAGGGAATGTCGTGTTCAGCAAGAGAAGGGTTAAAAGCAGAATATCGTTCAATCAATGGCTTAGAGGTGTGTGCAATGTGCAAGTAACAGTACTGATTATAAACAACCATGTAAATTGATTGTGTTGGATTTTAAGGACACGTCAACCCTTGTGGGTCATTTTGTGTCGTCAATCATAAAAAAGGGAGAAAAAAAGAAAGAAGAGATAGTAGAGGAGATGAAAGAGAGGGAGAGGGAAGAAAGAAGAACAGGAATGAAAGTGAAGAAACAGAAGAAATAAAAACATTCCCCATCTACCCTTACCTGCTACAAGGGTAGCAGGTCTTGCCCAGCTGTAAGCCAATATCGGTTGGACGCCCCGGTAAAACCATCAAGTAAAACCAAATCGGCTATTTTCGTTTATTTGGTGTGCTTCTTGCTTCCAAAGGATCACCCCACCTCCTTCCTGCCCTTTTCTTAGAATTGATTTGTCAGCTACAACAAGCTGTACTAAATTTACATGCAAGGCTGAAATGCAATTTATACCAATTGAAATGCAATTTGTTTCCAACATTATCTCTCCATCCAGCACTACAAATTTGGTGTCGATAGAAAACTCTTGCATTTTGATGGCATCATTTTAGGATGTCATTACCTTGACTCCGAAATTGTTTTCAAAGTGCTAATTTTCAATGACCCAAAAATGATTTATTGATAACAGCTATTTCCATTTTAATATGAAACTAAAAGTTTAGGTTTAAATTCGTCTGTCGGTGCTGTTTGTTCAATGAATATTTTGCATCGCATCATGTAAAAAAGACACAAGCGGCCATAATTTTGTGGCATATGAATGTATCGTCAAATTAACAGTGTTCAAAATATTACGGTTATTATGGTGTGGTGTGATGTTTAAACATGTGCATATAAATATAACACCCTGACTTAAATGCAGATTAGCCAGCGCATTCTCGCAAATCAGTAAGAACTAAGGCTGGCTAACCGGAGCTGAAAAGATAATCGATTATCAGTCCTGCCATTGTGATCGATAATCGATTAGTAATCGCTGAAGATTTGATCATAATTTGACCTGTCTGAGCATGAGTCTTACCATATGTTATACTTTATTGCATATATTCGGTCAAACAGGCCTGAGCAAACAGTGTAGACCCTGATGAGACGCCGCAAATGCGGCGTCTCATCAGAGTCTACACTGTTTGCCACCCATCCAGTTATTTTTAGACACAACAATGGGTAGTAAATTGTACGCTTGTTCAAATTTTAGATGCTGTATGGTAAGGAATTGAGGAAATACTAAAGGTAAATACGATAAAATAGCAAACACAGAAATCAAATGATCGATTATTAGCAAATCAGTAATGATAATCATTTCTGTGGAATTTATCGATCAATTGATCGATTATCCGATTAATCGTGCCAGCCGTAGTAAGAATCGTTGCTGCTCGCCTTCTAAATATAGCTTATATAGCAGGCACATTACGATAACACACTTGAGTAAACTGTATACTTCATACCCCTAGCTCAATATAAGCCAGTTTTAATTACAAATACTGACAGTTCTCATTTCTCCATAAAAACACATTCTCATGAGAAACACCTCTAGACCTATTAACGCGATGATCTATAACAAAAGCCGCTTTTTTTTATCCTTCTAACATGGATTTTGCAATACCCTTTTAAACGTTGAATTTATGAAACACATGCCCCTGAACGAAAGTTGTTCAGGCAAATGAGCTACGATATAGAATGAATTTTCATATGTCTGTAGTCTCTGCTCTGATAACATAATTACTTCTTTCAAATGTATCAGTTTTCGAGAATAATCTACGTTCGGTTCAGTCAGTCAAACTATTGAAACGGGATTATGTTACTTTTACACGATCTTTTTTTCTTGCGTGCATGTTCAGTCTACTAACTGTGAAAGAAACTTAGAAACAAACAGTTTAGACACATATTGACCAGACACCTCGAGTAGTGCAGTTCATGTTAAAGAATCCACGGCATAAAAGGGTATAGATGAAAATGATTTTTATTGCATGACGGCATGGTCGACAACTGACAGAGAGCGATTTTCGTTTGGTTGCTACAACTGAAATGACAAATTTTCATTTCGTTGCGATTCAGAGAGCTACCATAAAAATCCTATATATTGGGACAGATATGCATTGAGCAAACAATGAAGAGCCAGATCAGACGGCACAAAGCACGATGTCTGATCAGGGCCTTCATTGTGTACCACTCATCCGGCAGATATATTTGATTGATTGAGTTCAGGATTTACGGCCTAGTAACCCTTTTCGAGCGCGGTCAGTTTCTGCTAGCGGACAGTGAAGGTCCTGATCAGACTCCGCGGCTGCGCAGGCTGATCTGGACATCCGCTGTCCGCATTTGCCCGAAGGCAATTTTTTCGCATGGAGCGGCCTATTTGGGACTCAACAGTTTCATTAAGACACGTGATTTAACTGCAGGAATTGAAAGCATGTAAACAGATATTTAGTTCAGAAAATACCAATTTAATGAAACTAGATAGTTATTTTGCAGACAAAAATCCTTTAGACTGAATTCAGTGGATACTTCTTTTTGAAATAGAACGATTATTGAGATCTAATGAATGTAAGCAACATGAGCGAAGAGAAGACAATATTTGATACAATTTTGAGTGTTGTACAGTCGACCCTCGTTATTTCAAAGTCCGAGGGACTCTCTGAAATACCCCGAGATAACATGTCAGATTGGCAGAATTGAGGAAAAAATAAATCGAACGACAACATTTCAAAAAATGAATATGTAATTTGACCAGAAAGTTAGAGATATATTGAAAATATTAAGGAAAGGAGGAGAAATCGCTTATTAGAAGCAATTTCTCCTCTTTTCCACAATATTTTGTTACCTAGTGTTAGATTTCTATGTTTAAACAGGGAACAGATTTTCACTTCGAGATAAGCGGTTATTCGAGGTAAGCGAAAACAAGATAACGAGAGTCGACTGTATTATAAAAATAATAAGTGAATTCAGGAACTAATACAATCAGATCCACCATTTTTGTCCACATCAAATTCTCATCATCAAAGGGAAAATCAGGCAAATACAGTTAAACAGCCAATAATAAATAAATAAATAAATAAATAAATAATTGGCAAGCAAACAGAGTTCGCAACCCTTTCCGAAAAGAGTTACTCTTACTCTGTTGGCCAAACGTTACGAATATATTTTTAAATTACATAAAAGTTAAAAGAAAAACAATGTAAGTGAAACAATGCAGCATAAATAATAAAAAAATACTAAATGAAAGTACCGCTTTCGAACGCCCAGTAATACATCACTATCAAATAGATGAACAGATATACGAAATCTCGATATGCACAGACTAACTTTACATATGCCATCGAAAGAAAAAAGAGATGAAACAATATTGAAAGTCTAGCTGCGGTTTGGAAGCAAGAATAAAAGAAAACCACTCTTAGGAATACGGTAGGCCCGATCTCAGACATCGATTTGTGCAATGAATTAAAGATGGAGTCTTCATTCTGTCTGAGGCCCAATCCACCGTCATACATTTAAATAGTGACATAAGCCAGCCACCAACTGGGTTAACAGACATGCATGCAATTTGCCACAGAACAGTTATATTGTAGCGTATCTGAAATTATTGGCATTACAATAAAGTGGGCCGCGCCATGCGGAAACGTGCTTTCGGGCATATGTGGACAGCGAAGGCCCAGATCAACCTGCGCATCCGCGCAGTCTGATCATGGCCTTCTCCGTCCGCAAATAGAATCACTGGATACTAGAGAATGTTTCAATGGAGCGCAAATGCACGGATGAGACTTTGCGCAAATGCAGCAGGATGATGTGAATCCGGAATATTTGCGCATGCTCGAAGGCACTTTAGTCTGGTAGGTTTTTATAATTACTATAGCTTATAGAAATTCCTGTAGTTTATGCAAGTATTGTAGACCCTTATCAGACGTTGTGCTCTGCGGCGTCTGATCTGAATCTGCACTGTTTGCCAATTATCCTGTTAGTGGTAACCAGACTAAATGGGAAGTCTACGTTATGTTGAACCCTGTGTTTCCTTATAATATATATTGAAATCGGGCTACACGTAGGTAAATATTTGTTTGTTTGTTTGAGTTGGAGTTTTACGGCCCAGTCAACACAATGAAGGACAGATCGAACCGGTCAATTAACCTACTCACACTTTTCCTGAGCAGGCTTTGTCCTCTAAGCTGTTAACAAGTACTTGTGCACCGTCTTTCGCCAATAACGGACAACTGCACTTTTTGAAGCAGCGAAAGGTGTAGATTGGTCATAGAAAATAATTCTTGATCAATCTCCACGAAAGATATGTGGCCGAGCTGGGATTCGAACATGCAACCCCTGGATCTACAGTCCGACGCGCTACCGACTGCACTAAGATACCCGGCGCGTGGGTATACCTAAAAGAGCGAATTTTCACGGTATGTCTGTTCTTTACGCATTCATCATTCAGTTTCTGAAGTGGACTCTTCCATTTCCGAATCTGGTCAGAACCAGTGTTCAGTCAAAAATCAAAATAGAACGGCAAACAGTGTAGATCCTGAGGATTATGAGCCGTCTAATCAGGATCTACACTGTTCGCTAAAAGCTTATTTTGGGCTGCAAGGGTTAAAGCTTAGTTCAATTTGTCAATTTCTGTCCATCATTTGTACTGCATAAATCTATATTAACCCAAATATGCCAAGTGGATCCTTCTAAATTATCTATTTGGACCGGTTCATTTCCAGTGTAAAGAGTGTCTGGAAAGATTTTTTTTATTGTTTTATGAAAGCTCCTGTCCTAAATTTAAACAGCGTAGAACCTGATCAGACGCCGTGTTCTATGACATCTGATCCGGGTCTAGACTGTTTGCCACTGTCCCTTTTCTGAGTCGCCAGGGATAAATGGATTCATGGGCGTATTACCCAAATCCAGAATCTTCCCTTATCCACCTTAATAACCCTAAATATTAGGACGGAACAGTGTAGACCTAGATCAATGTGTTGCAGTGGTAATTCGTCGGATTCAAGATCGAGAATTAGCATGTTCGACCCCAGCGAGCTCAAAGGGCTGTGGTCTTGAGCAAGATACTTTATCACATTGCTTAGTATTGGTCTCTACCAAGGAAGGCCTGTGCATAAAACTCATAAACGAGGGTAGCGCAGTAGATAGATAGATAGATAGATAGATAGATAGATAGATAGATAGATAGAACCAACTAGGCATGCAGTCTGTCGCGTAATATTCCAGACTATAGCCAATTCTTTTCTAACGGTTAATTAGTTTTCTGAATTGCTCCGAAAAGTTAGACTTTCCCACAATTTTCTAAATATGTACACTAATTCACCGTAAAATTCTGGGTCCGATATACCTTGTTGCAGAAGTGTTTTAAATTATTTTTTTAGGATCTCATTATTTCCAAACCCTTTGATGGATTTGGTTCCTATATGATATGATGATTTATACAGTCCCGTCCCCATTCCCCTACTTGACCTCAAGGCCAAGGTCATGGACTTGTTTAGGATCTCATTATTTCCCAACCTTTGATTGATTTTGCTTGTGTTTGATATCTATTGATCCAGATGAATATGAGGATAGATATTGGTCCAAAATTTTACATAGTACCATCCTCATCCCTATTTAAGCTGATTATAATAAACGAGGAGCATTGTATCTACAAGACTCCAGACTGCTTATTGGTTCACATCTGTCTCCGCTCCCAGAAAAAAAAAAAAACAAAAAAAAAAAAACAAAAAAAAAAAAAAAACAAAAAAAAAAAAAAAAAAAACATTAAAGCCCAAAATTTGACAGCCTTGACCTCAGTAAAAAAAAAATACATAATATTCTAATGCTTCAGAAATAAAATATGCAAACACAGGCGGCTTGTCCTGTCTGTCAACAGGTTAAATTTTTCTTACTGTTCCAAGGCGGTTCTCTCTTGCAATTTTTATACGTATTTTCTAATTGGTCAGTCTATTGTCTACATGAGGTATGTTGTATCGTCTGTTATTGTGCAAATGCTCATGACCCGTCTACTCATCACGAAAACATGCCTATATTATTTTGACCCCCTTAAACCCCACTTTTATGTAGTAAAACTGGGGTTTACAGGGGTATAATTATGTTTCTTATTTCCGCTCAAAAACATAGATTGTGGGAACTCATTAGAACCACCTCGTAGAAGCGGTTCTAACACGAGGTGGTTCTAACGAGTAACCACAATCTATGTTTTGAGCAGAAAAATGAAAAATATTAGAATTTTTTATCTGTAAATTTTCATTGTTTGGTGGTAAAATTTTCAGTATGTTTGAATAGGCATGTTTTAGTAATGTTTTATTGGGCCGGTATGGGTGTATTGCTTGACTATGGCTTTTCCTGGGTATCTTCTGTTCGATGGTTTACCTCTAGATTGTGAAGCGGGAATAGGTCATGCACTGACTTGATCATTTTTCTTTTGTGTTAGCATCCAACAGCAGTCCAAGTATTAACTGTATCCATTTAGGATTTCTGGAGAAATACCGTACATCTTCAAAAAAAAACTTGAACATAAAACTTACACTTTATAAATTCGTTAAACTCCATGATCTTGACCTTAAGATGACTGAGGCAGCTAGTCAGGCTGTTGCTTGTGCAACGAATAAAACACTGGACTAGACTGTAACAAAACTCTAGTATCAACTAATTCCAATCAGACATTTAGGAAATATAGATTGTTACATAAATTTACACTGATAAAACTTAACTATTAAAGATCCAAGTCCGTAACCTTGACCTTTAATCATAACCAGGAGTGAGAGTTGTTCTAAATACAACTTTAGGCCAATATATACCTCCATCCCAATCATGAACTATGTAAAACAAAGGTTGTCTTAAATTTTAAAATTTAAAACACAATCATCTGTGGCTGCTTACGCCGACGTTAAAGCCGACATCAACGCCGACACCAAAGACATTGCCAACGCCGATGCGTTCTTCTTATGCTTTCGTAATTATGAGCTTTAGAGATAGACTATTGAATGGAAAGACAATATTTCTATAATTGTAAGCGATGGAAGGTATTTATCTTGATACGTACATGCTAAGGGCCGAAAATATTGCTTAACTCGTATCAAATTAAATTGTAATTTTCAATCAAATTTTAAGGGTTTTTTTTTTGTACAAAACAGACGTTCTTCAGTACTTTTTTCTATAATCAAGATACATTATACACAAATGTAGAAGTTCTCAAAGTCGAACGGATGATTTCCTGTGCTGTGGAAATATTACAGAAAATACTCTTTTTATCATTAAAATAACAGATTTTGTCCAAAATATAATTAAAGCATTGACTTCAAAACCCCGAAAAAATTAAATTAACATTGACAGTGGATAAAAGTAAAACAAAAAAGGTAAGAGAAAAGTTCAGGGAGTGCCACAATCACAAACCGCATCAAGAGGAAGAGGAAATCAACAAATCCAAACAAGCACAAATCGAAAAACTAGTCACACCATAAATTCGAGGCACGAAAATGCCTGTTAATTTTAAAAACAACAGTTATAAAAATGAGTGATTTTTGTTTTAAAATATGTTTTTTTTCCAAGAACATATACGTATTTTACATCTTACTGTCAGTTATTTTTTTCACCATGATACATAATGTCCATTATACTTTAAATCTATTCTGAAAGTCGGCATAAGATAAAGCAAAATAATTTTTGAAACATATTTAGAAAAAATCGGGATGTTCATTATAATCATCAATATTTTACCCCCAAATGACTACTTGTGCACCTCTTTTTTGTTTCATTCACAGTCTGGTTCCAATATCAGCATGTTTCTCTCCTTCGATTGCATTAAAAATATAAAGGGGCCCTCCGTGTAGGGTAGACCCTTTCTGAGCGAATTTGCGTATGGTGCTCCGACTTAAGTAATAGGTCAGCATTATAACGTATATTTAAATGTCAATTCCGTATCTAAAAGGTGTTTGTTCAGCCACTCATCAAATTTCTCATTTTCAGCAACAGTGAACCAATTCTTCCAATCTCCTACTTCTCCTGAAAGAGACCAAAGCACAGCATTTGACCTCAACTTACTAATCAGACTGTGGGGATGCGAAGCTACGTTTTCCGACGTTTCAGTTAATTTAATTTCGCTAAATAAACGAACAGCATAAAACTGATATTTCATTACACAAAGCGCTATAATAAGTGTAAAATGATAACAAAGCGTGACTAAACACTATAACCGTATTTGATCCAAGTATTGGGACAACTTATCTACTTACGATACTGCTCCTAAAATTTAAAATAGTCCCTTTTCCCACCTGTTGATGTGTCTAAAATATTGCTGTATCTATGGCAAAAAGTGTAGACCTTGATCTAGGTTTACACTGTTTGCAAAGGCCTATATATCCCAATACTTAGGATTATTACGGTAAACACTACTAATGTAACGGTTTAAATGCCGTCAAACAACTTAAATATGTTTACATGTTTGGTTGAATTATCAGAAAAAAAAATAATAATTAAGGAGTTCAGGAAGTGCTGCAATCAAAAAACGAAGTCAACCACCGATACCGAGAACAACAGAAAACCACTAAATTCTGTCTTTATGTATATGCTAATAGCGTGACAGACGGACGGGAAAATAATGTTACTCCCGCTTACCCTTACCGCGAGAGGAAGTCGTCGAGCAGTTTGATTAGATTCTGCCCAGTAGTTTAGGATGAGATAGCGTGACGGACAGACGAACGGACGGAGGTATTCACAAGCGTGGGGATAATTAAGCGATGCAGTTGATTGCGTAGACAACATAGACCCTGGTAAAATTTGCTGCAAAGGCTGACCTTTATATGCGTATTTCGATGGAAGACATTTTTCTCTTGGCGTGGCACATAGCATTCAAACATGTCAAACAATTGGTATTATGTCCATTCTGTTTAAAAAATGATGACACAACCTTATCCTAATGGGATTACACTGTAATGAGGAGGATTAATTAATGCTTATGTTAACTGTTATACCGTAACAAACGACTGGGTGGTAGTGTGGTATGTTACGCTCGTAGTATTACTTTTTTCTAGACTGCCATTCGCGTTTTACCTCGCCGTCTTCTAATTCTCTCTTTTCTCTCAAGCTATTCTGTCCTCTTATTCCGTTTTGTCGGGGACGACACAAAATGAAACACAAGCATTGACGTATCGTTAAATGGACTAACAAAACCTGCTCAAACAAAGTTAGAGAACAGGTATGCAAAAGTTATCACGTCGGTCTGTTGTTCAGTCTATCCAACGTTGTGACATAAATTGCAGAAAAAAGATCCAAATTCATATTTATCGACCCTAAATAAAGCTTGACTGAACAACAAAGCTTGCCCTTCAACCTTGAGGTGAAACCGGTAGAGGCAGGGTTATCAAGATAGTCTTTTGCGTCTAAATCAGTATAATCGAAAACGATCATCTAACTGGAGGAACATGTATAAATTGTAGGAAGCTGGAACCTTTTGGTAGGTACTTCTGGACGAATTTCTCGCCGGACATGTTTTCACAAAAAAAACAAAAAAAAAAAAAAAAAAAAACACAAAAAATAAATAAATAAATAAATAAATAAAATAAATAAATAAAAATGATAAAAATTATGGCCGAAAATCAAGCAAAAAAATAAAATAGTTTAGCTGAGCTGCGGACGACCTAAAGTTATATTTTTCCAGATTTTTAATCTCATTCTAGAAAGTAAAACGGTGTTGTAGTCTATTTGCCGTCACAGCATGGATACCATTTGACTGAAACAATAATAACAATTAAAAAGGGTTGCCTTTGGAAACAAAGAACACACACCATTACGAGAATCGGGGACTTGGTTTATTAAGTCTCTTCATATACAACAATGTAGTTTTCTTGGCTACATATATCCCCTAGCACCGTCTTAAACGGCATCATTTTTCAAAGTCATCACGAAAACACGCCTTTATAATTTTGACCCCCTCAAACCCCAGTTTTACATAGTAAAACTGAGGTTCACAGGGGTATGCTTTATTTTTCTTATTTTTGCTCAAAATATAGATTGTGAGTACCCACAATCTATGTTTTGAGCAGAAGTATTAAAAAGATCGGAATTTTTATCTGAAATTTTTCATTTTATTTTATTTTTATTTATTTATTTATTTATTTATTTATTTATTTATTTTTTTATTTTATTTTTTTTTTGTGGTGGTAAAATATTCAATGTATTTGAATAGGCATGTTTTCGTAATGAACCAGACAGGCTCAATGATCCCAAAGAAAATAAAAGAAATATATAATGCGTCTTCTTTCCGGGACAAAATCAAACAATAAAGTCTAAAAGGTTGCTTTTAGAACTCACATATACAGCTGATAGCTATGACGGAATATTCAAACTTTTCTTACCTTTTCGGTACATAAGTGGTTTGCCGTCAACCAATAAATCTTTAAGTGGATGATTTCCTTGATGCTTTCCTTTACGCATTTTCTCAATATGACAGTTTTTGACTATATTGTCGATCAAGTCAATACCCACATCTGCTTTCAGAAACTCTGCTATCTTTGTTACATTTGCTTTCAAATCCTGAAGCAGACAGAAGATATATAATATTTCTGTTTTAATGCAATTTTTATCAGGTTGTTAAAGCATCAATATTGATATATAATCAAGGTTGTTAAAGCATCAATATTGATATATTCCAGGCCCCGAACTTATGAAACGTTTATCGTGCTCAACTCAACTGAACATGAAATTTTCTCTGCTAATGAACAATAGTTTGCACTTTTATATTTATTAGCAGAGAAATTTTCATGCTCAGCTAGGTTTAGCAAGACAGAATTTACAAATGTTACTAACTTGAGAATTATCAGCAGCACAAATTTCATGCCAGCTGAGTTGAATATGAAAACTGTTTTAAAAAATAGTGGCCAGATTTACTCTCGCTTTGTTCTATACCTTAAAGTTCAAACATAACGTCTCCTAAAACAATTTGCTTGGTACTTTAATGGTTCATACATACGCCAAAAGTTCAACTATACATTTGCAGGTAAGACGCCTGTCATTTTGTAACAAAGTATGACTTTTTTGTTTGTTTGTTTTTACGTCACTTTCAACAATCTTTCAGTCATATCGCGACAGGGTGTCTGGATGTGGCAGTTCGTGGGCACATAGACGAATGTGCAAGCAACTTAAATCCTTAATATTATATCTTCTCATTTTATACTTACAACGTACAACTTTAAGACTGACTGAGGAAAAATACTTCATCAACAGTTTTAAACATGTCTAGTTAAAACTAGAAAGACATTTAAATGAGTGTGGTGTCATCAGGGTATTCAATAACATTGTTGCATAAATACAACGCATAATTTGTATGCATAGATAATGGTAATATGTTAAAATCGGAAACTGGATGTCAGATAAGTTTCTATAAATAGACTTCACAAATACATTGAATGTTCATATACACACGAGCAAGTTTATGGGTATACACTAAATACCAATTGAGAGATTCAGTAACCGGAAACTTTATGAATGTCAAGCGGAAACGTGACTTATAAAGTGACGTCTGTTGCTAGGTTATTAAATGTCTTCTTAAAAATCTGTAAATCAGTGAAACTGCGGTAGAAGCTAATTAAATACAGTGTTTTTTGAACATATATATATCCACAAATGAAAAAAGTAAAAGTACCTTGAAATCTGTGAAAATTTAATTTCTTAACGCGTTTCATTACTATCAATGATGTAGATCATCAGAAGACGTAGAAAATGGCGTTGGTTTCTATAGGAACAACGTTACAAAAGACAGGAAGCAACGTCACACAATACAGTATGCAAAATAATGTTCAAAATCGCGAAAAAGATTAACAGATGCGTTAGAAATTAAGTACGCCTGTTTAAGTTTGGCTTGAATAAATTTATAAAATAATTTTCTTTCATTTTTCTTGCAGCATTATCATTCTGCATTTTATAAAGTGGCCAGATTTTAAATTTTGTAAATTGGTTCCTGGCGCAATAATCAATATGCCCACTTGCGTATAACATTCTTGTTGAAGCATCTCTAATTTGTTCCTTATGAACAGTGACTCGGTGGCGGAGGGTGTCGCCTGTTTCGCCGATATATTCCTCGTGACACCCGCCGCACGGAATTACGTAAATAAGATTTTTCACTTCGCATGACATGGAGTATTTTGCTTTAAAGGTTTTCCCACACTGGAAAGTAAGTTTATTCTCAGTAATTAAATGTTCACAGAGTCCGCAATTTGACCTATTACTTTTTTTCATATTTGGGGACTCGCGAATATCACAAAATTTTGCTCTAGTTATAAGTTTCTTTAGATTTCTTGGTTGGCGTTTGCTTTTTATGATTTGAAATTCTTGAAGTATCTTATTCATGGTTTCATCTTCCTGTAGAATTGGCAGGTTTTCACGTATTGAATTGAATAACTCCGGATTTGGGGATTGAATGTTGATACATATGTAATAATATCATTATCCGTCTTTTCCCTTACTATTCGTAGTTCCTGTTTTCTTAATTTCATGGCTTTATCTATGCCTTTTTCTATCACATTTACAGGATAATTTTGATGTTTTATGCGTGCCTTAGTTCATTCAAACGGACTTGCAATGTGTCTTCATTTGTAACTATGCTTCGTATTCTTCTTGCTAGTGAATATGGAATGCTTGCCCTAGTGTGTTTAGGGTGACACGAATTAAACTGTAAGTATTGTTTGCTGTCATTTGGCCTATAGTATATATCAGTTTCAATTTTAAACCCTTTTTTCTTCACTAAGACATCTAAAATGGTAATTGTTTATCCGTAATTTTTATATCTGAGTGTAAGCTGTTAAGCATATTTTCTAATTCTAATAATTCTCGTTCATGTGATAAAGCAATCACTAAAAATCGTTTCCAGTTTTTAATAAATTCGTTTGTTAACTGATTGCCGTACTTTGCATTTATTTTTTCATACAACATTTCCTCTAGATATCCTATTACTAAAGTTGCATACACCGGAGCAAATTTGGTGCCCATCGCCGTAACTTTGGTTTGACGATAGTGTTTCCCATTTTAACGGAATGTATTATTATTTAATATAAACTCTATTCCTTCTAATATGAATTATTTTGGGAATCGGGTTGGGCAATCATCTGGAAATTTTCTTAGCCAACAATTCATCGCTTTCTTACCAAGTTGATGTGGAATATTTGAATATAATGATTGTACATCAAATGAAACTAGTAAAGTGTTTCCTGGAACCTCTGATGGTAAATGATTAAGGAAATCTGTTGTGTCTCTCAGGTAACTTTTAACCCTTTTCGTAAGAGGTCTCAATAAAATATCTAATAGATTACTCAATCTGCGAGTTTGGCATGCAGGGCCAGCTACAATTGGTCTTAGTTTCAAATCGTTTGTATCATGAACTTCTATATAATATGAAATGGTTTGTTTACATGTAGCTGTAATTTTTTCACTTTTATGAATTTTTGGCAAGCCATAAAATTACTTGGTTTCATTTCAAAGTTTACTAAGTAATTCATTTCTTTTTCTGTTAAACAGTCTTCGTATTTGCTTAAAAGACTTTTGTATTTAATTTTGTCAGATTTCTGTAGGTCAGCGCTCAGTTCTTGGTAATATTCTTCATCTAATATATATATATATATATATATATATATATATATATATATATATATATATATATATGAACCGCAATGTCAGAAAACGATATATTCGGATATGTATGTGCGTCCATCGCACATTCATCAATCAACCTGCACATTCTCAGTCTGATTTTAATCTTCACTTGGCGCAGTTAAGAAAGCAAAAGGTGGATATGACAACGAAGACTGATCAGAATGTGTGGGTGCTTTTCTTTTTTTGAGTCTTCGTTAGGCGCACATGTCAAAGGTACGTTTTCTCATGTTGCGGCTCATATACATACCCTCCGGAGCATTGAAAAGAAGAAGAAATTAGCATTACGGAAACCTGCCTATTAAAATATACTGAACATTTTACCACCACAAAATGAAAATTTTCAGATAAAACATTCTGATATTTTTCATTTCTGCTAAAAACATAGATTGTGAGTACTCGTTAGAACTCCTCGGCGAGGCGGTTCTAACGGGTACCCATAATCTATGTTTTCTAGCAAAAATAATGTATACCCCTGTAAACCCCAGTTTTACTATATAAAAGTGGGGTGTAAGGGGATCAAAATTATATAGTCATGTTTTCGTGATGGGAAACAAATAGGAAACAAATAATTGCAATAACTGATATACTTACAAAACATGAATACATTTGTACTTCAGATAAACTCTGTACGCTTTACCCATGCTCTTAACCCCTATAGATTTGGTATAATTATTCTCCACCCTCCCCGTTTGTATGGATCATGCATATGAAATATTTCTTGTATTTTTCCCTTTACATAAATAACTCTTTTTTCTCCTTCCTGCCCCGCTTTACTAGACTGCATTTTGTTGATAGCATTATATGTTTATCTAATGTAACTATTTTGATTTCCATCTCTTATATAACCATCTGCTTACTCTATAAATATGCGTTGGCCATATATGTTCACAACAGATATTGTATGTATTAGGAGATGAACTAAACATACAGTATGCTTTCGTTCAAATCATAATGAGTATTGTATGTATGTATGACCGTGTTATGATTTCGATGAAATAAAATACGTTTAAACCAAACTCGGTATGTAGGCAAAAACTCCTGAGACCTCACAATGTATGGCTTATCCACTGTATTAACTGAAGTGATGTTATCAGAAGTATTTAAACAGACAAGCCAAACTTTTAGATATGCTTTTCGAATTCTATATACTCGTAACCGTACATACCTAAAGGACATACACTGCAACTTCCTTAAACGGAATGCCATAAACATACTCACAAAACTGAAAACAGCTGGTGTCATGGTAGCTACTTTCGGCTAATAGGGCCTATCAGTGACCCTCGTTTAAGTTTTCAAATTCGTTCGAAACGTGGGTAGTTCGAGCCACTGAGGGTTAATCATGGCACCAGTTCAGGAAGCAAATAGCGATAATTTAGGAAAATCTTTTCGATTTTCTACACAATGATTGTATGTTGATTGTACTCATTAGAGTCGACTCGACGAGGCGATTATAATGAGTACACACAATATACAATTCCATGATAAAATAAGAAAAAAAAATCCCTAAATACTTGTTTTCTTGAGCTATTGAAAGAATTTTGTAGGGACTGAGTATCCGTGTTCGAGGAACGAGTATCCTTGTTCGAGGCATTGAGGTTATACTGTATATGGCGTTTGTTTTGTCACTAGTCACTATCTGTTCCTCATCTCTCTTTCTTTTGGTGCCTCGGGAAGACTGGGATTCATTACTGTGGCGTTTCCTGGATGTTTTCACATATATATTAATGGCATATCGAAAACCAATTATAAATTACCTGTTTTAAATCTTCGTAATACAAGTTTAAAATGGGATATTCCGGATTATCTTTTGTAAATTTTTCCCATTGAAGTTCGTATTGATACCAGGGAAATTTCAAATCTGGAATTAAAAAGACAATGACACTATTGTTTTTGTTTGTTTTGTTTTTTTTGTTTTGTTTTTTTTACTTGTATGTAAACGTCTGACTAACTCTTCTGCAGGAAGACGATTCGCAATGAAACAAAAACCTTATACAATTTATTGCGCTTTTTAAGAAATGAAGTTAATTTTATCGTTCATTGAAGTATAAACACCATGGGGTCGAGAGCAAAGTAAGTGAACACCGAAGGTATATGACGGCCTTTTCTTAAAACTTTAACCAATGGGTTGGGGCTTGACGATATGTCTTTGGCTTGGCTCGCCGTGGTTCAACTATTCGTTTTCATTTACTCTGGCATACAGTAGAATTAGCCATGAGAACTCGTCTTTGCTTATTATTATTTGATTTTTATGTTTTCACTTTGATGCATTGACTGTGTTGGGAGCCTTTATGCGAGCCGACTTTTTATGTATTTCTGTATTAAGAGTAGCATCGGGACCCAGGGTGAAGATGGCTAGCTGTAAAAGTGCTTTAAACCCCCGGTGGTTTACTCTGCTGACCGTTCTAAGGCGGTGGTCCCGGTATTTGTCTTACTTTTTGTTGCTTTGTGGTTTATTCTACGAGGCGATTTGTTTTATGTCTTACCATGTGTCATTTTGTTCTTGTGCTTGTCAGTCCTTTTAGCATTGCGGTTACCTCGCTTGGGAAAGAGAGAGCTAATCTTAGTTCTTTTCGTACGTTTGTTCGATTTGTGCTTGTTTGGATTTGTCGGTTTCCTCTTCCTCTTGGTGTCTGGGAAGGGCTGCGGTTTGTGATTGTGGCACTCCCTGGACACGCATTAACAGGCAATATATATGTCGCCGTATTAATTTAAACATTTCATCCCTGCAGACCAAAACAATACCCAAAATAAATGGGGTGTAATCAGGCGTCAATAAACAGCTAGGAGTACTTGGTAAGCATGCTTCGCCCATCATGCCTATTAGCCTGAACAGACATTTATGAAAATACAGGAACAATTTCCGGGATTTAGAAAGTCTGTTTATGGCTTGGCTGTGGCAAAAACATCAGATATTTTTTAAATCAGCCACATAGTAGGAATTGACAAAGTCATGATGCCTCCTTAAGAACTTCTTAACAAGCGTTTAGTTCTTTGTTCTTTGTTATCCCTGAGTCAACAGTTTTGTAGTGAGATAAATGGCTCACCACAGTTATATGGATATTCGACGTAACTGAAATAATGTTTGAAACTTGGTTCAAGCCCACCCCTCAACAACATGTTTACATTTGCAAGGTGGCAGTTCTGCTGCAATTTCTTTTCGTTTTGTATAGTCTCTTTTATATTATAATTATATAAATACAGTCTGTAGGTCTATTGCAGTTCGGTGTCCTTCTAACCATATTCTGTGCATGGGGAGTACTGTGTTCATACTTGTGGCCTTTCCTTGGTATCCCCATACTCATATTATTTCATTGTGGGACTTTTTGTTACATGGTCTGTAGTGTTTCATTTACAAATGAGCCAGTGCAAAAAGACTTGTGCGACCAGCAAAGACTCAGATGGACGGACGTACAGGCTGATCTGATCTGTCATACAGGTCCGATTGTAGCTTTTGTCTTGCGCTGGCTCATTTTTTTCTGTTTTAACAAATATGTAAGTCAAAGATATATTCAGTTCAGAAAAAGGTTAGAGAAAAGTCCAGGGAGTGCCACAATCACAAACCGCAGCCCTTCCCAGACACCAAGAGGAAGAGGAACCCCGACAAATCCAAACAAGCACAAATCGAACAAACGTATGAACAGCACTAAGATTAGCTCTCTCTTCCCCAAGCGAGGAAATCGCAATGCTAAAAGGACTGAAAAACACAAGAACAAAATGACACACAAATTCAAACAAGCACAAATCGAACAGATTGGTTAACAGAGTTGCTACCTTTGGAAAGGCTGCCAACTCTGCTATCTGTTCTTTTTGTGGTTGTTTAATTGTTTTGTCTGTCGTTCCCTTTGATGGTGATAACTTGATGTGGATCTGATTGTATCAGTTCCTGAGTTCATTTATTTACTTCGGACTATATGCATTAGCTCAATTTCTAGTTAAAATGAGACGATCGGAAGAGAAGAAAACAACTACTATAACGCCATGGTTTGGTTTATCGTCCCAGAAGGTACACAGCGTCATTTTAACGTTCAAGACGAAAATGAGACTGGATACACTGGACGGAGTTTCGCCATTTCAAAGAAACGAGCGATAGTTAGATTTAATGCACACCATTCCCTTCTGAAAAGGCTACTCATAAAACAAAAACAGAATTTGCTGCCAAGGATTAAATCCCTGACAAAGGAAAGCAAAACACATTTCGACAGAGCTGCCTACCCTGAAGTTGTGTCTATTCACTTTGAAACAACGTTGAAACGACATTGTTTGAACTTTATTTGCCAATAGGGAACAATTAACTTACAGAACCCATTCTCTCCAATAAACATAGGAAGAAATGCTGAAAAGTTGTCCACGTGTTCATAACCTGGTATCGTCTGATAATGATTATAATATGATACACAGACGTCTTTTGGGTTTCTCATGATATGTATAATAGGTCGTTTCTTCTGAATTGCTTGCTTTGGTATAAACGCCAGTGGGAAATGTAGATTCAGCAATCTAAAATGACACAAACAGTATGCGGCGATTTTTTAACAATTTGAATGCGGGATAAACAAGAAAGTGAGTTGCAACATGAGAAAACGTTCTGACAAATGCACCCATTTAGACTTAAATCAGCACATCCACAATGGCAAACAGTTCAGTACCCAATCAAAACATTAAGGAGCAGTTTAAATATTGTCTACAATGCTTGCATGTCTGTTCTAGTATTCATGGTGTCAGTATGGTACGTTACACGCTCACAAACCTATGTAATGGCGCCAAACTATTCCCCACTAAGATAAAATGTAAACAGGGGAAGAGAATATTATTAATCAAAAGTTTGGGATTTTGATTTTCCAATTTTTAAATCTGATTTCAATATATTTTGGTATCTCTTTTAATCTTTATAGTGTTTTAAAATACAATCAACTCTCATTATCTCGAAGTCCAAGGAACTCTCTAAAATACTTCGGGATATCCGTACCTTGACATATCAGAATTGCAGAATTGAGGGAAAAACATCGAACAATCACATTTAACAAATGTATATGTAATTGGACTCTTGAAATTAGAGATATGTTGAAAATATTGTGGAAATGATGAGAACTGGATCATTTTTTCCTCTTTTCCACAATATTTTGTTACCTGTTATTAGATTTTCATGTTTAGGAAGGGACCGATTTTCACTTCGAGATAAACAGTTATTCGAAATAAGCGAGGTCGATAATGAGAGTCAACTGTAGCTAAAAGTAACCAAAGTTTGCTCCTTTTCAGTATTATATAATGGAAATGTCATGCCCTATATAGAGAATAACAAACAGTGCTTGACTGATATGAAACATCTGTCAAGAAGGAGCGTGGTAATGCGGTAAAAATGAGTTCCAAAGGATCGAAATTTTTACCGAATTATCCACGCTCCTGAGGGACAGATTTTTCATATCAAGCAAACGCTGTTCACTATTCTATTTATTACATAAATTTTTTACTAGTACTGATTTCTTGAAAGCGCCACAAAAATTGTTTCAGTTCAGCGGAAGAATAGTATATAACGTAAGAAAATGGCGTTATTCAGTCCGACTATTAGAGATGTTGACGTCACTTCATGACGTAACGTCAACAGATTCATGACGTTACGGTAAAATCTTTCATTTGGTCGGGTTTTTTGATTAGGGTCACCCAGGGTGAAGTTGGCTAGCTGTAAAAGTGCTTTAAACCCCCTTGAAGTTTATTCTACTGACCGTTTAAGGCGGTGGTCCCAGTGTTAGTCTTACTCTTTGTTGCTTTGTGGTTTATTCTACGAGGCGATTTGATTTAAGTCTTACCTTGTATTGTTTAGTTCTTTTGTTTTTCTGTCCTTTTAGTATTGTGATTACCTCGTTTGGAGAAGAGACAGCTAACCTTAATGCTTTTCGTACGTTTGTTCGATTTTCGCTTCTTTGGTTTTGTCTGTTTCCTCTTCCTCTTGGTGTCTGAGAAGGGCTGCGGCTTGTGATTGTGGCACTCTCTGGACTTTTCTCTTAGCTTTTATGTTCCTTTTGGCAGTCGAAGACGTCTAGATGAAATGCATTCACGTTAGAAGCAGTCTATAAAATAGTTCCGACTCTGTGAAATGATTTACTAGTTCCTGCTATCATATAGAAAATATCTGAGAAATCCTTATACTTCACTGCTAGGTGTAATTTAAAATAAAGGCACTGCCTTTAATGCAAACACACTCAGAGGCAACAATTTACTGTACAAAGGGATCGTTGCTTTCTAGTTTTGTTGGTAAACATTGTCCAACATGTGTTTTGAAGCCAATGAAATCATTTAATGCAAGTGATACTGGAGGTGGCCGGTTTCGCATTGTTTTTTCCTCAGCATCTAAAAGGTGTGAAAATTTTGGATTCCCATTGATTTTCATGCATATGTCGATTGAGCTTCAGAATGACATAGATTTTTTTTCACTGAAGGCTGTCTGTGCGTCTCTAATCTCAAAGCATCATTTATTTTATTGTTTGTCTGTGTGGCATGCACAGTTGTAACACAAACAAAATAAATTTAGATGAAACAGATAGTTACAAGACAGTTAAAGTTTAACGTTAAATAATTACCAGAGTTGCGACATTTTCAGTTTAGTTTATATAAGAGATATGAAATACGGTTCCGCGACAACATGGCGGATCAAGACCGTGCATTTTTATTTTTCTAGGCTAACCAAGGGATATATCTTAAGACCAAACACTAATAAATTGCTGTGGCTACATTTTATGGGCTGCATCATGCGAAACGTGCGTTTGAGCATATGAAGACTGCGAAGGCCCAGGCTGTCTGCAAACAGAAACAATGGATACTATAGAATGTTTCAATTGAGAAGCAGAAGCCCCGATGAGACTGCGCACCTGCAGGATGATTGAATCCCCACATTTTGTGCATGCTCGAAGAGACGTTTTTGCTAAGCGCGGCCCATATTTAAACAAAACGTTTCATCTAGGGAGATGGTTTTAAAGTATACGTTCAAACAGAACTGTTGACAAGTTGGAATAGTTTATGCATTTATATTTAACATTGAATTTTGCTTTATCTCATGCTCTAATTTGTAGTTCGGTGATGTTGCATGCACGTCCCAACACATTAATACCGTATTTACATTTTATGTACTAACCATACTTATCATAAAATTAAAAAAGAAGTCAAAATTATAATTACTATCTGTTGATCTGTTTAAAATATTCCTGGATGAGTGGCAAACTGTGTATGTAGACCCTGATAAGACGCCGCAGTAAAGATGCCGCATACTGCAGCGTCTGATCTGAGCCCTGTCTGCCCAATGCTAAAGTAACGGCACGTGTTGAACGCACTGGGCACTGGAACAGGGAAAAACAAAGCAACGTTACCTCGGTGATGGTAGTTCGTCGAGTTCTTCTTTCGTTCTAAAGTCCATCATGGCACTTTCTTTTATTCTTTTATCATATTCAGAGGTCTTGTTCAGGAGCATAGATACAATTTCCCAAAGCCAATGCATGCCTATAATCGTGATAGAAATTTTGTTTATCTTATCAAAGGCTCAAGAAAGCGTACAGCAAGTAACAAAAATTGTCTATCTTGCGAAAAAAGCATTCAAGAAACCCTTTCAAGCGTATTAAGTCCTATTAACAAGATCAAATGTTAGAATTAGCAAATTTTTGGCAATTGTATATCCTCGCGGCCTTATTAGGTCGTTTTCTGTTCGTATAGAGTTTATCTGGTCTAAAATGATATTTCGCGTCTAATTTGAGATTGGTTGATACGCTATCTGTCTAATTCAAAGAAGTATCATGTCATACCCATAGTATGCCCACAATGAAGGTAACATAAAACAAATAGAATGTTACACTATATGTACAGCTACTTTATAATTCAACTGGTTTTACTCAATATGTTAGTGTGATCTTGGACCCAATATAGGTCCGAGGTGTGATGCATACATTTCTGGATTCAAATGTTTACTACTTTCTCACGTATTGGAAGGCATTGTAACAAAAATATAAATGAAGACAGATTGGGTCGCAAAGTCCACAATTGCAAGCTCTGCCTTTCCAAATGAACTAAAGAAGAGAAGATATGAGTAAAAACAGCGACAACATCACGAAAACACGCCTATATATTTTGACCCCCTTTAACCCCACATTTATATAGTAAACCCGGGGTTAACAGGGGTATACATTATTTTTCTTATTTTGCTAAAAAAAAACATAGATTGTGGGTACTCGTTAGAACCGTCGAGGTGGCTCTACCGAGTACCCACAATCCATGTTTTGAGCAGGAATATGAAAAATATCAGAATCTTTTATCTGAAAGTTTTCCTATTTTGGATGTAAAATTTTCAATATATTTGAATAGGCGTCTTTTCGTAATGAAGCGCAAAGGCACAGTTGCAATTACTGACAAAAAAAAAAAACAAAAAAAAAAACGAACAAATAAACCAAAAAATAAATAAATAAAATAAAATATATAAAAAGTTAAAAATAAAATAAAATAAAACAACAAAAAACAAGCAAACAAATAAAAAAATAAAACATAAAAACAAAGAACCAAAATCTGTAATAGAGGCTCCACAGTTGACCAATCAGCAAAAACAAAACTTTGATAATGAACCCTTTCTTCCTTGAATTTCTGTAGTGGACTATTCCATCCTTAAACATGTCCACTTGAAGGTAATGGGGATTTCAGTCTTAATCAAAACCAGAATGTCAAACAATGCAGATCTTGGTGAGATGGTTCGTTAAGAGCCGTCTCATCTGGAGGTACACTCTTTGCAAACGTATCTGATTTTGTCTGATTTGCCAGGATGCAAGAGTCAAACTAGTTTTATTCGATAGCAGACTTTTTCCTTAATTCCGATTACAAATATTTATTTTGGGGGGGAGGGGGGGTGGGGGTCCGCATTGGGTCGTCGACCTCATTAGCTGAACATCACAGTGAAACAAAGTGGAGGGCTTTATGGTAATCTGAAGCTTGAGAAAAAAGTAAATCACAAGTTAGATCACGATGGGCTCGGACACAGATAGCAATAGTCAGCATTATGAAAACACGCCTATTCAAATATATAGAAAAGTTCCCCTCCAAAAATTGAAAATGTTCAGATAAAAAATATTGATATTTTTCATATTTCTGCTCAAAACATAGATTGTTAGTACTTGTTAGAACCGCCTCGGCGAGGCGGTTCTAACGAGCACCCACAATCTATGTTTTTGAGCAGAAATATGAAAAATAATGTATACCCCTGTGAACCCCAGTTTTACTATATAAAAGTGGGGTTTAAGGGGTCAAAATTATATAGGCATGTTTTCGTGATGAGGGCCAGGCTTTTGAAACAGACTGAGGAGGGGCCGTCATTCAGACCAAGGCCCAACCCGGGGGCCCGACTGACCGTCGTACAATCAAATATGGAAGTAGCTATAGAAGTTATCACTTACAACTGGGTTAAAAACGATGTATGCAGTTTTCCACATAAGATGTATCTTGTAACATAGATTTTGGTTATATAGGAGATTATGCTACTTTTACAGTTACTTAGTAACTGAACTGTTTTACCCAATGTGATTTTGTAACTGACCCTTTCTAAATAATTTTAACCACTTGCTGAAAGCTTGTAACAAAAACTATATGTAAAGTTGTACATGCAAATGAAAACATAAAGAACAAAATTGGAAGTCGTGGTTTCATTAAAACTCCTCATATGACAGCATTGTAATTTTCGAGATATCGGAATGTACTCGATAATCCAAACGAAACTGGTAATAAATACTGCATTATGATGAAGCATACGGGGGAGGCTTTTTTGCTGCCGCCACACGGCACTTAACCCTTAACACGCCAAACACAACAATTGTCGTCTGCTTTGTCTTCTGCCGAATACTTTAAAAGTCATTGTTGCAAATAGTGTGGACCCAGATCAGACTGCTCCGCTGAAGCAGTCTGATCTTGGTCCACACTGTTTGCCTGTATGCGAAAATAGGTTTGAAAAGTTTGCAAGAATATTTAGCAGACGACATAAACAGACGACATTTTCAGATGCAGGTTTTCTTGGCGTTTTAAGGGTTAACATCAGCCGCAGTGTAATGAAATAAAATCTATATTTATCGCGGTCTCCCAAGGAAAATACATATAAAAACTTTGACGAACTACAAACCTGATTTCATAAAGGCAAATATAAACACATCATCATCTCTGATCTCAAAATCTCTCACATCATGTAGCTTCTTCTTCAGATCATTTTGCATAAGATGTTCTACTACATTCACGGGATAATTGTAGCCTTCTTCCTGCACAAAGGTAATTTCTCTTCCAGAGCCATCTTTTCCCTTGAATATTGGCATCTAAAATCATATAATTATATTTTTATCCAAGTTTATCTTAAAATATTGGGACAGCTTTAGTCCTTACCATGCTTGTCCTCAACTTTAAAAAAGTCCATTTTCATAACTGTTGATAGTCTGAACTTCTGGATGTGTGACAAACAGTGTAGAACCAGATCAGACGATGCATCCTGTGGCGTCTTGTCTGCATCTATACTGTTTACCCAGACCTAATTGTTCATATACTTAGGGTTATATTAGTATGTCTTTTTAGGGTAGCTTTTGAAATTCTAAAAAAAACCACGCCACACAAACATACCTCTAAGAGGTTTCGAAGATGAATTTTCTGTAGAAACATACACCATCTGACAAAGATTACGGTACTTACAGCCAGAAACTGTGGTATATACCTGTAGTAACATCTCGATGAACAATATGCGAAGATTTCACAGAGAAAAAGGTACGTAACCGTTAAGGTGACATAAGGAAGCTCATAGTCTCTTGGCACAGTTCAAACGTAATGAGGACGTAATATCCTCTTGCCTAACGCTTTGTATGCTGGACAAAAATCTCATAAGACGACATTTTGATTTTTTTTTTAAATTTGACCATGAAATAGGATTTGACATTTTAAGGAAATTGTCTCCTAAAGAAGTCACTTTGCATGAAATGCTAAAGCCTATCTTATGGGGAAAATAAGAAATAATCCTCGATGTGTCGTCTGCTGAGTTTACCCATAGAGTGGTAAAGGTTAATTTCATGATTTTAATATTAGATAAAGTTGCAGCAGACATTTCCGGAAATTAAGGCACCAAGTGATATGAGATCAGACGATTTCGGTGGTCATTATCTCACCCAGAACTAATCTAACTGAAGAGCGGAAACAATAAGCAGTACATAACACCATGGCTGAAACATTTATAAACTAGCATTAGTAAAGGGCATGCGGAATCTGTGTTCGTAAAATATTTGTCGCGATAAGCCATCAGAGGACATAGCTAAAATATGGCCAAAAACGGTACCACTCACTAATGATTTATTGCCCTACCAAAGCAGTATGCAAGAGATATCAAAGGCGTGTCATAATGAGGTGACTATGAGATCCTATCAGAGAGTGCTAAAGTGACCTTCTGGGGGGTGGGGGGATGGGGGTGGGGGGGTAATTAATACTTTGGAGGGGATATTACGTGTGGGTCAGGTACATAAGCCAGTACTAAATTCCCTTATTGGGCCCCTACACTATCAATAATAAGACTTATGGTCAAGACGTATTTTAATTTCTTATCTTTAAATGAAATGCAAAACCCTTGTCCAAGTACACAGTAGTCAGTCTCATTATGCCATCTGCGAGAAATGGTTTAAATGATTATTGTGACAAATAGTTAGTTGATTAAAATTAAATTTCGAGTCTGACGGCTCGAAATTAATAACTAATCAACAATCTATACTTAAACGGCAGAAAATAATTGGAGCGAAACGTGGTAATTAAAACGGTATATTGCATTATTTTGTGATATCATAAAACAGAACAGAACAGAACAGATCTTTATTGAGAACTCCAAAGGGCTATAAAGCCCATCAGGACATAACATTTAACAGTGTGATGGCGAATATACACAATGACAACATTTTACATACACAAATCTGTAGTAATACTCAGTACTAGTAAATATGCATTAATCCAAATGATTTGAAAAATTAGTTATCTGAATAACTACCCAGACAGGAAAAGCCATAGTGATTGGGGCTTGTCTCTACCCGCTTTGGCTCACCTGTCTGGGCAGCCATTTTCAGCAGTAGAGTAGAAATCTGTGTTGTAATATACATCGTACTATTTATCCTTCAGACAAAATATTTGCAGACACTAATAAATAATATAGGAAATAGTAACATACGGAGAAGGTGTACACAGTTAAAATGATTTTATACATTGATTTTATTTATTTATCTTATTATTATTATTTAATTATTTTTTTTATATATATACTTTTGCTTTGTACCTGGAGCATGAGCTACCAAAGGATATGTACAAAAGTGTTTATTTATGAATAGAGTAGAATAGAATAGATTTATTTCGAAATTCCAATAGGTGCCCTTGAGGATATAATACAAACATATACGATGGCATATGACATAGTCATTAAAGATACAAAAGCATTTTCTGTTATTACCTGAAAAAAAAAAAAAAAAAAAAAAAAAATCAATACATTGTGTATATAATTAATATTATGGGGTAATCAACATTATGTGGAGAAGATGATATCTCACAAAACAGGGAAATCAGAAAATTAAAACAGCAGGTCGTGAACAAACTCAGTTGCACCAGCCGTCTCTTGCCAGACATCTTAAAGAATCTCATGCTACAAGAACGTGTGGCGGACCAATGTCCAGACAGCACGTCCCTGCATTCTTTCTTCTTTATGCAAGACACATCCCGCACAGAACTGGCCACAATCTGCCGTTCCAAAATCTGACACTACCAGTAGTCATCTAATGCTTTGGTCACAATACCTTCCGATTAGGCTTCCGATGTACTCCCGGCATGATTTTTAGCCATTTTCGCCAGGTCTCCGGCCGGACACCCGACATAGCCGGCCGGTGACCGGGGCTCTCAGGCAGCATCGGGGAGGTGCCGGAAGAGTTTTAACTTGAAGTTAAAATTTCACCGATGTCCGGTGGATTTTCATAATCGGCCACATATCCTTCACACACCCTTTAAGTATCGTCCGGTATCCGGCCGGGGTACGGACGTCATTCGTAGTCCGTAGGATACTCGGGCGATATTCGTACGATGTCCGGTCAATAGGTGGGTAATCGCCCGGACATCTTAGGATAATCGGCCGAAAAGTATTAGATGTTCGGACGGTGTCCGGCCGTTATTCGCGGCCTCGCCGGTTCCAGAAAATTTCTCTTTGGAAGTAGACGCCGTACGATTACCGGAAGGTCTTCGGACGGCCTCCGCTCGGCATCCGAACGGTGCCATTTATGCAAATTACACGCAAGAATTTTTTTCACCGGTGTTGTCCGATATCGGAAAAATTGCAAAAACCACCGGTGTGCTCCCGATTACCCCCTATCCCCGGACACCGGCCGATCTTTGTGACCAAAGCATAACACAGAAGTTTTATGCGAACATATCTCAATTTAACTCTGTACATAAAATAATAATAACAGTAATAATAATGATAATAACAATAATCATAATAACAATAATAATAAATATTATTACTATTATTATCATAATAGCATTAATGTTCAACTCTTTTATATATATATATATATATATATATATATACATATACATATACACACATATATACGTACATATATACACATACACACACATACATATACATATACACATACATACACACATACAATACACACATGGCCAAATGCCATTCCATCTACACAGTGCTGCATATATGTACTCACTTAGATTATATTTCTAGACTAATTGCATTTTCATTTTTTCTTTTTTCAAAGAATGAATAAATCATGAGGACACAGACTGACTGGCAAATTGTACGGCCTGTCCACACTCATCCGCCATTATGTCAGCCCATATCCACATGCTCTACATCATTAACTGAACTGCCTGTTATCTATTGATAGATAAAAAAAAAAAAAAAAAAAAAAATGTCAGCCCATATCCACATGCTCTACATCATTAACTGAACTGCCTGTTATCTATTGATAAAAAAAAAAAAAAAAGGCTTTTTACTCAATCATACTTGAATGAACCAAGTAAATATATCTGTATATGATTTTAAATGAATAACATACTTTGTGACAAAGAAAAAAAAAAAAAAAAAAAAAAAAAAAAAAAAACATTTACCAGTTTTCTCCGCCGTAACTAAGTCTTGTCGAAACGAAATACAAGACTCTTCACGAGCGGACAGAAAATGGTCCTTTTTACTCCTTTTTATTCAATATAACCATACATGTGCGCACATATATACTTATATGCTCATATACATATACATATACACCCATATGCATATACACATATAGTGTGATAGGTCTCATCTAGATCTTTGCTGTTTGACATTCAGTCTTTCTGCTTTACATATAAACGTCTTTCTAAACGATAGTTTGTTTAAATAAAAAAAAAGACGGCAAATGTCGTCTGAAATTTGGCACGAAAGAGATAAGGGGAAATGATACACTTTCAGGGTTGATAACTCTATCAAAATTGTTTTCATCTCCCTTTTTGTCTGGGAACAAATTATTTCCTGTAAGAGTAAATCATTTTCAGAAGGTATACGGGTGTCAAGAAATGCAGACAAGAAGTAACAAAAGCTGCCCCCCTCCCCCGCCCCCCCCCCCCGCCCCCCCGCCCCCCTTGTGAAAGTTGTTGGAACATTTTCCATATATATCCAGCCAATAAATAAAAATCGGATGGAAAAATAACGGACTTACGAGATGGAACGGGACAGAGGGACGAAATAACGGACGGACCAAGGTTACAACAATACCCGCGCCATCTACATGGTAGGGCAAAAAAAAAAAAAGCTAATTTCTTACTTTAAAACCTTAAATACCTTCCTCCTCTATGTACTAATCCAGTAACACAGTCGTGTATGGGCAAAAATGTAACGTCCGTTGACCTATGACGTCTGGTTTCAATTTTCTTTCTGACGTTACACAGCTGGGAAACAAGGTCACAAGGTTATATTTTTATATAGTGGGGTAGTTAACGCTTAGCACTCTGGGTAAAATTTTCAGTAGCTGGCATATTGAAATATGTTTGTTTGTTTTTTTCTCCCAGAAAATAGGTTTCGACTTTTCATGCAAAATATCTCCAATCTGCGTGAAATATCAAATCCTTTCTTTCTGGAAAAAAACATGACAAAAATCATTAATGTGTTGTCTGCTGAATTAGCCTAGAGAGTGGTAAAGGTTAAATATGTACACTTTGTATTTACCCTTAATATTTGATCACCCTAACTAAATAACTATACATGTGCTAAACTTCCGATAAGCCCATTTTCTTACCTGTTGATGTGTGTAAAAACTGCTGGATGAGTGGCAAACAGTGTAAACCCTGATCGTACGCCACCTGTTGCAGCGTCTCATTTGGGTCTTCACATTTTGCCTATGGCTGTCTGTCCCAATGTTTGGGGTTAATATGATATATCTTCAAGATAACAAGAGATTATGGCATGAGGTGAGTAATCAAATGACCTACATAGCCCTCCTGAAAACTGCTCCCATAACATATACAAGACGGATTTTTGTCTCGCCCATGGGCATTGACAATTTTAGGGTTTCTCATTGCTCCGGAAGCACTTTATGAAAGGTCATGGACAGGCTCCAATGCTATTTTCCATGGACTGCTTGTAATCAAGTATTAGCTTTAAAAAACAAACTTGGTCTACAGCGTAGATGTGTGCTAAGTCTAGACCAAGATATTTGTGAAAGCTAATACTTGTAATGGGGTTTACATTATTTTTGCTCTATTTGAATACATTGTAAATAGAACAAGTCAATTTTACACTCAGGGGCAAAAGAAAGTACACACATCCTTTATAGAACAGTTCAGAGATGTGGCGGGGGTAACTTCCTTTATAGAACAGTTCAGAGATGTGCGGCCGGAATAGGTGTACTTTTCATGCCAGAGATTTTATGATAAGGTATCAATTTTATCACACAATTATATAAATAACCCCCATTTCTAAAGCAGCGTTATATCAATACTCATTATTTTGCAGTCTTGGCAGAAAAAATAGCTTTAGTCTTACTTGGCCACATACATAATTAAAGTGCACATATATTTTTGCATATAATTCCCAAGTAAGTTGTCTGTTTTGGTTCTACTAGTATTTACTAATAATCTTCTATTATATAAATAGGGTCTCTTTTTATATGCAAATTATATGAATAGGTATGTTTTGTCAGTCTGGAAATTATATGAATAGTGGGTGTCTCCAGGGGCACATCCCCGCCAAAATATTTTCCGAGGTGCCGCCCCCCTCCCCACCCCCACCCCCGAGACTTAAATCAGCCTGTGTATCCACATAGCCTGATTAGAATTTTCATTTTCCGCTTGAATCTTTGCATCCTTGGCTATTCAAAATATAGCCAGTGAAGATTCTGATCAGTCTGTGCAAATGCGCAGGCTGATCAGAATCTTCGCAGGGCGCAAATGACGAAAGGCTCGTTTTCTAACGTTACGGCTCATATGATTATGCCTTTGTTCATTGCACACATCTGCAATTATGCCTAATACAGTTTACCCAAGGTACAATAATAATAACTGGATGAAACGCTTGACTTGCGACACTTGTCACTTCAAGGTGGCTATGTCATGCGTTTTTTTTTTCTTTTTGTTTTTTGTTGTTGTTTTTTTTTTTTTTTTTTTTTTTTTTTTTTTTTTTTTTTTTGAAGGGTGCACACTTTTTGTTTAACGTTAAAATCGCTAGATTCAAGGTAAGGAAATTGCACTTTTCTCCGGTTATATCCAACCGTTCTTCATAAAACAGAGTACATCGCATATTCAAATATGAGCACTATTCATAAACATACAGCGTATTCCTATTCTGCATGCAGTATTTGCAAACATTCGAAGCAAATGTAATTTTCGCTACGGAACTGTTGGAAGTGATCACACTTACATTTGTTTCGAATGTTTGTAAATACTGCACGCAGGATTTAGAAAAGCTGTATGTTTATGAAAAGTGCTCATATTCGCATATGCGATACACTTGTTTTTATGGAAATTGGTTGGATATAACCTGAGAAAAGTCAATTTCCTTACCTTGAAAGTGTGCAACCTTCAAAACATCCGTGTGACATAGCCACCTTGCATTGGCACCACATTGAGAAAATCTGATTTTGCTATAATTCAATATTTCAATTGTTGTTTCCCTGAGTAAACCACAAAGTTTGTATTTTTATTACATGATGGTAAGATTCTGTGACTGTTAAAAATCGTGCCCTTGGGATGTTACAGGCTGACCGCTCAAAATCGTTTGTCTTTCGCCTTACCCTTTCTGGTCTGAAGACCCCAAAAAGGGAATTAGCAAACAATGCAGGCCCAGATCAGACGCCGCAGAACGCGGCGTCTGACCACGGCCTACATTGTTTGCATTAAATACAGAAATTTCTATAAAACATAGTAATAATAAAAACTAACCAGACACCCAACTTTTGGAAATTGATCAGTCGAATGCGTTGTGGTTGAAGAGTCCACTGGACGTATATGGGTTAATGCAACACTCTAAAGACTCAACTGACCGGCTATAGGCGTAAACGTAATTTTACCAGTGAGTATATTATTGCTTCCCCATGTCGAATCAGGTCATTCACGATTGTTCGGTAAATGTATATATATAACTGCATGTTGGTGGCACATACGTCGCAGTAAAGTAGTAAAATTCAAGTATCTGAAGAAAGGTGAATCCTGGTCAAAAAATGATTGATTGTATATATTTTGCCACTGTATATAATCATTTCAGCGATGAAACACTGCTAAAATAACACAATATTATCCACTCACCGACGAAAACATTTTCGCTAACAAGCCACAGTTTTCATATATTGAGGCTACCATTACACATCAATGCATTACGAAAACACGCCTATACAAATACATTGTAAATTTTATCGCCGAAAATACGAAATATTAAGATGAAAAATTGTGATATTTTTTCTTATTTTTTGCTCAAAATATAGAATGTGGGTACTCGTTAGAACCGCCTCGGCGAGGCGGTTCTAACGAGTACCCACAATCTATGTTTTCAACCAGAAATAAGAAAAATAATGTATACCCCTGTAAACCCCAGTTTTACTATATAAAAGTGGGTTTCAAGGGGGTCAGAATTATATAGGCGTGTTTTCGTGATGGCCAGTCAAACGATATCAACCAGTGGAAGAACGAGTCACTCATGACTGTAACGTAGATTGGTTGTTTCTGGTCATGTGATGTTGTACAACCTAGGCATAGTCCGACGTTGTTCTCCAAAACTGTTGCAGGGTTCGTAAGCGGGTCATGGTCAAAAACAAAGATACGTAGGAGGTTTTCTACCGCTTTACCATGCGATGCTACAAGAAACATTTTGTCGTGAATTAATGATAATTCAGTAAGGACATGTTCCATTATATGGGCAGTGGACAACCTTTCGCCATGGAAAAGTAAATGTGACTGACCACGTATATCATTGCACACGTGTCAACGATAGAGAAACTTCACTCTCTCTCTCTCTCTCTCTCTATATATATATATATATATATATATATACATATATACGGTTTTTATATATACGGTTGGATGAATGCGCAGCATATAACAAGGACTCAGAGATGTTCTGCTGCTAATACTGGTCTATGTTATAGATGACAAAAGATGAAAAATAATGTGATGAGACATCATGATACCTGCAAGAAACAATATATTCTAAATTAGTGATAATTCAATAAGAGCCTAACTTCATATTATGGAGGTTACGCAACCTGTCGCCACGAAAAAATAATTATGACTGACCAAGTTTATGGTTCGTGGGCATGCGTATGTTAGTTATCCATGCATCAGTGCTCGCGTGGAAACAGTCACAGTCAGGTCTAAATATCGCATGTCTTTAATGAAACGAAAATGAATGTATGAAATGGAATATAATACACCATATAACAGGGAATATTAAGAGATAAAGGGAGTAAGAGACCCTTTGTGTGTGTGTGTGTGTGTGTGTGTGTGTGTGTGTGTGTGTGTGTACTGTTTCCCTCTATCTAGATGTTTATATGTAAGTTTATTGAATAACATTTTTATATCAAATTCCAGTAAGTTGTAATACTTAAATTGAACTGTCTGAACTGTTCGGTCTCATTATACAATTACAAAGAAAATGATACGTTCCGATGCCAAGACATGTAACAGGAAAGGGTAATTAGATTGATTATAACGAAATCAAATCACGCACAGAACTGGCAAGTATTAGCTAGAATGTCCTCAAGGGGAATTGATAAACATATAGGGGAGGCAACTCAGTCAAAATTGGTTGTGCCTCCCTTCTGAAAAGGAGTTTACTCTAAACGGAAAGAATTTGCTCCTAACGCAGACTCCTTTTCATAAGAGAGTCAGTGTGTGAAAAATTGTTTCCGTTTGAACAACGGCTGAAAATCCACCACGTGTAGCTATAAGCCTTTAATATATATATATATATATATATATATATATATATATATATATATATATATTGATGCATAATAATGGTAAACAATAAACGTCAAAAAGATTGCATTTGGAAACAAAGAACACACTACGGATTAGAAAATGGGAGTCGCGGTTTTATTGAGACTCTTCATAAGTAGTAATTGCGATGTATTCTATGTCTTGTAAAATATATACACTTCACTCTTATCAAATGATTCATGTATGTATTTTGTCTCAGTATAAATGAGCTAGCTTTATGCAAATAAAACAGTCTGTAGTATTCGCCCAGCATATCTCGTCTATAAAGTAGAATACATAACATGGTGTCAGAGAAAAAAGGGCTTACGTCTACACAAAAATCTGACTGTCTCTTTGTTAAAAGAAAGAGTAAAAGATAAGAAGATAACTATTTAAAATGATAATCTGTTTCGTATATTGACAAGTCAAAATGGATGAGCACACTGCTAAATTTCCTCGTATGGATTGGGACGCTAAGGACTCAAAGCATTCAAAGAGCATTGTAACTTTATATTTGGCGGCCCATTGAAAGCAAATTCAGAAGAAGAAAAATGTAGTTATTTAATGTTATGGACAGGAGAAACAGGACGTAACATCTATTCCACATGGGCACTTTCTGAGGAGGACAAAAAGAAGCTAGCAATTCATTATGACAAATTCGAAAATCATTGCAAGCCTAAATCAAACAAGATTTACCCCAGATACATATTCATGCGAAGGGAACAAGGAATAGATGAACCATTTGAAAAATTTGTGACGGATCTTAAATTACTTTATAAGGAATGTGGATATGATCATACAATGAAAGATAAAATGATGAGAGACCATATCATGTTTGGAATAAAATTGACCAAAGTAAGGGAAAAATTAATTAATGAAGGCAATAACTTGACACTTGAAAAATGCATGGACATACCTAGGACATATGAACTGTCCCAATAGCAGTTAAAATCCATGAATTCTGGCGAGATTCCAAATGTATGTGCGATAAGAAGTAAATTTCCGACTAAACAACGTCTGGTACGAAAAGCGGAGAAAACAAAAAGCTCCAGCGACAAATCTAAATATGACAAACAAGCAATAAAATGCAGGAAATGTGGATATACTCATTCTGATATGCATTGTCTAGCAATGGGTAAAATGTGCAGACTTTGTCACAAACTGAATCACTTCAGTAAAATGTGTTTGAAGAGAAAAGGACAGTAGAAAAGACACTGCAAAGCAATTCACTCTCTTGATGATTATGATTCTTGCAGTAGCGACAATTCGGATTTCGACAGGTACCTATGATAATCATTATTATGATGATGTTGTATACGTAAAAATGTTATCTGATGAAAAGGAAATTCACAGACTATCAGATGATTGGACAATTAAAAGTATGATCTATGACAATGAAATACAAATGCAATTAGACACCGGGGCCAGATGCAATGTGATAAGCAAAAATGTTCTCAAGCAAATGAAAATCAAAACAGTTTTGAAAAAGACAGAATCCAAATTAAGATCATTCAGTGGATATACCATCAGACCAATTGGATCTATAAAATTACCCTGTTACTTTAACAATAACATCTATGAAATTGAATTCCAGGTTATAGAACAAAATGCATCGACGATTTTAGGTTCAGAGACTTGCCAAAAGATAGGACTAATTCAAAGAATGTACAATCTTTAAAAAAACAGTGGAAAATGTGGATAATAGTGACATTCAAACTGAATACTTGGATTTATTTCATGGAATCGGACGCTTCCCAGGTAAACATAAGATTTATATCGAGCCTACTCTCCCACCCGTCGTACATCCATTCAGACAATTACCTATTTCTATGACAGACACGGTGAAAAATGAGCTCTCACGCATGGTCAAAGAAGGAATCATTAAAAAGGTAAAGAAACCTACAAGTTGGGTCAACAGCATGGTATTGGTAACTAAACCCAATGGTTCCATTAGACTTTGTATAGACTCACGAGACTTGAATTAGGCTGTAAAAAGGCAACACTTTCCATTATTGACAGTGGAAGAAGTGGTATCACGCATGCCAAATGCTAAAGTATTCAGCAAAATTGACTGCACATCACGTTTCTGGCAAATAGAGTTAGACCATGAAAGCTCTAAATTATGTACCTTCATTAAACCTTTCGGGAGATATCGCTATCTCAGACTGCCATTTGGAATAAATTGTGCAAGTGAACTGTATCAGTCTATTATGTCAGAAATGATCGAAGATATCGAAGATGCAGAAGTGATAATGGATGATATATTGATATGGGGAACAACACTTGAAGAGCATGATAAAAGACTGAAATTAGTTCTTGACAAAGCTATGAAGTATAATCTAAAGCTATCCCCTAACAAAACCGAATTTCATAAAAAACAAATTCGATATGTCGGACATGTTTTGAGCTCTGAAGGACTGAAACCGGACAAAAAAAAACTGAATTTGTCCAGTATTGAGCAAAAATTCTATCAAATATGTCAAAGGTATCAGCGTCATTGCGAGAACTTTTACATAAAGATATAGAATGGCATTGGGACATTAAGCAAGAAAACAGTTTCCAGACATTAAAGAAAATGTGTGTCAACGCACCAGACAAGACAAAACAAAGCCAATTGTTCTTACGGTTGACAGCAGTTCAAAAAGATTAGGTGCAGCTATTACGCAAGAAGGAAAACCGGTTGCATATGCATCATGCGCATTAACTGAAACGCAGTAGAGATATTCGCAGATGGAAAAAGAGACACTTGGAATACTTAGGAAATTCCATCAATACATTTATGGACATAATGTAATGTTGAAAGTGATCACAAACCCTTACAATCAATCTATAAGAAAGGTATTCATGAAATGCCTGTTAGATTACAAAATCTAATATTTCAACTACAGAAATATGACTTTGATATAGTTTTTAAGCCAGAAAAGTCAATGTTTCTTTCTCATCATCTCTCAATTTCATTTCGAGAAAAATCAAATGACAATCTGTGTGAGATGAGTGTCAATGAAATTCACATATTGTCATATTTATTCTGTATCACTTGAGAAACGTGATGAAATTAGACGAGCAACGATGGAGGACCATGAGATGACATTATTACAAGATGTTACAGTGAAAGGTTGGCCTGAAACAAAAGACCACTTGCCACCTGAGCTTAAAACGTATTGGAATTACAGAGATGAAATTGCTACCATAGATGGATTAATGTTCAAAGGATTAAAACTTATAATTCGTAAGAAACTGAGAAGTGATATACTTGACATAATACATTCTTCTCACCTCGGAATAGTAAAATGCAAATCAAGAGTACGTGAAGTGTTATTTTGGCCGTCTATGAACAGTGACATTGAGGAAAAAGTTTCCAAATGTGCAATTTGTGCCGTCAATCAGCCACAGAATCCCAAAGAATCGTTAATTCCAGACAGACCATGGAGTAAAATTAGGGGATAACTGCTTTCAAATTTGGCATTTGGAGAGGTAAATCGGCGGTTTTACGGTTGGAAATTTCGTTTTACGGCGACGCTGACGCGTCGCCGTAAAACGTAATTTGCGACCGTAAAACCGCAGATTTACCTCCCCAAATGACAAATTTGATGCAGTTATCCCCATTCTAATGCATTTATTCTTTTTTTCTATTGAAAAAACGTACTGTTTGCACAAAACGACAAGTGCTGTGAGCTGCGTAAAACCAAATGCCAGCCAATGAGAAGCGACGTTACGTGATGACGTCGGATTTGCGACAGTATATCGCAGAATATACCGTCGCAAATTTTTGACGTTATCCAATCAGACGTCGCGTTACATACGCGAGTGCATTAGAATAGGCGTTGATATATTTGAGTACAAGGGTCGTCATTATCTTATTTCTGTGGACTATTTTTTGAAGTGGCCAGAAGTTAGCATGCCAGATAATGTGTCTTCTAAGAATGTAATTCAGTACATGAAAGGACAATTTTCGGGGTATTGATTAATTGACACTCTAGTCTCGGATAATGGACCTCAATTCGCAAATGCCCAGATGCGTCAATTTGCGAACGAGTATGGATTTACGCATGTAACGTCATCGCAAGGTTTTGCGCCTAGCAACGGCCAAATTGAAAGAACTGTACGGACAGTCAAAAATATGTTTAAAAAGCAGATGATCCTTACATGGCATTACTTGACTACCGTAATTTGCCAGTAGATGACACAGGCTTGTCATCAGCGCAAATGTTATTTGGCAGACGTTTGAAAACAAAATATGCATGATATATTGCTAAAATTGTAACTAAAGTGTTTCCGGTTTTCTGAAAGTAAATTTGGATTTCTGCAAGTCTACGATATTTTGAGTCATCAGTGATCCCGATTTTATTAATGAAATTCTGGTAGTTTGTAGTAAATTCCGTTTTGTCGTAGTATATCCATTGATAAATAATTCCAACATTAGCGAATCATTACGAAAACACGCCTATTCGAATATATAGAAAATTTCAACTCCAAAAAGGGAAAATTTTCAGATAAAAAACTCCGATATTTTTTATATTTCTGCTCAAAACATAGATTGTGGGTACTCGTTAGAACCGCCTCGGTGAGGCGGTTCTAACGAGTATCCACAATCTATGCTTTTGAGCAGAAATAAGAAAAATAATTTATACCCCTGTAAACCCCAGTTTTACTATATAAAAGTGGGTTTAAGGGGATCAAAATTATATAGGTATGTTTTCGTAATGGAACTGATTTTTAACATTGTATCATTTAGTATTCCAAACTATGAATTAATTAAACATTATTTATCCAGCTGAAGAATAACACATTATTTTAACGATATATCCACATGAATGAATAAGCACTATGAGAATATAAGCACTTTGATTATAGAAGCATAAACTTACAGACCTTAAACCAAGAACACACTACGGATTAGAAAATGGATGTCTTGGTTTTATTGAGACTCTTCATAAGCAGTAATGAAGTTTGCAACACTGCTTACATTCTCTAGCGCATACATGAGCAGAACTATTGTATATATAGCCAAACTGGAACAATACAAGTGGTGTATTTACATAAAAAGGTTGCGACATTAGCGAAGTTTGAATTTTGCCCTCATTGTTAGAAATTTATTATATTAGATAGCTGCTTGCGGAAGGTAGGGGAAGGGAGATGTTAGTATTTCTTCTCTTTCTGGACTATTAATCACGTTTTTCCTCACTCTCCTGTTTGTCTCTATCCTGACTTCTCCTACGGTTTTCTGTTCCTTTTCTCCCTTTCTCTGTGGGAGAGATACAATGACCAACAAGGGATAATCTGTGCCTTAAACATGGCTTAATCAAACAGAATATTAGATGGCAATGTTTAATCCATTGATACCAAATGAGTTCTACCTCAACTCTTTGTACGGATACATTCCAAGTAGAAAGGATGTGTGGTTAATTTTTATCTAAACCATGGACTTTTCTGTCTAGATGCAAACAATGTAGACCCTGATCAGATGCAGCGTTCTGCCAATGTCCGTTTTGGTACGCTAGGCACAAGTGGATTAATTCGTATTACTTTGAAAAAGAGACCTGGCAAACAATGTAGATTCAGATCAAAGGCGGAGCCTAATTGAGAACTCCAATATTTGTCATTTATCCATCCAGCAACTTTAAAACACGTCAGCAGGCAGAAATAATTATCTTTATCAAAGTTTAGTACAAACCCAGTGAGCAGTCTACATAAATCTATAGCTGGTCGTTAGCGGTCCGTTAGGGTAGCTGACGGGCCGATAACGGCCCGCTGTGGATGTATAATAATGCTAGCTGGGTTAACATACTAAGGAATTGACATGTTCAAATATTAAGGGTTAATACGGTAAATATATGTACATGCAATTTGAAAAATAGTAACACATTATTAATGCGATTCTGAAATAATGGGTCCTTTGAAAGCAATATAAAATAAACATCTGAAAGTTTGCCTTTGGAACAAAAAAGAACACACAAACGAATAAGAATCGAGACTTTGTTTTATTAGTATTCTTATTATGTAGCATTGTAGTTCGCTAGGTGGCGTAAGCTCCCCAACCTTCTTCCCCTCTCCCTGGCACCGGTTAAGTGATTCTATTTTCGAAGTAACCACATTGGGTTCAATGATCTTATAAGACACAAGTTCTGGTAATAATTACATTACGTGATTATCTACCATTATTCGAATAGCGGGGTGTGGGGAGGGGGAGGGAGGCACAAAAAGCGAGATGTTTAAACGTGAGGATCAATCCATGCCTTTTGAGCCATTGCACATTGTAATGTTTTCGAAAGGAACTTCGCTGCGGGGCTTTTTTATTTTATTTTATTTTATTTTATTTTATTTATTTATTTATTTATTTATTTATTTATTTATTTTGTTTTTTCATGTTTCGTCCTGTTCGTTTTCTTATTGTTGTGTTTGATAGATCCTGTTTGGCAGTGTGATCATCTGGTGGGTATAAGGGAGCTGGTTGCTTTGATTCTCTTTAGTTCTGACTTGTGTACTATCTGTCGAGGTTTGTTTGCTTCTTCCTCTTGCATCACGAAAACATACCTATATAATTTTGACCCCCTTAAACCCCACTTTTATACAGTGAAATTGGGGTTTACAGGGGTATGCATTATTTTTCTTATTTCTGCTCAAAAACAAAGGTTGTGGGTACTCGTTAGAACCGCCTCGCCGAGGCGGTTGTAACGAGTACCCACAATATATGTTTTGAGCAGAAATATGAAAAAATATCTGATTTTTTATATCTGATTTTTTTATCTGAAAATGTTCATGTTTTGGTGGTAAACTTTTTAGTATATTTGAATAGGCGTGTTTCCGTAATGGTGTCTTTGGAAGGCTATGATCTGTGATTGTGGCCATACCTGGACATCTCATACATTAGTATACGGTATTAGTGAAATTGTCTGAGTTATAAGACTAACCAATCTAGATTTGATCGCTCTCATATTTATAGTCTCGTCATTGTATTCTCTGAGGTCCGTGATAGATAACTGTTTACAGACAACTCTTTATAGAGTACTGGTCTTCGTCTATGCCATGTCAATCAAAGATGTCCCAGTGGCACGTCTTTGCCAGCTTGTCACTGATGGGCTGATCACGGGACGAATCAAATATCGTTGAGGCTGACACATATAAATTGGAACTGCGGAACACTAACAAACAAGGTCACAGAAGTCTTAAATGTGAATTTATATAAATTAAGTGGAATAGATAAAGTTTCATGAGAAGTAATTCTTTCAAAATTGCTTAAGTCGTCTTCTGAAAAGAGGTCTCCTATGCAAGGAAAGAAGTTGCTCCTTATAAAGAAAAACTAAAAACTAAACGGTTGCCTCTTTTCAGAAGGCATTACGAAAACACGCCTATTCAAATATATTGAAAATTTTACACCCAAGAAAGGAAATTTTTCAGATAAAAAATTCTGATATTTTTCATATTTCTGCTCAAAACATAGATTGTGGGTACTCGTTAGAACCGCCTCGGTGAGGCGGTTCTAACGAGTACCCACAATCTATGTTTTGAGCAGAAATAAGAAAAATAATGTATACCCCTGTAAACCCCAGTTTTACTATATAAAAGTGGGGTTTAAGGGGGTCAAAATTATATAGGCGTGTTTTCGTGATGAGAAGTCGCGTGCAAAAAGTCCAAGTATAAAGTTTTCTTTAATGAACCATCCTTTTTACATCACTTAACAGACAGGCATGCGATTCAACCGAATATTCTGCATGGAACATCATACCACATGCGAAATGATATAGATACATTGAAAAATATTCGGTCAGTGATTGCTACTATTATATTAACAAATAGCGTGAGAGATTAATGTACTGAACATACGAGTACTAATCAAGGCTAAGCTAGAATAAGCCCAAGTCAGTGTCAGTAAATGAATAGAATTTGATAGCTCCACAGCGCAGCTGTAAATATTATTTTTAGCCGAAAATGTTCTACGTAAAATAGAACGGTGACAGGTTGATGACTTTGATGTCCTCTTTAATTGCAAGATGATGAGTCCTTAGACTGAATAACGGCTTAATCTAACGCTTTTTCAGGAGTCTGATTCCACTTAGCGCTATCTATGGTCGCGCATATCTTGGTTCTGCGTGTGATTTTCAGAAGGCAATAAACGATTTATTCCTGTAAGTGTTTGCGATTTGTGTGTGTGTGTGTGTGTGTGTGTGTGTGTGTGTGTGTGTGTGTGTGTGTTTTACTGTGATGTTTCATTGATGAGAAGAAGACTCTTTCGCGGACCAAACACATTTGTGGCATAATGGCATGTAAACGGACGAGCTACGTTACTGCTGGAGACGCTTGTTAGTCAAATGATAATAAACACAACTGTAGAGTTGAGAATAGATATTTATATTCAATTGGCACTGCATTAGAAGTAAAGCGAGGTTTCGTTCGAGTAAAACGTGTTTAGCACTACGCAAACTTGCCTGTTGAAATATATTGAAAAGTTCACTACCAAAAAAGGAAAATTTTCAGATAAAAAATTCTGATATTCTTTTTATATTCCTGCTCAAAACATAGATTGTGGGTACTCATGAGAACCACCTCGGCGAGGCGGTTCTAACGAGTACCCACAATCTATGATTTTAGCAAAAAAAATAAATAATTGATACTCCTGTAAACCCCAGTTTTACTATACAAAAGTGGGGTTTAAGGGGTTCAAAATTATATAAGCGTGTTTTCGTGAAGGTTTCTTCTGCTGATCGTTTCAAAGTGGTTCCTCTGTTGCTATCATTCATTGTTGCTCGTATTTTGGTTATTATAATTATGCTGCTTTGTCTTGTCGTTGTTCGTGTTTCATCCCAGTAGGCACACAACCTTGAAACAACATTGATTCAATGTCAAGACGTTGAATCACCGTTGAGTCGACGTTGTTTCAACGTTAATGGCCTGCTGGGATCTCTCTTTTTTATTTGCCTCAGGAAGGATGTGCTTCGTTATTTAGGTAACATGATTTATATATTTCGGGTTCTTTTGAATACTTTAAGGGAATTCACTCTGGCCATAAAGTATTGTACTCTCGTTGTAACTCTCAGCCTACCAGACCGAAAGAGATACCTCTGTGTGTGTGTGTGTGTGTGTGTGTGTGTGTGTGTGTGTGTGGTAGGGGGAAGGGGGAGGGGGGTGGCCGCGCACGCAGCCTCGCAAACTTCATTGCAGTTTATAAATAGACATAATAAAACCGAGTCTGCGATGTATGTTCTTTTGTGTATTCTTTGTTTCCAAAGGCAAGCTTTTAGATTTTTATCCCCTTACTTTAATATAACGACACAATACAGCTGTGTCTCCTCCGATTACGATAAGCACCCGAGAAATGGGTGAAAAATAAGTGCCAGTAATATCGACTTACATCCCACCATCATCAACAAGCCCCGGCAGTATTTACTACTGACCGTTCTACGGTGGTCATTCTGGTACTGTTCGTTTTTTGTGATGCCTTGTGGCTGCTCACCACGGGTTTGTTTTGTTTTGTCCTGTTTGGTACCAAGTCTCATAGTAATGTTTAATGTTTGGTGCGTCTTATCTGGTAATGTGATTGCCTCGTTAGGGGAAGTGGGAGCTGGTTGTTTTGCTTTTCTTTTTTTTATATATCGCGTGTAGTTTGTCTACTCTTCTTCTTGGTGTCTTTGGTAGGCTATGTATATTACTGGCCCTTCCTGATCATCGTCTTTACCATATGAGTACCGTTACGCCCATTAAGCATGTGCGTAAAGAACAATATTTGCGTTAAAGAGAGCAAGGTATATTTTAGTCCTTTATACTTGGGGCTGCTTTTAAAGAAAAGAATTTGCTCCCAGAACAAAAATATTAGCATTAAAGAAAGCTTATCTAACAAGATATATTTTAGTCCTTTAATTGGGGCTTCTCTTAAAGGAAAGAATTTGCTCCAGAGGAAGCAAATTCTTTTCCTTAAAAGTAGCCCCTAGTTTGGAAGCAACACTAAGGAGAAATTGTTTTCTAGATTCTTCAATATTTTCCTTGGGTGTACGTAAAAAAATATTTCGTTTTAGCTTCGCCACTGTTTAATACATAGTAATAAGGACTGAGCTACTGAAATGTGAAATGCAAGATGCAGTTACTACCGTTATAAAAATTACGTGTATTCTCTTTCTCCTAAATATTTATTCGAACAGCTGAACTCCTTGTCTGACTTTTCCTATCTTTTTTCTGTCTGCTGATCCGGCGAAAAACCTCTTGATGAATGACAATCAGTGCAGAACGCGGCGTCTGATCTGTGTTCACACTGTTTGCACAGATCTGAATGAATATATATATATAGTAAAAATGGTATGTTTAAATTTATGGATCGTCATTAAACACGGTTCTGTAGAGCGTGATGCATTCTTTGCATTATCACTTATGAAGAGACTCAATCAAACCAAGTCTTCTATCTTATTTCTTATATGTTTTCCTGTACTGCTAAATAGATCCATTTTTGACTACTTTAGTGCTACAAAATATTAATTAAGTTACCGAGGAAATGCAATAATCATGCAGCGCATTCATCCCAAGGCGTCGAATTTATAAAAGATGTAAAATAAATAATGACAAAACCACAAAGCACATTTGTAGTACATGCGACAAACATACAAACAAAGAAAATCTCATTACGAAAACACGCCTATTCAAATATATTGAAAATTTAGCAACCGAAAAAGGAAAAAATTCAGATAAAAAATCTGTTATTTTTTTCATATTCCTGCTCAAAACATAGACTGAAGGTACTCGTTATAACCGCTTCGGCGAGGCGGTTCTAACGAGTATCCTGAATTTATGTTTGTTTTAGCATAATTAGAAAAATAATGTATACCCCTGTAAACCTTAGTTTTACTACATAAAAAGGGGGTTTAAGGAGGTCAAAATTATATAGGCGTGGTTTCGTGATGTGCAACAGAGGAATTCCTTTGGAGAGATCAACAGAATAAAACTACGGGTACTTAAACTGTGTTTTGCCATTGTTCTTCATTTCTTCTTGCGATGCCTGAGGAAGACTGTTTCGTGATTGTGGTCTGTCCTGGGTGACGTATTTCCTTTGGGATCATTGAGCCCATCCTGGTTATTTTGAAAATCGAATACCGCTTAAGTCGGCGCTAGGTGGGGGGTGTGTGTGTGTGTGTGGGGGGGGGGGGGGGGGGGCGGGGGGGGGAGAGGGAGGCGTATGCAGTGTTGCATATGAAGAGACTTAATCAAACCGAGCCTCCGATTTTCGTGATTTTGTGTGTCCTTTGTTTCCAAAGGCAATCCTTTTTGACTTTTATTTTACTCTACTATAGCTGGTGTTGTGCCGTGTGTCGGCCGTAAAAGTCTCCCCGTACATCATCATAATGCAGGTTGTATATGATGTTTCTTTTGGGATCATTGAGCCCATCCTGGTTATTTTGAAAATCGAATGCCGCTTAAACCGGCGCTATGGGGTGTACGAGGGATCTTCGAAATGAATTGCTTATTGTCCTCTAGCTCGATATCCACGTGGGGCACGATAAAACCAATACATACCTGTATAGGGTTATTCATATCTACACAATCATGGTGAATAAATGTACATGTTAGACTAAGTGTAAGACATAAAATTTGCCATTTGAATACACGCAGTCATTGACCACTGCAGTAAAAATGGTTGGTAGAAGCGTCGACAAAAAAGATGAAATACGGGCTAACATCAAAGCTCGATCAAAACTTGGTTGTTCTTTGAAGAAGCTGATGACTGAAATTTCTACTGCTTTTGGACCTTCTTGTGTGTCTTATGACACAGTTCGGCGGTGGAAAAAGAAATTTGAGTATGGTGTAGAGTCCATCAAAAGTGCACCGAAATCAGGTAGGCCAAAATCTGCATCTCGTAAAGAAATCGTTTCCAAAATAAAGGAAATAATTGAAGGAGCTGCCAGATTTACAGTTCGTGATATTGCACGAAAGGTAGGCATATCACTTTCAACGGTTCACCGTATTTTGAAGAAGCATTTGAAAGTCAGAAAGATTTCTGCTAGATGGGTGCCACATCTATTGACTGACGAGCAAAAGAAGCAACGGGTTAAAGTGGCCAAAAAGCTGCTTCAAATGTTTCCAAAATATGACAAAAAGCAGTTTGCCAATATCGTCACAGGGGATGAAACCTGGGTCCATTATTTTGAGCCCGTCAGAAAGGTTAGCAAGGAAGCAAATTCGTGTTTTAGCAGCCTATTTTCAGAAGGGAAGCAAAACACATTTGCCAGAGTTGTCCCTTTGAAAGTGTATCCATTCCTTTAACCTATTTAAAACTGAATAAACTCTCCCACACTATTTATTGGAAGAGTCCATTTTCAAATTTAGGTATGTCAGTTTATATGATATAAATATTCCTTAAAAGAATTGTTGAACTATTTGCAAACAGTGGAGACCCTGATCGGACGCTGCGTTCTGCGGCATTTGATTTGGGTCTGCACTGTTTGCCAGTTACCCGTTTAGGGGTCTCCAATGGGTTAAGGAGTTCAAGATGGGATAAGGAGTTCCCTCCAATGGGTTAAGGAGTTCAATTTCGGGGACCTGGCGATTAATTGGGTAAACAGCTAAATCACGGTTCAGCCAAGTCGTTCGCCCATGATGATAGAATGACATTTAAAGATTTTGATTTGCAATAGACGTCTACGGAGTAATGGTCATGGGAATATGAATATTTATAATACCAAACAGATCTTAGAAACTGTCCGCAAGATGTTGCAACTTGATCAAGTACGTCTCGTATGTTGCTGGAAGTATGATAGGTATGGATTATCACGAGGCCATACACGACTTGGAGGGACATGGTGCGTTTCATGTCGTTTCACGGGTTTTCGATCGATTAACCCTTGTCCTGCTGAACTCAGATATATCTTGTCTTTGCAAACAGTGTAGATCCAGATCAGTTGGCTTCTCAGAAGCCAACTGATCTGGATCTGCACTGTTTATCATTAAGCATATGAATTTGTATCAACAACTGGATCAAGTAACCGATAGGCAGAAAATTAGAAGTGGGCGTGGAGTATTAATTTATTCAGCAGGACAAGGGTTAATATGGTGATACCCACAAAAAGGTAACAATCACGGGGCACAATACTCCAAAACATTTAATAAGGGTTAAATGACTTTTAATGGTATCTCAAAGTAACACTTCAACGTATACAGAACAAACACAACGAGGAGGACCTTCAACAGTATACCGTTCCGCCTTTGAACGACCAGTTGCAAAACTTTGAATAGTCAACTGCTTTACCCATTTATGCCTAGCGTCCAATAAAAGTGACATTGGCAGTGTAGACCCAGATCAGACGCCACAGAACGCGGCGTCTGATCATGATCTGCACTGCTTGCATTAAATACAGGAATTTCTATAAATCATCGTGATAATAAAAATTAACTAAACACCCCTTCCACTGGAAATAAACTTGTCCAAAGAGTTGAGTTTGAAGAGTCCACTCAGTATAAATGGGTTAAACGTGATTTTATGTCTGATCAATCGTTGTCCATAATCCTGATACAATTCCAGCTACATATAAATGTTCAGTCTGCTAATTGGTTCCCTAACTCACCAGTGGATCAACACCCACCCATCCACACGCACGTACACACGCACATTAAATTCTTAACACTTTAATATAACAAAGGATGGCTCGACAACAAACCTGAAAGCATAGCAAAAGGGTTAACCCGAAAGATACGAGAACGCCATCTAGATGAGAATTTAGCCCCGAGGGCTCACTGTATCTAGAGAATACTTATGCATTGGGAGATTTCAATTTTACTTCATCAAGCGACCCAATGCTTGACCCTTTTCAGTCTTGCAGTCCTAAACAGTTGATTTGCAAACAGTGTAGATCCTGATGAAACGCATCAGGATATACAGAGCCTACCATTCTATTTTGAGTTTTTGACTGAAACCCCTATTTAGAACAATGGTTCTAATCAAATTCAAAGATAGAAGAGTCCACTTCAGAAGTTCAGGGATGAAAGGGTTAAACATATCAGGTTTTTGTGTGTTCTTTTTTGATACGAGATTCATACAGCTGACGCGTACAAAGCTTGTGTTATTATAAGCAAATATACATTATAAAGCTATCACTTCATTTGTGCCGGCCTCGGTGGCTCAGTTGGATGCGCCGTCCGACTGGAGACCAGGAGGTCGCGGGTTCCGTGGAGATTGATCATGAAATATTTTCTACGGTCATTCTCTCCCTTCCGCTGATTCACGAAGGGCAGTTGTCAGTTTCTTGCGAAAGAATGTGCACAATACTGGTTAACCGCTTAGAGGACTAAGCCTGCCCAGTAAATGTGTGGTAAGGTAAGCTGACCGCGCACGACATGACCCCATTGGGTTGACTGGGCCGTAAAACCTCAACACAAACAAACAAACAAATCACTTCACGTGTATGCTACACTTTTAGCAGTTCTCTGTGAAATTTTTTTTTTTTTTGTTGTTGTTGTTGTTTTTTTTTTTATCCGTTATTGCCATTGTGTCATCGTGTCTTGTCATTGTTTTATTCTTTATCTCTTCTTCTTTCGGAGCTTCTGGAAGGCTGTGCTTTGTTATCATGACCTTTCCTGGGTAAATTTATTCATAGTTCGCATACCTCAAATAGCCGCTTATCTCGAAGTGAAAATTTGGTCTCTGTTTTTTACATGGGAGTCTAACAACAAGTAACAAAATATTGTGGGAAAGAGGAGAAACTACTCCTAATTGCTCTCCTCTGTTCCTCAATATTTTCAATATACATGTATCTACAACTTCAGGGATCAAATTGCAAATTAATTTCTGAAATGTGGCTGTTCGATTTATATTTTCCTCAATTCAGCAAACCTGGTATGTCGAGGTACGGATATTTCGAAGTATTTCAGAAAGTTCCTTGGACTTTGAGATAACGCGAGTCGACTGTATATTATGGCAGGGCTGTGTTCTGTGATTGTCCCCTTTTATATGTATCTCCGTATTTAATTTTTACCATTACGAAAACATGCCTATTCAAATACAATGCAAATTTCACCTCCAAAAACTGAAAATTTTCAGATAAAAAACTCCGGTATTTTTCTTAGTTCTGCTCAAAACATAGATTGTGGGTACTCGTTAGAACCGCCTCGGTGAGGCGGTTCTAACGAGTACCTACAATCTATGTTTTTGAGCAGAAGTAAGAAAAATAATGTATACCCCTGTAAACCCCAGTTTTACTATATAAAAGTCGGGTTTAAGGGGGTCAAAATTATATAGGCATGTTTTCTTGATGACGTTTTATTTTTATTTTCCTTTTTACAAATGTCATCTGGAATAGAACAAAATTACCTAATTCTGTGAAACAGTTACTTGAATCGACTGAAAAATAAATCAAATAATAATAGAAAAATAATATTTAAACTGGCCGTTTTGGAAGTGTTTATATCTTAGAGGCATTAAGCGTAATTCCGATTACTAGAAGCTTTATCTCGCACAATTTCAATGTTTACATGTATTAGACACGAAGATTTCATTTATAACTAATGAAACTGTTACATAACTTTTGTCTGTGCAATCCTTAAAGATAAATTTAGGTTGTTCGAATTAGTGAGACATGGTAAGAGCTGTAATCAATATAAATATCCCTAAATTGTCATTTATCCCTAAATTGTCATTTATGCTGTGGCAATTTCCAGTATTAGATTTGGATTCATTAGTGTCAAATGTTACTGATAAGTGTGAAAGTCTTAGGAATGATTGCACCATACAATTATAAAGAAATCAATGCACAAACCTACTTATTTGTTCAGGTCCTCTAGTATAGTTCCAGACGAGAGACAACATTGGTCGCGCAATGCGAAAACATGTCTTCGGATATATGCAGACTCAGCGAAGGCTCAAATCAGCTTGCGCACCCGCGCAGTCTGATCAGGGCCTTAAATGTTCGCTAACAGAACGCATCACGAAAACATACCTATATAATATTGACCCCCTTAAACCCCACTTCTATATAGTAAAATTGGGATTTACAGGGGTATTCATTATTTTTTCTTATTATGCTAAGAAACATAGATTATGGGACTCGTTAGAACCGCATCGCCAAGGCAGGTCTAACGGGTACCCACAATCTATGTTTTAAACAGAAATACGTAAAATATCAGAACCTTTATCTGAAAACTTTCAGTTTTTGGTGGTGGTATTTTCAATATATTTGAATAGGCGTGTTTTCGTAATGCATTGGATACTACAGGTTGTATGAATGGAGAGCAAAGGCCCGGATGATGTTTTGCGCATGTGCAGGATGATCTGAATTTGTGCATGCTGCGCATGCTCGAATTCTTTCGGTCGACGCGTCCCACATGACGTGAAAAAGTCTAATGTGCACCCTGATGTTCTCCCCTAATAAATGAGCAGCTACCAGAGAAAACGGAAAAAAAAGTTATCATTTATGAGCCGCAATGTTTACATCACGAAAACATGCCCATATAATTTTGATCCCCTTAAACCCCACTTTTATATAGTAAAACTGGGGTTTACAGGGGTATACATTATTTTTCATATTTCTGCTCAAAAACATAGATTGTGGGTACTCGTTAGAACCGCCTCGTTGAGGCGGTTCTAACGAGTACCCACAATCTATGTTTTGAGAAGAAATATTAAAAATAGCAGAACTTCTTGTCTGAAAATTTTCATTTTTTTTTTGGTAAAATTTTCAGTATATTTGAATAGGCGTGTTTTCATAATGAAAGGAACCGTCTGAGATGTGCGCCCAACGAAGACTCAAATCAGCCTGCGTACTTACGCAGTCTGATGCACAGCCTGATCAGAAACTTCATTTGGTGCACATTTCCGAAGGTACGTTTTCTGACGTAGCGGCTCACATAGATAAAACAGGGCTGTGCAGGGGTCTACATTATTAGACGTATTTTTTTCCCCCAGAATTTTACAGTTTCTAAACCAGCTTTGCAATAGTTTAATCCTTTTAGCAATCTTTTTACTGCATTGATATGTCTTAATAACATCTTTTTTTACTGCATTGATATTTCTTAATTAGCTTAAAACTCCATATTCCTGAAAAATAGACATTTTATTATCCAAGAAAGGTTTATTAAATTGATATATGGTATTAATGCAATCATAAAATGTGGCCCCTGACAGCCTGTAAAATTTCAGTTGGTCTCTCGTTCTTGAACTGGATCAAAAATGAAATTAATTTTTATCGTATCTCTGAATAAATTTTGGCAACATTATACATTCATTTTTATCCAGTTCAAAATCGAGAGACTAGCTGAATTTTTACAGGCTGTCAGATGCTTTATGTGGTCGTAATAATACCATATATCACATCACGAAAACATGCCTATATAACTTTGACCCCCTTAAACCCCACTTTTATATTGTAAAACTGGGGTTTACAGGGGTATACATTATTTTTCTTATTTTTGCTCAAAAACATAGATTTTGGGTACTCGTTAGAACCGCCTCATCGAGGCGGTTCTAACGAGTACCCACAATCTATGTTTTGAGCAGACATATGAAAAAATATCAGTTTTTTTTATCTGAAAATCTTCAGTTTTTGGAGGTTAAATTTTCTATATACTTTAATAGGCGTGTTTTCGTAATGAATTTATTAAAACTTTCTTGCATTAGAAATGTCTATTTTTGAGGAATATGGAACCTTTACATGTAATAAGAAAAGTACTCTTCATTTTTCGCAATATATCGTGGAGATGACAAGGCCTTTTACCCCAGATTTGATACACATTTAAATATCCCCTTTCCCTCTTCCGGCTACGCCTACAGCAAGGACGACTTACGAATCTCTCAATGGACGGCAAACGACGTACAGACGCAGGTGTATGGGTTGTGCCTATTATGGTTTCGTACCCTGGGACCCCCTGCACCTAAGAGACTTAACCGCAACAACAATAACTACCCCAGATTTTATGAAATGGACCCTTCCATCACGGATGATTGACATGTCCATTGTTGCCAGTAGGGCTGTCTGTCCAAAATCAAGACGGAATAGCAAACAGTGTAGATCTTGATGAGACGATTCATAATGAGACGTCACATTAGGATCTAAACTGTTTGCACAGGGAACTGGCTTGGTCTGTAGGACTGAAGAGGCTAACCACGATGTTCTTGGCTTGCCTTCGTAAAAAAAACAACACCAACAAAACAACTATTCTACCCGTATCTCCATAAATACCGGCTTCCACAGCAATCTATATATGAGCCAGCGCAGGACAAAACCTACAATAAGAATTGTGCCACCAGTGAAGACTCAGATCAGCCTGTGCATCCGCACAGTCTGATCAGAGTCTTCGCTGATCAAATGTGCCTTCTACAACCTCCAGGCTATCCAAAGGTGGGTAAACGAGAATACTTTCCATACTGGATGGATGTACATGCTTATCTGAGCTTTTGCTAGTCACACAGGTCTTATTGTATATAGGTTTTGTCATGCGCTGGCTCGTAGCTGTTTCGTTGCGCATGGACACACCACTATACAATTATATTCAGACATGTTGGTTAACCATTTATAATTGTACAGAAAACATATCGTTACACTTCAACACTTCATTTTTACTCTTTCGGTGCCAAATTTCAGACGACATTTGTCGTCTGTTTTTTTTTTTTGTTGTTTTGTTTTATTATTTTATTGTTTGTTTTATGTTTCTTTTTTTTTTTTTATCTTAACAAACTATCGCTTGGAAAGACGTTTCTATGTTAAGTTGATAGACTGAATGTCAAACAGCGTAGATCCAGATAATACGACTCATTGAGTCGTCTCATCTGGATATATGCTGTTTGCATAAACCTATTATTATCGCCTGTGGCAGTGAAAGAGTTAACTGCAATGATGTATCGTAAATTAAACATACAGACAGTGAAATGGACATGTTATTTTGAAAATAAAGTCAGAAAACAAACGTATAATAAACACAGCATTAGCCCTTCGTGCTAATCACAAATTCTTCAGACGACATCTTATTTTGTTTTATTTACTTATTTATTTATTTTTTTTTTCGGGGAAGCAAGGCTTGAAGTTTCATGTGAATCGTCTTATGCCAAGTTTTATTTTCTATGTAAAATAATTACACAAAAACTTAAATGTCGTTTGCTTCAATTTTGCTTAGCATTTTAAGGGTTAACTGCAAAACACGTGAACGTGACATCAGCAAACGATAGCTTATGTCATTTAGACAAACGTTATGGTCGCAGGCGCATAAACACTATGATCGCAGACGCATAAACACTATGTTCGCAGACGCATGAACACTATAGTCGCAGGCCCATAAACATTGGTCGCAGACGCAGAAACACTATGGTTGCAGGCGAAAAAATACTGGTAGCAGGCGCATAAACACTACGGTCGCAGACGCAGAACATCACGAAAATATACCTTTATAATTTTGACCACCTTAAACCCCATTATTATACAGTAACACTGGAGTTTACAGGAGTATACATTATTTTTCTTATTTCTGCTCAAAAAAAACATAGATTGTATGTACTCGTTAGAACCGCCTCGTGGTTCTAGCTATTACTCACAATCAATGTTTTGAGCAGAAATATGAAAACTATCAGATTTTTTATCTGAAAATTTTCAGATTTTGATGGTGAAATTTTCAATATATTTGAACAGGCGTGTTTTCGTAATGAACACTATGGTCCCAAACGCATAAACACTATCGTCTCAGACGCAGAAAACACTATGGCCGCAGACGCATAACACTTGTCGATTGAAATGAAACAAAAAATGTATGATCTCTACTTATATCTTATAGAAACGAGTAGCATTTCAGAAAGGAAACAATTGTTATAGAGTTATATCTCGCTTCAAAATGTACCAATTCCCCTTTATTAATTCGCCCAGTTTCATCAGCCAGTGATGTTTTCTACATAATCGAAATGGTTTTGACAATATAATTACTGATTAGAAAACCACGGATGTTGTCTTTATGTGGCCCGGAGAAGTACTTTACGACCCCTATTTGCTTTGTCTGGCTGATTAGTCCCGCATTAACCCTTGTCCTGCTGAATAAATTAAGAAGCCATACCCATTTCTAATTTTCAGCCAATCAGATTACTTGATCAAGGTTGTTGATATAGATTCACATACTTAATGGCAAACAGTGCAGATCCAGATCAGTTGGCTTCAGAAGCCAACTGATCTGGATCTACATTGTTTGCAAAGGCATGGTATATCCTGGTTCAGCAGGACAAGGGTTAAAACCACAATACATATTATTATCAACGGGCAAAACAAGTAAAGGTGCAAATTAATTTCGTCTGGTTGGTGCGCATTTCCGGGAAACTATATATTACTCGGACATTTCGGCTGCATTTTTCAGCATCAATTGAGAATCAATCAAAAGTCAATTAAACCGAATCTTGAGAAAGACCTCTACGTACGCAAACACTAATGTATAGCAACACGTCTTTGCACTTAGAGTAGGTCCTTCTTTGTTGTTAAAAAAAGTTAAGCACTCCACGAAATTTTATCACAATTTGGAAAGCTTCACCCCACCCCCCCCCACCCCCCCTCTCTCTCTCTCTCTTTGAAATAGCTCGAATTTGAGATAAAAAAAAATAAAACAATAAAACAACACTAAACATTTTGCAAAATAAAAACAAAAGAAAAAAGGGGAATTTTACATAATAACAGCGGTATCACGCAACGATCAGAACCACTTGAAAATCCACAGCATGAATGCTTTTACAATTTCTGACCTATAGTTAAACATGGTGGAAATTTCATTGTAAAAAAATGCCCAGTCAAGCGTCGGGCTTCCTGAAGAGGCAATTCATTCCAGATGTGTACTGTTGACAGCGTCCCTAATGACTGGTCATAATTCTCTCAGGAGCACCAATTTATATTTATACCAATAATGATATCTTCTAACTTACTACTTTTTATAGACTGATTTTTTTATCTTTTTTCATGGGGAGCTTAACTTTTCTCCCGGTGTATATATTACGTACACAAATAAGAATAAGACCTATAACCAGAGTCTCAGACGGTTTTCAATTTACTCTTTGATTCGTCTTCGCTAGTGATATATTGTCGCCATAAAAAACGTCGTTTCGATATCCAGGATATAATTTATCCCCGCTTGGAAAATAAGCCGGAACACAGCATTTCCTCATCACGAAAACACGCCTATTCAAATATATAGAAATTTTCACCTCCAAAAACTGAAAAAAACCCTCTGATATCTTTCATATTTCTGCTCAAAACATAGATTGTGGGTACTCGTTAGAACAGCCTCGGCTAGGTGGTTCTAAGAAGTACCCACAATCTATGTTTTTTGAGCAGAAATAAAGAAATAATGTATACCCTGTAAACCCTAGTTTTACTATATAAAAGTGGGGTTTAAGGGGGGTCAAAATTATATAGCATGTTTTCGTGATGTACTGGAATGCATGTGCGCCCAGCGATAAGTCTTATCAGCCTGTTCACCTAATGTCCGCCTGAAGACGCTTTGGGTCCTTGGCTACCCACAGAGTGCCTTGCGAAGACACTGCTCAGAGTGCATTGGGCGCACATGAAGTCTTATAGGAAATGCTGTACCCCGGTTCATATTTATTTGATGACTAGAAATTTAAGGCAAATGGAATTTGGACCTTTTGGGGTCATTTTCTATAATAGACACGCAGTTTGTGACATCCCTACGGCTCACTTTTCAACAACATACAATTACATTTTTTTTGTTTTGTTTCTTTCTAATTTTATGCTCCCTAATCAATCGAAACTTTGATGCTTTCAATGTTTTGAAATGAGGTAGAAGAGAAAATAAATACGAAAGCATCTAACGTCTCATTTTAGCGTTTAGAAAAATGCGTTTATTTATAAATTTAATTTTACATGCCGGTTTTTTTTTTTTTTTTTTTTTTTTTTTTTTTTTTTTTTTTTCCTTCTTCTTCTTCTTTTTTCGAGTATCAGGCGCATCATTCAGCATCAAATTATAACTTAACTCCGAAAAGTTTTCTTTTACGTACCCTTTCAACCTTATAAACCAAAATAAAAACTTCTTCTGCTGAATAAATTAAGATGCCACTCCCACTTCTAATTTTCAGCCAATCAGATTACTTGATCCGGATTGTTGCTATAAATTCGCATACTTAATGGCAAACTGTGCAGATCCGGATCAGTCGGCTTCTTCAGAAGCCAACTGATCTGGATCTACACTGTTTGCAAAGACAGGGTATATCTGGGTTCAGCAGGACTAGAGTTAATATGTAAACTTTGTAGATTCAGATGAGACGGCTCGTAACGAGCCGTCTCATCTGGACCTACACTGTTTTCTATTCGGTTCTAGATTTTGACTGATATCCTTATTTGCATCGATGGACGTGTCCAAACTCGAAGACGTAGAACAGTCCATTGCGGAGACGCAGGGATGAAAGAGCTAAGCTTCACCTGAAGTTTATTATGACAAAAAAGTACGTATTGCCCAAGTCACCCCCACACATTCGTCCTTCGACCTTTGAAGTGACAACATCGCTAAATAACGAATAACCATGTCTGGTTCAGTTATGCCTGGTGTACCCCTCAGAGCTCTGAGCGAGTACAAGTTTGTCGGCACTCCACTCTGGAGGATGGCCGACGGAAAGGATTTAGTTCAGGTTGAGCTAACCTTTCACAAGAAGCTACCAACGCCTCGAATCTACAAGAAGGGGGCTGAAAGCAGAAGGCAGCCTGCTCCCCCTGCTGGCGAGTGGCCTCGCCAGCCCGCTCTTGTTAGAAGACCGCCGCCACGCCGAGAACCGACGCAGATGGAGGGAGACGCTACCACCACCACCACAGACTACAATACAGACGCCGCATCAGATCATCAGACCACGCTACAAGACTACAGCTACCATCACCGCATCGCCGACTATCACCAGACCAGCACCAGCGCCAGCGTCTCCCGTGACACCGCCTCCGAAGAAAGCCAGAAAAGAGTCTCCAGCACCAGAACGCTCGATCCCGTACTGTTCGTAGCACTACGAGGAAGAGTACCCGATCCATGAGAAGTACGACCTACAGGACGCTCTAAGTAACAGGTTCCATGGACACGACGTCGCTATAATCAAAGCTCAAAGAATCCCTGAAGAAGATGAGAAGATGAACATCGACCTACCAGCATACTTCTTACACAGAAAATGGAAGAAAGATTGGCTGTTCATCAAGGGACCGACGTCAAAGTACCACCACGAGGAGTTCTACACTAAAGTGGAAGAACTAGCCAAATCAGGAAAGCCACAGACGAATATCATATCCTGGTTTGGTTTCCTAGAGCGTTCCTGCGGCGACCCAAAGGGGAAGTACCAGTTCGTTAGAGTGGAACCACGCTAGAGACTCGGGTGAGGACACCCTCCTGGATCATGAGTGAGGACACCCTACTTTCTTCATTAACATGGGTGAGGACACCCTATCAGCGCCCTGGGTGAGGACACCCTCTCGGCAGTCTGGGTGAGGACACCGCTCCGGCGACTCCCTTCCTCGGCTAGTGACTGAAACCTTAGCACGACTCGAGCTGAGTACCTAATGCACAATGCAGTCGGAATTGACACGCATTAGGTACGAGATTAAAAGCTCAAACTTTTCGGCCGATCTTCAAAATTCTGCAACTTACAGGCTGGACTACTACTCTCGCACGAGGTCTGGACACGCACGAGGTCTGGACGTGCACGCACTCCGTGTCTGGGCGAGGTGACCTAGTTATGAATTATAACTAGGCACCGTTTCAAGCCAACCCAGTAGTCCAGTAAAACTAATCCAGATTTATCTGGCGCTGCCTCTATGTGACTCAGTTGCCTGGCTGCGTTAAAAAACTGAAAACTGAACTATTGCCCAAGTCATGAAGTTTATCACTTCTTGTAGCAAATTTATTCTTCTTTGAAATAATATGTCATCAATCGTATTTCGTGTAACATTGTATCACATTTCATTAAATAAGCTGTTTATTCCATATTACTGTTTATAAAAATGAGTTAAGGTGTTTGCAAACCGGGATTAAATACATGTACATAAGTCGTAAGACTTTTTTTCTGAGTCCCTTTTGTATGCTGTTGTTATAATTGTATTTCTCCCATAGTTTTATTTGGTTTACAGATGTCAATAATAAAAATAAAATATGTTAAAAAACGCTTTGTCAAAACAAATATCATTTCAATTTTTATTTTATTTTATTTTATTTTTCTTGCGCTATTTAGCCTGTGTAATTTTATTGACCTGTCACTCTGACATCACGAAGACAACCTATACAGTTTGACCCCTTTAAACTCCACTTTTATATAGTAAAACTGGGGTTTACAAGGGTATACATTATTTTTCTTATTTCTGCTCAAAAACGTAGATTGTGGGTACTTGTTAGAACCGCCTCAGCGAGGCGGTTCTAACGAGTACCCACAATCTATCTTTTGAGCAGAAATTGGAAAAACATCAGACTTTTTATCTGAAAACTTCCAGTTTTTTGGTGGTGAACATAAATTTTCAATATATTTGAAGAGGTGGGTTTTCGTACTGCCTATACATTTGATATTCATAAGAATACATGAGACAGCGTGTCACTCGCCTTAACATGTAATGTAATATCTGTTTACTGGAAAAGGACTAGCGCAAGCGCGGGAATAATATTACATTACGAAAACACGCCTCTTCAAATACAGTAGAACCTCGTCAATTCAAACTCCAATAATTCAAAATTCTCAAACATACATATCATTTTGAAGTCCCAACTGAAATGTATGAATGCAGTTTAACCCTCAATTATTCAAAGTATCAATAATTCAAACAAAACTGCTTGGTCCCTTGGACTTTGAATTATCGAGGTTTCACTGTATATAGAAAATTTCACCTCCGAAAAACTGAAAATTTTCTGATAAAAAAACTCTGATATATTTTATATCTCTGCTGGAGTAAGTAAGTAAGTAAGTAAGTAAATTCTTTATTTTACGAGGGTAGCCCTATTGGCTTTACCAATCTTCCTTGGGGCCCTCAACAAAACTACATACATACAAATACATACAACAAGTTATTTAAAACAATGATTAAAATGGAGCGGTGTACGAGATAATGGTACTTATGGTATATGCGACCAGCAAAGGCCCGAGGAGCAACTGCCTGCTCGCAGACATGAAGCAAATTGACCAGACAACGAAGGTAATCAGACATCTAGCTCCACTAGACGATTTTTTTTGATCGGGGTTTTACGGCCCTTTCAAGAATATTTCACTTATATCGAGCCGATCGTTCATCAAAAGTGAGCGTAAACCGGAGTTCATCAAAAGTGAGCGTAAACCAGAGAACCCGGGGAAAAAAAGCACCTGACCTTCCGTAAGCAGAATGGGTTTCCTACATGTCACCCGAGCGAGGCTCGAATCACAACAGTGAGAGACATAAAAAAAGAAAACAAGAGGCGGTTGTAACGAGTACTCACAATCTATGTTTACGAGCAGAATTATGTAAAATAATGTATACCCCTATAAACCCCAGTTTTACTATACAACAGTGGGGTTTAAGGGCGGGTGGGCGGAGTGTGGGGGGGGGGGGATCAATATTTTAGAGGCATGTTCTCGTGATGAAAGTTTGATCCCTCCGAAAGATTTTAGCTTGAAAACAACTGAAAGTTTGAGGTCATTGGTCTACCGTTTTCGGACCGTTTTTACCGTGTAATAGACTTGTGATGGGGCTAGAAAGGAGAGTTGTCTAGGAGCATGTCAGTGCCAAATGTTTTGCAGTAACGTTTACGAAAGGTCTACAGTCTTCGCGTGTTTTGCTAATTGCCAATTAACCCAGCATACTAAGGTTCGAAACTCTGGGACAGTTTGGCCAGTGGACGATTTGGCCCTGACGATATGGCCTATAATCATTTGCCCAGGACAATTGGCAAGCCAAAAATATTGTCAAGGACAATTTGGCCAGATTAATATGATGGACAACTTAATGTTTTGTGGTTTGTCTCTAATATACATTACTGATTGACTTTTTAGAAGAAAACTTTTAAAGAAGAATTTAATTAATTAGAAATTTTTATTTTATTAATATTTTTACTTCGGGTCAGAGATAATCTGGCCGGCCAAAATGCTTTAGTAGCAAATTAGTAAAAATTGATAACAGAAAAGATAAATTTTAATGATTTTGTTCATATTTGTTGGATAATGAGAGTAATGAGTATAGTTTTGTATGCATGATTGATTGGTTAACTGATTTGTTGATTAGTTTTGATTCCTGGCTTTCCTAATTGCCTTTTGTTTTTAAAGAAACAAACTCTTATCCCCTCTTTAGTTGTATAGACTTTGTGATTTTTTTTAATTCATCAATGACAACTTTTAATTGCTATAAAAGTTTGTCAAAGATTAAAGTAACTGGTGTATATTTTGTTTGTTACACCACAAGAGTTTCATTAATTATTTGATATATATTTGCTTGGCTAAATACATGTAACGTGTTTGACTACAAGAAATGTTTGACTTAATTGCGATACAGTTATTAAAAGATCATAGAAAATCAAAAGGATTGTTTTTTACTTCACAAACAAAGTGAAATATAGGGAAATGTATGATGAAAATATGTTGTCAAATAGAAACTGCTCGAATTTGTAATTTCCTCTTATGTCAACATTTTTTTCGCTCATCAAAGACAAGAAACGACAAATAAAATGATTGAAAGAATAGTAGGAAAAACTACTAGGAAATATTAATCTGGCCAAATTGTCCTACCCAAAATTTTAGCCGGCCAAATTGTTCTAGGCCAAACCATCTTAGACCAAATTGTCAAGGCCAAATCGTCCGCTGGTCGAATTGTCCGTGCACCAACCAAAATATTGGGTAGGCCAATTTGGCCAGATTAATATGATGGCTAGTTCAAACGAACCATTTAATGTTTTAGGGTTTGTTTCTAATATACAGTACTGATCGACGTTTTAGTGGGGAAATTTTAAAGAAGAATTTGACTAATTAGAAATCTTTCTTTTAAGTATTATTAATTTTAGCCCGAGATATTCTGGCCGGCCAAAAAATCCTTAGAAGCAAACACATGTACATTAAAAGTTGACAATAAAAAAAGATACTTTTAATGATTAGTTTAAATTTGTTGGACAACAAGATTAATGAGTATAGTTTTGTATGCATGGTTGATTGGCTAACTGATTTGTTGACTAGTCTTGATTCCTTGCTTTCCTAATAGCCTTTTTTTTAAAGAAACAGACTCACATCATCCATCTAATTGTATAGACTGTGATTGTTTTCATCAATGACAACTTTAAATTGCTATGAAAATTTTCAAAGATCAAAGTAACTGGTGCATACTGGCTGTATACGGCTGGTGCAACTGAGTTTGTTCACGACCTACTGTTTTAATTTTCTGATTTCCCTGTTTTGTGAGATATCATCTTCTCCACATAATGTTGATTACCACATAATGTTAATTATATACACAATGTATTGATTTTTTTTTCAGATTATAACAGAAAATGCTTTCGTATCTTTAATGATTATGTCATATGCCATCATATATGTTTGTATTATATCATCAAGGGCTTTAACGCCTACTGGAATTTTGAAATAAAATCTATTCTATTCTATTCTACACATTGTCTTTACATCACAAAATTTTTATTAATTATTTTGTCAATATATAATTGCTTGGCTAATTAATTAGCTTGATTACAAAAGAAAATGTTTGACTTAATTGCAATACAGTTATTGAAAGATCATAGATAAAATTACTGAAAAAATGGTGTATGATGAAAACGCGTTGCTAAATGAAGAAACTGCTCAAATTGTAAACTTTCCTCTTATGTCAACATTTTTTTTCATCCACCAAGCCAAGAAATGATAGATAAAATGATTGAAAGAATAGGAATAGGAAACACTGATAGGTAATATGTGTTTGGCCAACTTATCCTACCAAAAAAATTTGGATGGCCAAATTGTCCTAGGCCTAATTGTCTGGCCCAAATCGTGCGCTGGCCGAATTTTCCATGCATTTATAAGATAATTATGAAATTTAAGGTTGAAATTGTAACTTGTTGAAATCTCCCGACTCTCTCCCCTTCCGCCCCCATCCCCCTTCCACCCACACACACACACACACACCACAACACAAACTATCATCACAATTTGCAGCCATTTATTTTTAAAACTAATGAATAGAATAAACTTATTTGTGCATAAGTAGTAACCGCAAAGGAGTAAAAAAAAGGCCAAATTTTTGCCCCCACCCGCACCCCATCTCCCACCTCACAACCCCTTCTGAACGGACAAATCTCTATGTATTTCGTACCTTTATTTAATCCTATCATCAAATATAAATGGAAATATATATGTGTCAGTACCCCTTTAGGTCATAGTTTCGGTTTAGTCTCAACTATGTAATCTATACAAATCAACATCGTTAATTTTACAGTGATAATGCAACGTGTCAGAATCAAAATGTTAGTGTTTTTGTTTTTAGAAAGTACTTAAGTTTTACGATTGATTTTGGATTGTTATGTTTATATAAGGATGTACTAGGGTTCATGTTTGATAAAATGGGCCAAAATAGGCCACTTATTGCTTTTCTGGCTACTTCAAATCTTTGGCTGGTCTAATAATAATTCGTCTGACATTACTGACAATGACTAATCTTATTCACATGAGAGAAATGTTACTGTTTGTGTGTTCTGAGATGGCTGATTAGACCAATTCTAACTCTCAACTGTCTGTTGCAGATGAAACAACAGAGGTCAGAGCAAGACAGCTCTGTTGGTAATGCCTTAGTTCTGGCTGTGCACGTTTCTGCTCGGCTTCGCTGATTCTTTTTGCCTCATATTCACTAGCACCCTTTCTTGCTCGGTATTGTGAAATTTGTTTCCATGACTCTGTTGGTATGTTGAACTCCTTGAGGGAGGCTTTGAGGGTGTCTTTGTATCGCTTCTTCTGACCACCATAGGAGCGTTTGTCCATTTCTAGTTCTCCATAGAGGATTTTCTTTGGTAAACGTTCCACAGACACCCTGGTAACATGGCCTTCCCATCTTTACTGCGCCAGTTTCAGAAGAGTATGTACACTCTGCATCCCTGCCCTTTTCAGGACTTCTGTGTCTGGAGTACTGTCTTGCCACTTAATCTTTAAAAGTTTTCTAAGGCAGCTTGTATGGAAGTGGTTCAGTCTTTTGCCGTGCCGTTGGTAAACTGTCCACGTTTCGCATGCATACAATAGTGTTGGCAGCACCACAGCTTTGTATACTTTCAGCTTTATGTAAGGCCTGATTCCATTCGATTCGAAACACTACCACGTAGTCGGCCAAATGCTGCACTTCCTTTGGCAATCCTGGCATTGACTTCATCATCAATAGGCACGACTCTTGACAACGTGCTTCCAAGGTAGGTGAACTAGTCTACCACTTGCAATCTTTGACCTTTCACTGTAATGGTGGGCTTGTAAGGCTTGCCAGGTGTAAGTATCTGACTCCTGTGACAGCTATGACCGCACAATCAGCATCAAAAAGACCGATGACATCGGTCTTTTTGATGCTGATTGTGCGGTCATAGCTGTCACAGGAGTCAGATACTTGACCTACACCTTTTTGCATCTTCTCTTCTGTTGGAGCACCCTTTGCCATGTCATCAGCAAAGAGGAACTCGTCTAGCACCTCTGTCTGCACCTTGGATTTTGGCTTGCAACCTTCTATGGTTGAAAAGCTTCCCATCAAAGCGATACCTAATAGGTATACCATTGTCACCATCCTGGAAAGTAGATCTTGTCATCGGCTACAACATATTCCAATATCGTTTTGGTATTCAGGTGTGCTCTATCCTAGCCAAGAGTTGCATTTTGTTAAAAATGCTAAAATGGCATTTTTGCAACCGTTTTCCAAATTTTAATGTCTATTTTAGCTCAGAAAGTGGCCATTTTGAAAACAGAGTACCAAAACCAAAAGCTACAGTCATTCCACTAAATGATTACAGGGAAAGTCAAGTGGTTAACAGACTTTGATTTTTCAGCAAATTTTAGGCACCCTTAATACACATCGGCCTTTCTTCTTCAGACAAGTGGACTTTTACACTAAAGTGTTGGTAGCGGAGGACAGTATCAGCATTTTAGAGATTTCTTTGAAAATGTCTCACTTTTTCCGAAACTCCTCAGTTACCTTACCTTTTTAACAAGCACAGATTACGAGATAGCAAGAAATCAGCTCTACATTACGAAAACACGCCTATTCAAATATACACCTCCAAAAACTGAAAATTTTCAGATAAAAAACTCTGATATTTTTCATATTTCTGCTCAAAACATAGATTGTGGGTACCCGTTAGAACCGCCTCGAGGAGGCGGTTCTAACGAGTACCCACAATCTATGTTTTTGAGCAGAAATAAGAAAAATAATGCATACCCCTGTAAACCCCAGTTTTACTATATAAAAGTGGGTTAAAGGGGGTCAAAATTATATAGGTATGTTTTCGTGATGACGACGCATTCCATGGAGACAGAACTCTTTAACTGAAAATGTGGATATCCTATTTGCTTCTCTGCACGCCAAACCCATACTAAAAAGGGGTTTACTCAATGAGGAAAGAATTTAGTCTCTCTGGGAGCAAAGTCTTTCCTTATAGAATACACCCTTTTTCATCAGGAGACGGGTCTCTGGCAAACAGTGCATACCTAGATCAAACGCTGCAGAACGCGGCGTCTGATCAGAGGCTCCAATGTTTCCAAATAGTTCAACCATTTTTCTATAGGAATATCTACATCATATAGCCTACCTAAAATCGAAAATGGACTCTTCCAATATATAGTTGGAGAATTTATTCAGCCTTTAATGGGTTAATTAAATTTACGCAATACAAATTAATAGGACTATCATTATATGAACCGAAACGTCAGGAAATGAACCTTCTGGCATGTGCGCCCGGCGAAGATTCAGATCAGCCTGCTCATCCTTGCAGTCTGTTCAGTTTTCTTTGTCGACATGAAGAAGCTTTGCAGTCTTTGCTAACTAAATTGCGCTCAGTGAAGATTCTGATCAGACTTCGCGAATGCGCAGGCTGATCTGAATCTTCACTGGGTGCACATGTCAAAATGTACGTTTTCTGACGTTGCGGTTTATATGTATCAGTTAATCTATTAATCACGCGCAGTGAATATATAACGTAACGTCAGCATGATGTGGGTTGACCCTATGTCATTTAGTGGTTGATAAAACTACCTGTGCGCTCCGGGGGCATATTAAACGTTTTACGGCGTGTTAACAATGCTTCCTATCATAATTCATAAGATAAATTGTCAGGTGAATATCCATCATTTCATAAACGAGCATTAACTTCTACCACTCTCTGGGCAAATCCAGCAGACGACAAACTGACGATATTTTCTCTTATGTTTTCTTAGAGACATTTCATGCAAACTGTCTCCTTCAATTTTCATCAAATGTCAAAACCTAATTTCTAGGGAAAAAAATGAAAAATGTAGTTCAAATGTCGTCTGCTGATTTTTTTTACCCAGCATGAAGGGCGTGAAGGTAGCGTGACAATTAATGTTATTTTCTTTATTGTGTTGTATTTTATATTAAGGTGGCTCGTTGTTATCTCGTATATCTCCCTTTCCGCACTTGGTTTTAAATATGCAGTGCAACCATGCTGTATTTTCTTATTTAGTATCATTACGAAAACACGCCTATTCAAATATATAGAACATTTCACCACTTCCAATAACTTAAAATTTACAGATAAAAATCTGATTTGTTTTTTTCATATTTCTGCTAAAAAACATGAATTGTAGGTACCTCGGGGAGGCGGTTCTAACAAGTACCCACAATCTATGTTTTATGCGGTAATAAGAAAAATAATGTATACCCCTGTAAACCCCAGTTTTACTTTATAAAAGTGTGGGTTTAAGGGGGTCAAAGTTATATAGGTATGTTTTCATGATGATTAGGCTCTGAATTTAAATCTATATAAACATTACGAAAACACGTCTATTCAAATATATTGAAAATTTTCACCACTTAAAACTGAAAGTTTTCAGATAAAAATTCTGATATTTTTCATATTTCTGCTCAAAACATAGATTGTGGGTACTCGTTAGAACCGCCTCGGCGAGGCGGTTCTAACGGGTACCCACAATCTATGTTTTGGAGCAGTAATAAGAAAAATAATGTATACCCCTGTAAACCCCAGTTTTACTATATAAAAGTTGGGTTTAACGGGGTCAAAATTATATAGGTATAATTTCGTGATGACAAGTCTGTTCTTTGTTTACTATTTAGGAAAATCTGTAGTTTCCGGCGAAAGAGAAGCCCTGTATGATCATTTACTGTTCGAATAAGTGCGTAAAGCCGGTTTAGTTTGAAAAAGACAAAACAACACCAGGTTGTTTTATAGAACGATAACAAAATTGGAGCATATATACTGATGATAATACGGACACATATTTTCCTGAAGTTTTGATTAAGAGCTGGACTAGGCTTTGATCAAACTACTCGCAGGCGCAAGTTGATCTAAGTCATCTTCGCCTACATATGGGATAAAGGCTCTTTACTCGCATGACATATCACCTCTACGGGCTCCACATCTACTTTAACGGTTCGAAATATTCAGATAAAAAAAAAAACAAAAAAAAAACTCAATATATTTGTCCTGATTTTTAAATACATCCACTAGTCTACATTGTACCTAGTGATATGTCTAATATGTGGTTTTACTTTAATGCAGCCCGTGCAGACCTTGATTAAGGCAGAAATTTGACATGAATCAACACCGTTTATTCAGATATTCATCCGAATATTTAGGATAGATACCTTTACGAAAACAAGCCTATTCAAATACACTGAACATTTTAACACCACAAAATGAAAAAATTCAGATAAAAATTCTGATAATTTTCATACTTCTGCTCAAAACATAGATTGATGGCACTCGTTAGAACCGTTCTAACGAGTACCCTCAATCTATGTTTTTGAGCAGAAATAAGAAAAATAATGTATACCCCTGTAAACCCCAGTTTTACTATATAAAAGTGGGGTTTAAGGGGGTCAACATTATATAGGCATACATACACAAAATTTCTGTGTAGTTTTTGTGTTCCCGAAAAAAAAAGGTAACGAGCCACCTTAATATTTCATTGACGTGTCCGAAATAGCCAGACTGGAAACAATAGAGTGCAGGGCAAATCAATTAGCAAAAGACACGACGTGTGGATATTTCACCTTGTTGTGTTTTCCTCAAACACACCTGAACAACGTTCGTGCAATTTATAATGGATGTCTTCCGGTTCAACTATCTTTGGAAAAAATGTGAAATACGAAATTGAGTCAGGTGTATCATACTGAGAAAAATCTTGGATATGTTGTGTTTAAATTTAGTAGCTAAATTTAAAACTTCTTTAATAAACAAAGGAACACATTTTGACAAAACTATTTATGTATATGCATCATGGTAAAAATAATGACATTTCGGAAATTATTATTTTCAAAAGTTGTATATATCTTTTTATTGCTGTTGGATTTGGGTTCTTGCGAACGCTCTGGTATGTACAATAGAATAGAACGCAATACAGTGCAGTACGACAATACAATACAGTGCGAAACAATGCAAAACAATACAATATAATACAAAGTAGAGCACTAATCGTATTCTTTTTTTTTCTTTCTGAATGTCAGTTTGGACATTATTTCTTAAAACTTTACATCTTAGCTGTGCTGTATAAATACCATGTTAAATTTTAAGACTGTCGTGAAAACTTCATACTGAACAAGAAAATGGTTTTATTTCGTTTCGATATTGGATGACCTACTAAATGCTGCAATGAATATTTTGAAGAACTACAGTTAAATAAAGCTAATACCTCTGACACCGAAGCACTGGATTTAAATTAATCAATATCCAATGACATAATCTCTCCTAAAATTTATGATAAACGGACTTACTTTGACTTTCATTTTGTAAAGGTTCTATTTTTGGATGACAATGTCCCTCGTGCTACATTCTGTGGTGTATATATTACTCAGTTAATTCGTTTTGCTAGAGCATCTAGTCAAGTTTCTGACTTTAATAATCGAAATAAAATTTTAACTGCTTATTTCTTTTAAGTAAGAGTACCTTTATCATAAACTACCGAACATTTCCTAAGTCTGATCGCCAACATTCTGAATTAATTTCCAAATACATGTATAACATTGTTAACTATTTTTCAGGAAACCAATATAGTGTTGAAGTGTCCATAACAAATGAGAAGCTTCTGAAAAATTGTATTTTCCCAGATACACTCCATCTCACTTTCGTACCGGCTTCGGAGAAAGGGCATAGTCTGACTGTCTTTCTACAGAAGAACAACCACCTTGACAAAGATGTCCCAGTATATGTGACACGCAAGTCCATTGCTGAAACAATTTTGATTCCTGACTCTGCCTCTACATCAAAGGTACGTAAGATAATCTCCTTCACTGTAATGCAGTATCGAGACCGATCGGACACGCTGGACAAAAGTTTCATTCCATGCCACAATGATTAAGAAGATATTAAAGTTCTTTGGTATATTTATCAAGACCATGGCCCAGTTGTTCAAAATTAACGATATCGTTAGTTAACGTATCGTTAAAATTTTGATCATTAAATATAGCATATATACAAATATTTTTGCTGAAAACAAATGTGAGTAGCTTTTGCATTTTTTTTCAGCAAAAATACCTTTGAATTTGGTATTGTACTTACTAGAACAGTTAACATTTTGATCACTAACGAACTTGTTAAGCTAACGTAGCTTTGAACAACTGGGCCCATAATTCGAGGAAACTATGCACACAAAATTATGCTAAAATACAACATAACGATATTATTTGATTTCCGTGAACGTAAAGTCGAGTTATTTACTGTTCTAACTTTGTAGTGGAAGAACTGGTGAAGTTATCATCTGGTTGTACTCTGTTTGCTTAGGCCTGTCTGTCCTACACTTTACATTGGGTAAATAGTAATTAATATGAAGTCTTACTGGAAATTGCATTTATTCCTTGGAAAATAAGATCACAGTCTGCGGTGTCTGAACAGAATTTTCACTGGTTACACGGACCCTTTTCAAGACGCTGGGCAAAGTTTTGAGCTTGTGTAACGACAGGTCAGCCTTGTGGGAATAATTGTACGTTTTTAGCTTTAGTGTAACGATAGGTCAGCCTTGTGGGCCAATTTGTAAGTCTCCCAGAGAATGGAAGAAATTGATGGATGGGCTAATAGAGGAGTCTAAAAAGAGATACAGAGGGAAATAAAGGCAAACGAGAATGACGGTGCAGAAACAGAAGCCTGTTGCAAGCACAACATGCCTTTACCACCACACAAATCTTCTACGGTATTCACTTATAATGGCTTAAAGAAAGGCAATCGTTGTATAAAAAGGCCTACCAGTTAAAAGTTTATTACTGCCCCTCAAATTATGAACAATATTAATAGAGTCATGCCGTACGAAAATCGGTCTTCAGGCCAAGTACAAACAGTGAATGACCAGACCAACCTGTGCAAATGTACCGTTTGACGTTCGTCTTTGATGTACGTCCATATTTTCAGTAATAAGTGACACATGTGATTCTTTTACGCAGTAAGCTTTTACGGACAGCGAAATCCCTATCAGATGTACAATGCAGATGTACAATCACGCCAAGCGAAGGTCATAGACTGGTCCAATGTTGTTTTTTTTCCCATGGACTCCTCAACGTTATTATAACTAAAACCCGGAACTAGCTGGAACTATATTATAACAAAAATCCAGTAATCATTGGAATTACGCTTTAGTTATTGAACCAGTTGGCTCATTTTGTTATTTCTTTCAGTATTGCGTGACTGACAGTGCATAGTGGTTGGTTACTGTTATGAGATAGAGTCCCTAGTGGAGTTTTCCTGAATAAAATTTCTGTGTTTTCCTTACGTATTTACACTAAGTATTCGAACAGACAAGCCTGAACAAACAGTGCAGACCCAGATCAGACGCCGCAGAATGCGACTTCTGATCAGCGTCTACACCGTTTGCCGCTCATCGTGAAATTTTAGACAAATCAACGGACAGTTAAAGTTTAGGACACAGGTGGTAATGTCAAGTGTCTCAATATTTAAGGTTAAATGTGGTATTCTCGTAATTAGGAATCAGTTGGTCGTGCTAATAGTTTTGTTTCTTGTTATTAAGCGTGGGTTTTCTGTGATTTAGAGCTAATTTCTTATCGCTATGTTTTGTCTGACCATACAAATTAATATTTAAAGGATTGTTTTTGTTCAAACATAGCCGGTTCAAGTGACAGTGTCACGTGAGGAATGCCACACCCCTTACACATCTAACAGCTTTGTGTGGAAATCTATTTTCACATGTAATATTTCTTTTGTTCTCTATATACCGCCATTCACACTCACGGACGTTCTGGGCAGATCCGGGTTGCAGGATGAAGGTCTACAAGTAACCATTCCATATTACCGAAGGGTTTCTTTGTCCCATTGTAGACTGAATAGATTCTCCCACCCTATGTATTGAAAGGGTCCAATTTCTATTTGAGGTACATCTAGCTCTGAGATTTCGATATTCCTAGAGAAAAATGGGTAAATTATTTGCAAACAATGAAAACCTGATCAGACGTTGCGTTCTGCGGCGTCTGATCTGGGTCTACATTGTTTGCGAATTCTCCTTTTAGGGGTATCCAGACTACAGTGAGTTAACCTGCATAGTGGTGACCTTCCCTGCACAGGGAGTCTCCAGTTAACGTCCTGCTCCTAAGGATGGCGCACTGTTTTCATATCATCCCTGCAAATGATACGAAGGAAAGCGTGTTCGGACAGCGAAAGTCTCGTGCCTACGCCCAGGATCGATCCTGTTACCTTTAGCTCTAGAGGTCAGTGCACTCACAACTGATCTACGGCGCTTTTCAATATATGGACTAAATAGTCCCAAAAACCATAAATTCAGTCCTGTCAGCACTATATCGAAGCACAAGTCCACTTTTATAACAACTTCCAAACAATCATTCAACCCTTCTCTTGCTAAACACGACATGCCCTGTCTTAGTAAACAGTATAGATCCAGATCAGTTGGCTTCTGAAGAAGCCAACTGATCTGGATCTGCACTGTTTGTCATTAAATATATGAATTTCTATCAAAAATCCGGATCAGGTAATCTAATTGGCTGGAAATTAGAAGTGGGCGTGGCATCTTGATTTATTCAGCATGACAAGGGTTAATGACAGCTGCGCCAATCACAAAATGTTCCGAAGCAAGGATCCTTGGGAATTAAAGAACAATTCGAAAATAGAAAATACCGGAATACTGTGTTTAATTAAGTCTGTTCATGAGGAATAATGAAACAAAAAGTTAACGCTCCAGCATCTTTGAAGAAAGCTATATTTTCATATATAAGCTATAAGCCCAATAGACACAACATATCAGAACATTTGATTATATCAGCACTGGAAAAAAAGGTAAGAGAAAAGTCTAGGGAGTACCACAATCACGCCGCAGACCTTCCCAGACACCAAGAGGAAGAGGAAACCGGCAAAATCAAACATGCGCAAATCGAACAGACGTACGAACAGCACTAAGATTAGCTCTCTCTTCCCCTAGCCAGGTAATCCCAATGCTCAAAGGACGGAAAAACACAAGAACAAAATAGCACTAGATAAAACTAAAACAATTCGCCCCGTAGAATACGTATAGACCTTTCTACATGTTGACCTTTTTACGGAATCAATATTAGCACTTAACGACAACTGCCGTGATCACACAATATTCGGAAGCAGCATAACGAAAACATGCCTATTCAAATATACTGAAAATTTACCACCAAAAATGAAAAAGTTCAGACAAAAAAATCTGATATTTTTTTCATACTTCTGCTCAAAACATAGATTGTGTGTACCCGTTAGAACCGCCTTGGCGAGGCGGTTTTAACGGGTACCCACAATCTATGTTTTGTAGCAGAATTAAGAAAAATAATGTATACCCCTGCAAACCCCATTTTTTCTTTATAAAAGTGGGGGTTAAGGGGGTCAAAATTATATAGGCAAATTTCCGTGATAGTACCACGACAGCATTTGTACCCAAAGGTGTTGCCATTAAATCAATTTGCTGTTATAAAGAATCCTTATTGAGCAGAATAATATGTAACAAAAGTATTGTTTTGTTCTTCTTTCCTCATAGAACATATGATTGGATATTTGTTGGAATTGCTTCAGTGAGGCGATTCTAACAAATATCCAAAACGAATGTTTCTTCAAGTATAGAATACAATATTCTTTTATCATATTTTATTGATTGTCACTTGAACGATGGTCTTTTTCCAGTCAAATGATCATTTAAAAACAATTATCTCATTCAATCGAATGTCGATATAAAGAAGGCTGACTGTATAACAAAATAACTGATAGCGTTAATACGTTTTTTTTTTGTTGTTGTTTTTTTCAACATAATGTTTACGTTGTATCAACTGTCCAAAATGTTTACAGAAAAAAAACAACAACAGAAAAACAAAAAAAAAAACAAAAAAAAAAAAAAAAAACATTTATATATTAATCACATAGTTTATGACATGAACTAAATATTATAGCTTTCCTAGCCTATAAAAAGTATAAAAACAGATACAAGCTTAGACAGGTCATGTAACGTTCATATAACATGAAGTGCCCACACCTTAGCAGTCATATAAACGTCACTGGACGTATCTAATTTTAACGTCGTCCTTGTATGACAATTATGGCAAAGCACCTAAAACTGCCCAGCGTGAAAATGAGATAAACGGTTTGATCGGAGATACATTTTACCCTAAAAGCACTAAGCAAACGTGTAGCTAGCGAACGCTTTCTATATTTTTACTATCATTTTTCAGAGAAAATAAGACTTGACATTTCATGTGAATCGTCTGCTAGGAAATGCCAAGTCTTATTTTCTCTGAAAAAAAAATGAAAACAGAAAATGAAAACAAAAAAAAAAAAAAGCCACAACAATAATAATAACAAAAGTAATAAAATATCTAATTAGACAGTTTTTCTATATTAATTGATCCAGATATTTGCTGTTTCTATATATACAATGTGCCAATCACCCTTAAAACATAAATAAACGCTTTTATATAGGGAGATGGGCAATATAGAGTCGTTAAATATATTGTAAAATAACATTTTAGGAATAAAAAAGTGGCTGTTGTAGAGAGGTGACTGGTGTCAAGAGGGTACCCTTTGCTGAGGTACCACTCTACTTACTTTTAACCGGTGAGATACGACAGACGGCAAAAGTGGCCAAGGACGATAGCACAGCTTAGCTATCGTCCTTGGCCACTTTTGCCGTCTGTCGTATCTCACCGGTTGTCAGTTAACATTTTGATACGTCATCTCCTCCTAAAATAATATTGGAAACAACTTCTTTGCCATAGCAAGCAAAATGTATCATAGCTTTATACGTGTAATCGCCGGCCTCGGTGGCTCAGTTGGATGCGCCGTCCGACTGGAGATCAGGAGGTCGCGGGTTCAACCCCCGCCGAGGTCGGCAACATTCTTTCATGGAGATTGATCATGAAATATTTTCTACGGTCATTCTCTCCCTTCCGCTGATTCAAGAAGGGCAGTTGTCAGTTTCTGGCGAAAGAATGTGCACAATACTGGTTAACCGCTTAGAGGACTAAGCCTGCCCAGTAAACGTGTGGTTAGGTAAACTGACCGCGCTCGACATGACCCCATTGGGTTGACTGGGCCGTAAAACCTCAACACAAACAAACAAATTATACGTGTAATGGGAAAACACTAATGAAAGCTAAGTCAAATGAGACGGCACACCGTCTACTGGAAATTTAATGGGCCACCGGCTGAAAAAAGACCCTTGGAGCATATACGAATGGCGAAGCCCAAGTTCGCGCAGCCACGCGTCGGGTCAAGATCTTTAAGTCTGCGCAGATGCGCAAACTTGTCTACATCTTGACTGTTCGCATATGTTCTAAGGTCCCTTTTCTCAGCCACTGGCCCAAATATAACCGTTTTTCTGTTATGTCACATAACGTACGAGTCCAAGCACCCCAAACCAAATTGTGTTACATTACGAAAACACGCCTATTCAAATATATGGAAAATTTCACCTCCAAAAAAACTGAATATTTTCAGCTAAAAAACACTGATATTTTTCATATTTCTGCTCAAAACATAGATTGTGGGTACTCGTTAGAACCGCCTCTGCGAGGCGGTTCTAACGAGTACCCACAATCTATGTTTTATGCAGTAATAAGAGAAATAATGTATACCCCTGTAAACCCCAGTTTTACTATTTAAAAATGGGGTTTAAGGGGGTCAAAATTATATAGGCATGTTTTCGTGATGTTTTACTATAAACTACCATGTTTTGTGTTGTTGTTGCGCAAAGTTTTAACGCTACCAGTCATCTGAGGCACATAGAGGTAGATGCGAAACGCGTTATGTACAGGCGTTTGTACAGCCTTGCTTTCATGGATCGACCTTGCACACTTGATGTTGCTGTTTGCCACTATATAAGCCCCCATGTCCACTTAATACTCAGGCAAGGGCACGTTGAGTATGTGTGGTCTGAACCCTCAACCTTCGCTTGCAAATCAGTGGCAAAAACTGCTTGGCCATCCAGCCCACATTTTACTACATAACAAATTTTAAATAATATGTATAAGCTATATACATTTTTATTTCTAAATGGTACGATATTTCAGTTGTAATCGAATCCAAAACATTATATTCAGTTTAAACTGTAATCCGTGATATAATGCAATAACTCTGTATTGGGACAGGGTACCCTGAGCAAACAGTGTAGACCCTGATCAGACTGTATGGAACTCAGCCAATGATTTACTTACAGTCAAATCAATGCGGCTTGAGTGTTTTAAAGGGAATAAGCTGCAGTGGAATGCTGTCCATTGTGGTAGATATTAAGCTATGCCTGCCTTTTTAAATGATTTTCTTTCTTGTTTTGTTTCAGTTGATTGCATATTATCAGGATAGAGAAAATGGTGATTTTATATCCGTCCAGTGTTCAAAGAAATCCAGAACGGTCTCATACGTAAGTTTGTTACTTTCGAATTTCTTGAATTTGGTTTTCCAAAAATATTTCTATATTCTTTCATTTTATTTAGCTGCTGTGTCTCTAGCTCAAACACATTTGCGCCGGGGCACAGCATTTCCTACAAAATTCCATTTGCGCCCTGCGAAGACTCAGATCCGCGCAATCTGATCAGAGTATCTGCAGGGCAATCTGTAGTTAGCCAAGGATCCAAAGCTTCGTCATGCGGACAGCGAAGACTCTGATCAGTCTGCACGGATGAACAGGCTAATCCGAGTCTTTGCTAAAGGCACATGCAATCTTGAACGAAATACATTGAATTCAGTTGTCTTATGATTGTATACAAACGACAAATTTAGTGATTATGTAGAATTGGAAATATCGGCAGATGACAGCAATTTGGATGACCTAAATGTCAGAGTTGTCTGTACTCCTTTCTTCTATCGTCATGGGATTTCATATAGATTCAATAACTACAGTTCGACCTAAATAAGAGGGGGTGGACAGTGGGGTAGGCATTCCCCACTTCCCTCCCCCCTTACCCCCACTTCCCTCCCCCTTTTCCCCCACTTCCCTCTCCCCTTTCCCCCACTTCCCTCCCCCCTTACCACCACTTCCCTCCCCCAAGCAAACTATTCCCTCCCCTAAATCAGAATTTTTAATATCCCCAACGCTATAATTAAATTTAAACATGACTATGCAAAATACATTCATGCAGATTTTGACCCCAAACTACAACCCTAATTTTTACCCCCTATTTCCTTAGCATTTGCACCCCGTTTACAGAATAGCTAAATATTTGCTTAAGTATCACAAGGTGGTGGGCCTTGATCCGGTCCTAAACTGGTCAAGAAAAAAAAATGGCGGGCCTAGGTCCGGGCCCAAACTGATCCTAATTGGCACAAAAACAGTCGTTAATTACTGAAATCAAAACTCAAGAATACCATGCAAATCTGCATCTTCTTTTAATATTTTTATAAGCATGGTCCCACACTTGGTGGTCAGTGAGAACAATAATCTTTTTTGTGGTTTTCTCGAAAACTGAGTTAAATGTCGAAGATGTTATTGTGTGGTGGTTGACAAAACATGGACCACTTACGGACACGGACTCATGGACTTACGGACCTTTTGACAATACATGGACTGCATAACAAAATACGGACCAATTATTCACGGATCTCTTGACAAACCACGGACCTACAATTCATGGACGACAAACCACGGACCTATTATTCGCAGACTTGACAAAGTACGGACCGTTATTTAAATTACGGACGCCACTTATGATATATGAAAAAAAAACACACAAAAAAAACTAGGAGTAATATCAAAATCGGAATAACATGACGTCACGGACCAATTAGCGGTTAAGTTTACTATATTTTGCAATTAATACAAACTATTCACGGACCACGGATACGGAATTTTTATTGGTCCATAAGTCCGTGAATGGTCCGTTATTTAAATTACGGACGCCACTTATGATATATGAAAAAAAAAAAAAAAAATAGGAGTAATATCAAAATCGAAATAACGTGACGTCACGGACCAATTAGCGGTTAAGTTTACTATAGTTTGCAATTAATACAGACTATTCACGGACCACGGACACAGAATAGTCCGTAAGTCCGTGAATGGTCCGTGTTTTGTCACCGGGCAACATGTGATTGATTTGACTGAGTTCGGGTTTAACGACACGTCAACCCTTGTGGGTCATTTTGTGTCGTCTCCCAGAGAAAAGGAGAAGAGAGATAGGAGATAGTAAAGGAGATGAAAGAGAGGGACAGGGGAGAATGGAAAATGAATGAAAGTGAAGAAACAGAAGAAATAAAAGCATTCCCCTCTACCTTTACCTACTGCTAGGATAGCAGGCCTTTCTCAGCTATAAGCCAATATCAGTTACACGATACCGTTGCTTCACCCCACCACCCCACCCGGCAACGTGTATATTCCGTGTTTGGAACACCTATCAGAAAATTCATGTTTTCTTTTCTTCTTTTTTTTTTTTTTTTTTTTTTAACAGCGCAAAAGTCCTTATCCAACAATGAGCAAATAAAATAATTGCCTACGGCAGACGGATAATTATTTCTAAAAATGTGGATTGCCACCGACAACGGCTATTTTGTGAACTTTCGGAATCACAGGGAAGTAATCAACTAGAGATAAACCGAAATCGGACGTAAACGAATTCAATGTAAATCACGTTTGGCGGAAAACCCCTCGTCGGTGAAGTGAAATCAACGCCAGATTCATTGTAAATATACCTGAATTTACTTTAATATGTCTATTAGATACTTCTGATACCCAGTTATTGCATTGAAGTACATAAAAAATAGAGTAAAATCGGTAAAATACAACAAATTTTGGTATAACCCCCGCCCCCAAAATTTCCCTACCCCCGCCCCCTCTTCCCCCGTCCCCCGCCCCTTTACCCCGTCCCCCGCCCCCTTTATCCCCGTCCCCCGCACCCTTTATCCCCGTCCCCCGCCCCCCTTATCCCCGTATCCCCCCCCCGTCCACCCTCTCAAATAAGTTAAGGTACCGATATTCTCTGTGCGTCCCAACATTGTTTTGTGATCATTGAAGCCATGCGCGGATTTTCGAAAAAATATGAGAGTCCCTGATGAGGCCTAATTGGCCGAAATTAGCTACTGTGCTCAAAACATGAAGCTCACAAGTATTTTCAATTCTGTGTGTGCGTTGAGGTTTTCCAAAGATTTATTCCTTTTAGAGTCTATTAACCCTTGTCCTGCTGAATATATTGAGGTACCACGCCCACTTCTAATTTTCAACCAATCAGATAACTTGATCCAGATTATTGATATAAATTCAAATACTTAATAGCAAACAGTGCAGATCCAGATCAGTTGGCTTCTTCCGGGTCCAGCAGGCCTAGGGTTATGGTATCAATGGCATGTTAATTTTGCAGGCAGGATAAATATATGGCGAAATGCTATATTTTCTTAGGCTCAAGGTCAAAACATGAATTCTGAAAACATTTATATGATGGTATGGTTTTCAATACCTGTACAACATTTAAAACAAAAGCTTTTTCTGAAACATGGACTTTGAATCAGACACATGTTAGCAATTTGTTCACATTTTAGGAGAAATTAAAAACCTTTCAGGAGGGACAACTCTTTCAAATTCTTATTATAAATGGATGTACTATAAATGGTTAGACTCAAAGGGAGCCATTGGGAGGAAATTCTTTCCTTTAACCCTTCTCTTGCTCAACACGTCATGTCCTGTCATAGCTAAAAGTGTAGATCCAGATCAGTTGGCTTCTTCAGAAATATGTGACTTTCTATCAAAAACCTGGATCAAGTAATCTGATCGGCTGGAAATTAGAAGTGGGCGTGGCATCTTAATTTATTCAGCATGAGAAGGGTTAAGAGTTAACACATTTTCTGAAGGGTGTACAGGAAAGCAAACAAAAAGTCACAAAAGGTTTTCTCTCTTGTGAAATGTAAAAAACGGTGGCTTTTCTACCAAGTGTATCAAGTCTTATTAAAGACACAGCTAAACTCAAAAGCACTGATAGCAATGTTGGGTCGATTGTCTCTGGGTGTAGGCCGGTAAAATGATCCCGAACGGGGACTTGTTTCATTTAAGCCTTAACTTCCTGTACTTTAAGCAAGCAGTGCATTCCTTCCTGTTTATATATATGGACTGGGAAGGTTGTCGCATTTCTCAGATCTGATCAGAGTCTTCATTGTGTGTATTTGGATAGAATCGTCTTGGTGAGCAGAAAAGGAAATAAGAGCTCCGAATGCGGTATCTGACCGGTCCACACATTTCGTCACTCATCTATCAATGTTAGCACACATCAATCAATACACCTGTTCCCTAATAATATGATATGTTAACAGGGGTTTGCACGTGTATACATTGTTAGGCGAAGTTTCAGAATTCTCTACTTTGCTTTGCCCTCACTTCAATTTGTTTTATCATACAATCTTTTGTTCCGTATGAATATGTTTTAAATCCCAGAAAAATCAAAATTTTACCTTCTTTGTCAATATTACATAGTGTAATGTTCATGGGTTCCTTAACTCTTTTTCCGCTAAAGGCGACTTTTGTGGTCTGCTGATAACCTTTCCAAACAGTTTGGACCCAGATTTTGATCTAAACTGTTTGGCACTATGATTGTATTCCTGAAAGATTGTTTTAAAAAAGTTTATTTAAAAAAAATCCACAGACGACAAAAAAGCATGCAAAATTACCAACCATGCAAAGAGTTAAGTAAGAGGGTTGTACGGTTCGATAAGAGTTTTACTTATTTCTCTACGATACAGTTTTATGAGTCTCATTTGACGAGCCTACATGAGGCACTTCTAATTAGTATCCACCACTTAAGTTTAGGTAAAAAAATGAAATAAAAGAGCAGCAACAACACCGCCACCACCAACAACAAAAAGTTATTGCTAAGAAATAGACATTTCACGTACTACTCTGTTTCTGAGATCTTTCGGAGAGTCATTTTTGCCTAGAGCCTTATCCAGAAGGAGAAATTTGCAACTTTTTGCCATGATTTAATTGAAAAGAATTTGTCGTAGCTTTTGTACACAAAAAAGTTTTATTCTAGTCATTGCATTTTTTTTTTAATCGAATATTTTCATTTTTCCCATACTAAAAATGGCTGCATATTGCACACTTGTATATCGATATGGTAGGAATAATTGGAGGCAGATTGTCAGCAAGTTCCACTTGTTCCAAATTTCAAAAATTCCACAGTATTTTCATTAAATATCAATAATTAAACAACATTAAAAAAAGTAAAAAAAAATAAATAAAACAAAAAAAAAACAATAAAACAACATTCCAGATATTTTTTTCAAATGATTACTTTACTATAAAGATTACATAGGTTATACCATCTTTTTGCCGTAAATTGAATTTTAGGGTGTATTGTTTGGAACGAAAAACAGACATAGACAAGACAAATGGTTCTTCATAGGATATAGTCTATCAGTATTTAATATTTTTATTTAACATAAAGCGCCGAACAGTAAGCGTCTTTCCGAGTGATTCCAAAAAGACAGTAGGTATCTTACTGAAGCCAACTACATAGGCCCTGATCGAACTGAATCATTTATATGTTCTGAAAAAACGTTTCGCTTGACATGTCTAATGAAGAAACTAACCTTGATCTTTCTCTTTTAGGATGGAATAGTTCATAACAAAGGAACTCAGCTGATGGTTCAGACACAAAGAGACTTTGAAAATCTTCAACTACAAGAAATCAGTCAGGCAACACTCGTCAAACTTAATGAGGTTCCAGCATCCATAACAGCTGATAAATACGCTCATGATTACACAATTTCAGGTAGGTACATTTAGAAGAATAGATACAATTTCAAGGGAGACAGCCCTGTATAACTTGTTTTGCTTCCCTCTGAAAAGGTGCGTGCTCTGAAAAAGGAGAGACTTTGCTCCCTGTGAGCAAAGTCTTTCCGTTTAGAGTAGGCACCTTTGGGAGCAAAGTCTTTCCTTTTAGAGTAGGTACTTTTGGGAGCAAAGTCTTTCTTTCAGAGAAGGCACTTTTGGGGAGCAAAGTCTTTCCTTTTAGAGTGTGCACCTTTGGGAGCAAAGTCTTTCCTTTTAGAGTAGGTACCCGTGGGAGCAAAGTCTTTTCCTTTAGAGTAGGCATCTAAGGGAGCATTTTTTTTCCTTTCAGAGTGTGCACCGTTGGGAGCAAAGTCTTTCCTTTTAGAGTAGGCACCTTTGGGAGCAAAGTCTTCCCTTTAAGAGTAGACACCTTTGGAAGCAAAGTCTTTCCTTTTAGAGTAGTCACCTTTGGGAGCAAAGTCTTTTTAGAGTAGGCACCTTTGGGAGCAAAGTCTTTCCTTTCAGAGTAGGCACCTTTGCGAGCTAAGTCTTTCCTTTTAGAGTAGGCACCTTTGGGAGCAAAATCTTTCCTTTGAGAGTAGGTACCTTTGGGAGCAAAGCCTTTCCTCGTAGAGAAGGCACCTTCGGAAGCAAAATCTTTCCTTTTATAGTAGCTTCCTTTTGGAGCAAAGTCTTTCCTTTTAATGTAGGCACCGTTTGGAGCAAAGCATATCCTTTATGAGTAGGCACCTTTAGGAATAGAGTTTTTCCTTTTAGAGTAGGCACATTTGGGAGCAAATTCTTTCCTTTTAGAATAGGCACATTTTGAAAAGGAGATTAGTGTATTGGACAGCAAACAGGAAGTCACAAAATGCGTCCCTTTGTCAGAAATGGCGGAAAATACACCAGGTGTGCGCATTCGCCAAAAGTATGTTAAGCGCAATGAATATTCGTCTAAGGGTAACAACACTGACATGGAAATAGTTGTCGCCCTTCTGCTTGGGACTATTCTTAAAGGAAAAAGAACACACTGTTCCTGTTGGGAGCCAATTCTTTACTTTAGGCCTCAGTTTTTTAAATGCTAGGGAGACAGCTCCCTGTGTGCACATATCGCCTTCCTTTGCAACATGTCTTCTCGGGAGCATCCATTCACCTTAACTATTATTGGCACGTTTTTGTCCAGATCAGACTGCACATATGCGGAGACTGATCTGGTATTTACTTATTTTAGAAACTTAACAACTTCGTTTGTGTATCCGATGAGTTTGTAGACAGCATGTGGATGACTTTATTCGTCTGTAATTGGACTCACCATAATTCTAGATTAATGGTTTTATTTTGCTCCGACTTAAACGGTTTGTAGTCGAGTCCTGATATATGTTTCGTCATACGAGGGCTCGTAAAAAAGGAACAAGCCTTCTTTATATCCGTTCGAGATCGACCTCTTTTTTTCTGTGTAATTACCCTCCAGCATGATACATTTGGCCCGATGGTATTCCAATGCCATCATCCCGGAATCGAAGAACTCGGGGTCCTTCCCGTCAACCTGCTCCTCAGTGGATGTCGTTACTTCTTCGTCGGGCCGGCAATGCCATCTACGGATATCTGTATTTGCGTTCGGGAACAAAACGTAATCACTAGATGCCAAATCAGGCGAACAGGCGGGATGAACAAGCGGAATGTGTATTATTTCATACCCGTTTCGGTCTATAGCATCCATGAAGGATTCTGACATTGTCTTGATGAAGAACACCTTCTGCCTTTACCACTCTCTGGGCAAATGTAGCAGGTGACTTTTGATAATATTTTTCTTATTTTTGCCAGGAAACAGGATATGATATTTCATGAATTTGCACGACATGTCAAATCGCATTTCCTGGGAAAAGTAAGAAAATATTTCAAATTGCCGTCTGCTGAAACTTTTACCCAGACTGCTAACCGTTAGAGAGTTGTCCCGCCGTTTGTCATGGACAGCGATTCTCAGTTGCTCAAGTAAGTTTTCACAGTAACAACCAGTTATTATAAACCCTTCGACAGAATTACTCTTGGCGGTCATAGAAAAAACAGTTGCCAGCCGAGTATTGTGTCTTTGGTTTTGGTACCAAAAGACGAAGAAATGAGGAAGTAACAAATTACAGCTCTGTATTCCAAATTTAGACGAAAAGCAAGCATTTGTGTCTCTGGCCACTTAAACATACGATATCGCATAAATGAAAGAATTACTATCAATACAGACAAGTCTTACACATACCTAAATCATGCTTTCCAAAACAACGTGAAAGTTGGCACCATGCCAGTAAACTAGAAAAAAAACTACAACAAAAAAACATTAGTATAGAATATGTTCAAGAGTAACCACAACCACGGCTCATAGCTCATAAAGGACACCAACAACAACCATAGACAGTACACAAGTCACAGATAAAAAAAACAAACAAACCAAGTTCCCAAACAAGGTGATCACAGTGCTATACAGGACCCACTAAACACAATAAGACAACTAGTTAAACAAAACAAAATAAAAAAAATCCAAACAAAACACCTGCAGCAAACTGTCAAAAAAAAAACACACACACAAAGAATGACCAATATCAGAATCACCGCCTTAGAACGGTCTGTATTAAAACTAGTGAAAGTTTAAATCAATTTTACTGGTACTAAATTTTCACCCTTGGTTCAAATGCTGTAAAATTACAAAATTATCGTTAACTCAGTAAGCATTCTACATAAATCTATAGCGGACCGTTATCGGCCCGTCAGCTACCCTGACGGGCCGATAACGGCCCGCAATAGATTTATGTAGAATGCTAGCTGGGAAGCTTCCTGACAGACTCCCTAATTCAATCAGTGAGTCATAACAGAAGCAATATCTATTCGAATTAAGTCACTGTGATGTCACAAGGATGAAGACTCGCTGCAATCTCCTCAGACATTGAAAACGAAAGCAAAAGAAAACTACTAGTTGAACTATTAGGCTTTGCATTTGAGATCTGTGAGAAGGACAAAGTTCATGCTTAGCTGAATTGTGCACGAAAAAAGTTTATAAACTTTTTTCGTGCAAAATTCACTAAGCACGAACTTTGTCCTTCTTATAGCTCTCAAGTTACTAACAACTGCAAAGTCTTCCTTGCTAAACATTGCTGACCATTCAACTTTCTCTGCTAATACATATGAAAATGCCAACTATTGTTGGCATTCTCGTATTTATTAGCAGAGAAAATTTCATGCTCAGCTGAGGTGAGCACGGAAAAGTTTTTATAACCTCGGCGTCAGGTTACTTATTTCCTCGCTCTTCTTGTGTCAATGAGTCAATGTAGATGTACTTCTCGGTTGATCAACTCCCCTACGCAATCATTAAAATAGGTTTAAATACCTCCTTCTCCCAACAGTTTTGCTTTTTACTATTTCAAAGTGGTAATTTTATTGTAGTTCCTCTTTGTTCGATATTTGAGTCACGTCATGGAAAAAGAGCCGTTATAGCATATGCAAACCGTACGCAGTCTCGCCAGAACCTATGCTGTACGCTTATCTAAGCAATCGGCCAAGGGAAAATTCGGCCAAAGAACTTGACATGAGGCCTTGCTAAGTCGCAGGGCATACGTACTGAAAGACTGTCTCGAGGCCAGTCAGAAGAGTCTTTTTTTCCCGTAATGCGGCTTGCTTCTGTTTTCGTTGTCTGTTCACTTTCCAAGGCAGTGTTGTTTATTCTTGTCATTTTATGTCATTAAACCCTCATCGGTGCTTTAGGAGGAATCTGTTCAATGATTTAGGCCTTCCTTGTTTTACTGGTATCACAAATTTTCACAGATTTCGTACTACTAGTTACACCCTGACAGCAAATGCTCAGATTACATGGACATCAGCAGTCTGATAAGACCCTTCCTTGTTCGCTTGTTTACGGATTTAGTCCCACTCTAAACGGTTACGCACTAACATATACTGTACTGATGTAATTTACCATATTTCGTAATCCTACATGATAACGAGCTTATCATTTCTTCCCATGATTTATGTCCTTTACGTGAAGTAACATTACGAAAACATGCCTGTTCAAATATATAGAAAATTTCACTTCCAAAAACCGAACATTTTCAAATAAAAAACTCTGAGTGTTTTCATATTTCTGCTCAAAACATAGATTGTGGGTACTCTTTAGAACCGCCTCGCCGAGTACCCACAATTTATGTTTTGAGCAGAAAAAAGAAGACTAATGTTTACCCCTATAAACCCCGGTTTTACTATATAAAAGTGGGGTTTAATAGGGTCAAAATTATATAAGCATGTTTTCGTGATGAGTCCTTTGTTGATTCTTAGATCCATGTGTTTGTTATTTTGTGTGTTCGTATTTCATAACGAGTTGCGGGACATCACAACTGTGGACCCAGTGTCTTTCTATAATATCTATAATAATGTCAAGACTATTTATATAATATCTGCATGCAATTCAGTACTATTGTTTATTCCGTTTGTGAATACAGGGGTTTTGTAAATATCATCTAAAGTGGGACCTGATTCAAATCAGTTATGAATCAGTAACCTTTTAACATAAGTAAAATATACAATTTTATGTTCAAGTTTCGACTTCCTTTGCAAATGAGAAGTAGGAGTATTAAACTTTATCACTTTTTATCTTTTATTTAACAGAAAAATCACATATTCCAGAAAGCACAGGGTCACAAGTTTTCAGAATACCAAAGATACGTAAAGCTCGTGAGATCGTGGGCAGCGTGATGTCCTATACTATCGACATTCTTGTTGTAGTGGATTTTAGTGTCTTTATGCGGTGAGTACAATGTAAACACTTTAAAGTATGTATCCTAAATATTCGAATAAGTAGGTCTGAACGAACAATGTATACTGAGATCGAACGTATATACTTGGTCTCAGGTTTTGTTGTACTGTTCCATTCCATCACAACACAAAAGCCACAAAAAGAACAGATGCTAAGCAGAGTTGACAGTCCTTTTCAAAAAAAAAGTTTGTAACTCTGTTACCCAAACGTAGCTGAATACACCTTAAACTTAAATATATATTAAAAGAAAACAGTTGTAGGTAAAACACTAAAACATTTAACAAAAAGTATCCGAAAACTAGAACAGTGTTTTCAGAAGAAAACGTAAGTCCCCTCACCAGTTTGAACAGACATAATATTGAAATAGTTTGTATCTATAATTTTCTTTTTGGGGGTTGTGGTCGATGGGGGGCCATTTTCCAAAATCTAAGCCGGCGTGTGACCTTAAAAATAGGTCAAGAGTACCATAATGTAATCAGTTTTTGTCCCTGTCTCAGCAACATAGCTGTGCAAGTTTGGTCAAAATCCATCCATTCATTCAGGAGATAGGATACGCAAACGACATTTTCTAACAAATTCAGCCCTCATGTGACCTTGAAAATGGAGTCAAGGTCATTAAAACTTATCCATTTATTTCCATGTCACAACAGTATAGCTATGCAAGTGAGATAAGGTGCAGATAAGCCATTTTCCAACAATCTTAGCCCTTGTGTGACCTTGAAAACGGAGTCAATGCCACCAAAATTTTTCTCTATGTCACAACAATATCGATGTACAAGTTTGGTCAAAATTCATCCATTCCTTCATGCAAAAGGATGTGGACAAGCCGTTTCCAAACAACCTGAGCCCTCCTGTGACCTTGAAAATCGAGTCAAGGTCACTAAAATCTAATCAGTTCTTTTCTATGTCACAACAATATAGATGTACAAGTTTGTTCAAAATCCATCCGTTCTTTCAGGAGATAGGGTGCAGACAAGCCATTTTCCAACAAGCTAAGCCCTCATGTGACCTTGAAAAGGGGTCAAGTTTACTAAAATCTAATCAGTTCGTTTACATGTCCCAGTAATATAGATGTGCATTTTTGGTGAAAATCCTTTTGTTCCGTCAGGAGATAGGGTGCAGACAAGACATTTTCCAGCCATTTTCCAACAATCTAAGCCTTTGTGTGACCTTGAAAATGGGGTCAAGGTCATTAAAATCTCTTCAGCATTTTTCCCACCCATAAATATATAAATTTATGTAAGTTTGATCAAAATCCATCCATTCATTAAGGAGATAGTGTGCAGACTAGAGGCTACACCGACGCCGACAAGGACGCCGACGCCGACAGGATCCGCCCTGCAAATAATATGTCCCTCTCCGCCCCCCCCCCCCCCCCCCCCAACCACCATGGTGTGGGGACATAATTACCAGGTCAGAAAAATTGTCTCCTTCGTACAAAACGGCGAAAAATCTACCAAGTGTGTCAAAACACCTTAAAGATTCAAAACTCAGGCTTTCGAAAACTATTATGAGTAAATACGGTATATGAATAATATACAATAGGCACAGGTCCGTTAATTGTCAAATGGGAATATAGAAATTTTAATGCTTTGCCGTTGTTTACTTTTTTCCTCATCTCTTCTGCTTTTAATGCCTCGGGAAGGCTATGCTTTCCGACTTTGACATTTCTGGGTATCTTTACTTCTATTTTTGATATGGAAATGCCATGTTATGTGAGAGTCAGTAAACAAACGGGCACATAGTAAATATGCCAATACTGAAACTTGTTCAATGCTTTAGGTCTTTGGTGTTGCTGTATTTTTTTTCTTTTGATTTAAATACAGGAAAAGTTTCACAACGGTATGACCCTTATGCCAGTTCGGCCAATTTGTTTTCAAAACTCCCAGAATGGGTTTTCATTTACTCTGGCACACAGTAGAATTAGATGTTTATCATAGAGATTAATTTGATTTTTATGTTTTCGCTTTGATGCATTGACTGAGTTGGGAGCCTTTATGCGAACCGATTTTTATGTATTTCTGTATTAAGAGTAGCATCGGGACCCAGGGAGAAGTTGGCCGGCTGTAAAAGTGCTTTAAACCCCCGGTGATTTATTCTACTGACCGTTCTAAGGCGGTGGTCCCGGTGTTAGACTGACTCTTTGTTACTATGTGGATTATTCTACGAGGCGATTTTTTAAAGTCTTACCTTGTGTCTTTTTGTTCTTATGTTTTTCAGTCCTTTAGCATTGCGATTACCTCGCTTGGGGAAGAGAGAGCTAAACTTAGTGCTTTTCGTACGTTCGTTCGATATGTGCTTGTTTGGTTATGTCTGTTTCCTCTTCCTCTTGGTGTCTGGGAAGGGTTGCGGCTTGTGATTGTGGCACCCTTTTTGTACATATGCTATAAAATGTACTGTTGTGGCGGACGCCCACTACAATGTACAAACAACAACTGTAGTGACGATAAAGAGATTCAAAACGGTATGGTATAGCCCTTGAGAGCACTGAGGACACAAACAACGAAGACAGAGATCAGCTTACGAGTATGTGCACTCCGATCATGACATCCACTCTTTATCATTACACTGTAAATAACTAAGGGAAACTACTATATCTTCATGAAGAATAACACCTAATTACAAATATTCACCTCATTGCTCATTGAAGCCTCTGTCAAAACAAAACTAATTTCCGGTTGAGAGCAAATTCCCCTTTAAGAATACAATTGACAGAAACCATTAGAAACAGATTAAGGAGGTAGCCGTTATTACGTCTGATGACTTAGCCACCGTAATGCAATTAAAAAGAGAGGCAATTATCGGGATCATTAAGCACATTCTAGTTACTTTGAAAATGGAATACCGCTTAAGCAGGTGCTAGGGGGCGTATGCAGCCTCGCAAACTACATTGCTGCATAATTATAAAGAGACTTAATAAAACCGATTCTCATATTTTTTTTTCCAAAGGCAATATTTTAGATTTGTATTTTGTCTGATGTTAATTTCTTTACAGTGAATAGGCGAGAGTCGCCTCCATAGTTCGGGAGGATAGACCAATTCATATACCGCAAATAAACTATATCCTAAAATTATAATGATTGCTCTTGTAGTTTTGCTCATAGTTGGTAACCAGCTGTGTTTAAATAGTGTCTATTATAGTTTTGTTCAAACATTCTTATTTCTACTTTCAGATGGCTACATAGACAATACGACAGCCAAATAGAGACCCGAAAAATAATAAATGCAAAACTAGAAATCCAAGAATATTACACACAAGTTCTGAATGGGGCAAGTTGTTCCTCTTGTACTTAAACTATAATTGCCATAAACATTCGCAAAACAGGCCTGAGCAAAGAGTGTAGACCTTAATCGAAGTGCCACTAAAGAAGCAGTACGATCAGTTATTATTATTAATATAAGATTGGAACCTAAGATTTTCTGAAAGTAAACACTAAAAGCCTTCTAAGGTTAATATTTCTATTCACTCCTTGAGCTGTGCGATTAAACTTTGATTTAACGAATGTTGAAGAGGGAACACGTATCGAAATCTGGCATTTTAGAAATATTAACTTGGTGATATATATCATCATTAAATCCTTTTGGAAATGGAGTTTACCTTTATCTAACCAAAACTAAGATATCCAGGAGATGCCACAATCACGAAGCTTTTGTTTGATTTGGGATTAACGTCGATTTCAACAATCTTTCAGTCATATCGCGACAGTGTCTGGATGTGGCAGGGAGTTCAGTGCTCACTTTTAGAGTACTGCCTCACTGAAAAATCACGCCCCAGACACTGACATAATATTCCATCCACTCAAACTATACTGACACTGAGCTGACCAGTTCTAGCTACTTTCTTAATGCTGAGCGCCAAGCGAAAGAGCAGCAATAGCATTTTTAAAGTCTTTGGTATGACCCGGCCGGAGATCGCAAAGCGGGCACTCTATCACTGAGCCACTGTGCCGGTTTCACAATCACGATGTACAGCCCTCCCGAGCACCAAAACAAGAGCGACGAGGAACAAATAAAAACAAAACAACCGTCTTAAACCAGTTTTACACAAAGTCTCATGTAATCCTGCTATTAAATCCTTATTGTTTGCTTGATATCTATAGTTTTTGTTTAAGGATTTGCCAGCTCCTACAGCATATTTAGCAAACACTTCAAATCATGATCAGATTGACCAAACTGGCAGGCTGCTCTAGATTCTCCGTGGTACAGCTGTATGTAATATATTTTCTTTCAGGTCGATCTCAGATATAAAAGTATTGGATTCACGGACTTTGACATAAGAATCAAACCAGTTGGGTTTGTAATAGCTGATGTAAGTTGTTGTTTTATACTACACTTGAACCGCGTCATGAAAGAATCAGTCTTTAGAGCAGATCTGGACAAAAAAGATTAAGGTCATCCACAAAGACTGATTAAGCATTTGCTGTGTATTGATATTTTCCACACTGTTTAATGAGTTTATAAGCGGACAGAAATACTCAGATCAGATGAAACGACGGCGCATTTTCACAGGTTACACAGATTACTGTTTACCCTGAAGCCAATAACATGGCACAAATAAAGACGAGACTCATAGATTATTGTTCTACAGTACAGTACATTTTTAAAAGAGAAAACCGTATGAATCAAGACTGACATCAAAGTAAATGAAATTAATAGGTTTGCTTTATTGCGTCTGTTCACAAACAGTAATGTAACGTACGTACAAAAATAGTATGGAGGTACGCGGAAAGGTCCCAGGCACAACACATAGCTGTCCCAAGGAGCTACATAGGGATAGAATGGTAATAAACGACATTACGAGACTGCAAGGTCAGCTACAAACCATCTTAAATAGTTGTTTTGGATTGAGTCGTCACTGAGTAGCTTGACCCACCATTGTGCAATCAAAGAGTGTAGCAAAGTCGGTCGAATGAATGCAACACTGCTCACGCCTCTAATCCCCGGTTTGAGTGATATTATACTTTCAATAAATCCAAATAAGCTCAGCGATACAAAAGGACCAGAAAATATAAATTACACCATACTGAATCATTATTTACGTTGTAAACTTACATTTGTAGGATCCAAATGTCTTCCAATGGACAAAATTTAAAACAACAACGAAGGAGCCATTTGCACGTGGCCAGCTTAATGCCGACCATGCTCTGACGAACTTCCGGGACTGGCTGAACAAAACCAAAGGTCTTCCAGAACACGACCATGCAGTATTCTTTACCACGTAACTACTCTTTAGATTTTTTTTATAAATCCATTACTACTAGCATCCAATCAAAGCACTGACAGCCTTTATGGGTCGACTGTCTCTGAGTGTAGATTGGGAAAATGGCCCTTAGCGAGGACTTAAGATTGTTTCATTTATCCCTTAACTTCTTGTAATTTCAGCAAACAGTGCTGACCCTGATCAGACGCATCGCACTGTGGGGTCTGATCTGCGTCTGCACTGTTTGCCAATGACCCACCACTAAATCTAGTCCAGGTTTTACAGATAACCCTCTTTACACAGTGCTCTGAGTTCACGGCGACAAGAATAGCGCAGTTATAAATAACCGTTAATTTCATTGGTCAATGATCATCACGTGGACATCAACCTTGAGTAAATTTTGGTGTATGTACACTTTAGGTAGATTGTAACAATCGATCCAAAAACATGAATCTTTGTAAACGCTTTTAACTAGACAAGACGCCGAAAATGAGGTCTTATTAGGGTATGCATTTTTTGAAAATATAGTAATTAACAATGACGGACAAAAATATATGAGAAATATATGCATTTTTATGGGGCCAACTCTGTCAAAATTTTTTTCCCTGCCTTCTGAAAAGAGATTTATTCGGAAAGGAAAGAAAAAAAGGGTAAGAGGAAGCCCAGGGAGTGCCACAATCGCAAATCGCAGCCCATCTCAGACACCAAGAGGAAGAGGAAACCGACAAAACCAAACAAGCGCAAATCAAACAAACGCATAAAAAGCACCAAGACTAGCTCTCTCTTCCCCAAGCGAGGTAATCACAATGCTAAAAGGACTGAAAAACACAAGAAGAAAATAACACAAGGCAAGACATACAAGAAATCGGCTCGTAGTAAAAACCACAAAGCAACAAAGAGTAAGACTAACACCGGGACCACCGCCTTAGAATGGTCAGTAGAATAAACCACCAGGGTTGGTGGGAGGGGGGGGGGGGCGGGGGGCGTGGTTTAAAGCACTTTTATGGTCCCGATGTAATTCTTAATACAGAAAAACATAAAAATTCGGTTCGATTAAAGGCTCCCAACTCAGTCAATGTATCAAAGCGAAAACATAAAAATCAAATTCATCACTATGATAAACAAAGGCGAGTACTCATGGCTAATTCTACTGTGTGACAGAGTAAATGAAAACCAATAGTTGAACCACAGCGGGCCAAGCCAAAGACAAATTGTCAAGCCCCAACCCACTGGTTAAAGCTTTACGAAGAGGCCGTCATTGAGGCCCAAACCACCGTCGTGCAATTAAAGAGTGAAGCATAGCCATCAACAATGATTGGGTTGATAACTAGGCATGCAGTCTGCCGCATAATATCCAGGCTAAAACCGATTCTTTTATAACGGTTAATTAATTTTCTCAGTGGCACCGAAAAGTTAGATTTTCACACAATTTTTCTAAATCTGTACACTAAGTAACCGTAAAATTCTTGTTCCGATATACCTTGTTGCAGAAGTGTTTTCAGACTGACGCTATATTTTTCTACCAAGGCACTGTGTCTGCGATAAAATTTCGAAAACGCTTTACGAAGTTTAAAATATCGATAGCTCTGCCTAAGACGTTTGGCAGTAAGGGCTTTATTACGGCAGTTAAAGTCACCAAGATTCTAAGAAGCTCTGGCGAATCTAATATGTATACCCCATATGAGGTACGCCGGGGAACATCGCCATCCAGAAAAGGGAAATTGACTATATCAAAATCAAAATCGTCCCGTTTATCATAAATTTTGGTGGACACTGTACCATTAGATATACATAGATTCAAATCCAAAACAGGTGCCTCGGTATCGGAACAATTGGCTTTATTTAACTGGAGTTCAGTAGGTATATGCGGTCCACCATTTGGTCAAAGTAAACATTGTCAATATTTAATAAATCATCAAGGTATCGTGAAGTAGAATTGAAAGCATCAATAATGGCAGCCTGATTTTCCCGCGAGAGCGACTTCATGAAATCTCTTTCATAACAAAACAGAAACAAATCTGCAACAAGAGGAGCCATCGGAATACCAATAGTTTGCCTATAAAGTTTAGTTCCAAATCTAATGAAAATATTATCCAAACGATAAACAAGTTGATAGAGGGTATCCATAACATATGTTTTTTACTGGAGCATTACGAACATTATCAATACATGATGGTTTAATAGGCGTGTTAACATATACGTTTGACGAGTTAGTATTCGAATTCAGACTTAGTTTTACCGTTTGTTCATTACATCACGAAAACATACCTATACAATTTTGACCCCATTAAACCCCACATTTATATAGTAAATAAAACTGGGGTTTACAGGGGTATACATTTTTTTCTTATTTCTGCTCAAAAACATAGATTGTGGCTACTCGTTAGAACCACCTCGGCGATGCGGTTCTAACGAGTACCCACAATCTATGTTTTGAGCAGGAATATGAAAAATGTCAGAATTTTTATCTGAAAACTTTCAGTTTTTGGTGGATGAAATTTTCAAAATATTTGAATAGGCGTGTTTTCGTAATAAACCCATTTATCCCAGGCGGACTCTCCTACCTTAATTCTTTGTACTGAAACAACTCCAAAGTAGGGTACCTGGTTAGTTTTTATCATTGTCATCTTTTTGAAACGTTCTGTATTTAATGCAAACTGTGTTGACCCTGATCAGATGACGCGTCATGCGGCTTCTAATCTGGGTCTACACTGTTTGCCAATGTCCCTTTTATTGGAAATTAGGCATATTGTCTTATCCTTTTGTTCCAGACATGATTTGTATGCCATACACCAGAACGGAGGAAGAAAAGTTAAACACACGTCAGGTATGGTATTAACAGTGCTATACCATTTTTCACGCTGGAATCGGCTTGAGGATACCCTTGCTACGTACTGTATTAAGTCTAAATATTGGGGAACTTTAACTTTCTTGCCATACTTGTCCTAAACTTTCAGCAAGTCCACTTTGCTTCCTGTTCATATGTCAGAAAAACTGTTGGACGAGTGGCAAACAGTGTGGACCCTGATCAGACACCCCATTCTGTGGGGTCTGATTTGCGTCTACGCTGTTTGCTCACGTTTGTCTGTCTGAATACTTAGAGTCAATACGATATTTAAAGAACGGACGCTTAAGTAACAAAACGATGATAGACAGTCTGCCTCTTTGTTTGTCTTTATTTATGTACATATGTATGCATTGATGTATATTTGTATAGTTATTGGTTTTGTTTTAAAATAATAATCCGCATAAAATGGATGCTGGATTTTTGATTTATAGTATTTAATTGTTGGTGTATAAACTCGTTTACCATTATGACAAACATTTGCAAAAAATGGTTACCTTATGATTGCTTGTATAATTGTATTGCATTTCTTGGCATCGACACTTGCAATCCTGTTTTAGGAAAATGTGTACACAAGGATGGTTTTGCGCCAGTTTAGATAGGAAAAATGTGTTAGGACTTCGTCCACGTTCTTCCGCACCAAACCCATTGTAACCTATTGTAGTCTGGATACCCTTCAAAGGGTAATTGGCAATCAGTGCAGACCCAGATCAGACGCCGCAGAACGCGGCGTCTGATCAGGGTCTCCACTATCTGCAAATAGTTTAAACCATTTTTCTGTAGGAATATCATATAGCCTGACATACCTAAAATCGAAGTTAGAATCTTCCAATATATAGTGTGGGGGATTTCATTCAGTCTACTATGGGTTAGAAAGGCGTAACTAGGGGAGCAAACTCTTTTCTTTTAAAAAGAAAACAGAGAAATTTTAAAAGAGTTGCCTCACCTGAAAGTGTTTTCATTTAACTTAAATGATAATGATTATAATTGTTCGATGTTTGCATGTCAGTGGCTACTGAGATATTCTATTTACTTAGGTTTATTTGATAAATTGATTTAAATAATTCACTTAAATTTGATAAATCAATTTAGTTCTATTCTTGTGTGTCCTTGATTGTAGCTTAAATTAGCCATAAGTCACTGACATGACGTGCCTATTTAATTTAGTTCTTTGCATGTTGGGTATTTGCATGTTTTTTACTGTGGATTTTTTTTTAATTAACTTATTCAAAAAATCTTTCAGGAATACCATCGAACAGTTTGGATCCAGATCAGGCCCGACGTTTTTTCGGGCCTGATCTGGGTCTAAACTGTTTGCATAGGTTATAAGCAGACGACAAAATTCGCCACTAGCGGGAAAAGAGTTAAGGATGTTTTGTGTTTTTATATCCCGCTTTGAAAAGCGGGTGAATAGGTCACCTTGTTTACCCTATACTTCATTAGCAGTGTCCTTCTAAGATTCTATCATTCTGAAATGAATCAGTCTAAACTAGCTAAACTTGAACCAGTTGGCTGTTTTTAGTTTTGTGACTATGTTCAATATTTTCAAGGGTCATTCCTTTTAGAATCTGTGTTCACGAAATTTTGTTTCCATCTTTTCTCTATTTCAATACATTAAGCTGTTATATTAGTATATAGGTACATCTTGAGTTGTTATTTAGATTGAGAATTCATGGTACTGCTTCTACCCATTATGTATCCATTTATTTTTTTCTCAATGTACTCTCTGTTTTCACTTTAGGGTTAGCATTCATTGGTACTATGTGTCAGTACGGCGACAGTGTCTCTGTCGTTGAGGAGCAGGGAGGTTTCCAGAGCGTCGGAACAACTGCCCATGAAATAGGACATAGGTAATAGATCTTTATTATACTGCCAAGTTTCAAGGCATTTGATTGGCTTACAATACGTACACATATCGATGTTCGACTTAGTTTTAGTTTTGGCCACATCTGTACAGTCGGATAAATCCATTGCATTATTCTCATTAAGTTGTCTATGTCCCAATTTATTTTAAACATATCTAACAGGTACTCTCATTAGTCATGTCAAAAAGCAAGTGCTTCATTATATGATAATAAGTCCTCAGGGTAAATGCAGACAGACACATGCTGATTCTAGCCTTCACTGTCCGCTTATAGAATCATTGGATACATTTTTTTTTCAAAATAGATGCAAGTGTATTGTATAATTTTGACTGCACCAAAGAAGCTTAAAAGGGATGAAAATGGGATTGACCCATCAGATATGCTCGTTTCACGTTGTACCAGAAAGCATCGGCGTTGCAGTAAAACGACACGTGAATGCTATCTTGGATGTCAGAAAAGGTCACATTTGTGAAAATGAAACAATTATGCGTCGGACTGATGATATCATATTTACGCTAAATACTCCGATGAATACTGTACAATTTATAGTTGTTTACAAAACCTCTTATCGTATTACGCTGCTTTATTGACTGATCTGAACTATTACTGTTCGAATGAGCTCCAAGGACACCTTTACTTTTCTACCATCATCTGGTCTCTTTCCAAGTGGTTTCTTAAGTAGTTAATGACTGACTAATTTAGGTACATTCCAGTTTGGGGGCGAGGCATGATGGGGAAGACAATCCATGTCGTTCCGAGGACAGATTTATTATGGCGGCGTCAGGATTCGGACCAGTTCCACAAGACAAGCAGTACAACCCATGGCATTTTTCCGAATGTTCTGTAGAGTATTTCCGGAACTTTATAGCATCTCTTCTAGCGTGAGTTTTAGTTCTAAAACTTCCATCATATACTGTAAATGACTGATATTCTTTTGTGAAAGTATGCTTAGCTGTAGCGAAGTAAAATGTGTCTGAAATTTTCAGTTAATAAGCTTATTATATGATAATGTCCCTTGATGTGCAAATACAGTGAAATCGTTTTCCCGAGTGGACTCCCGAGTGTTTTTCATACATACATGTATATAGGTGTCATTCTACAAATTGCAGTGAAATACCATTATCACTTAGAATTGAGCCATGTCGTGGGAAAATGAGCCGTTATAGCTTATAAAAAAAGATAAGTGAGGCAATCCTGCTCATCGACACAGTCTCGCCAGGACCAACGCTGATTGCTCACGCCCAGAGGAAACTTCAGTCGAAGAACTAAGTATAATGGGCGGGCGTGCGCGGTGAAAGATTGATTCGATTTTCTGGCTACGCGGCTCTTTAAACTTAAACAGATAAATCAGATAAATAACATTATCATATGAACAAAGATTGGACATTTGGCTTACCATCACGAAAACAAGCCTATATAATTTTGACCCTTAAATCCAACTTTTATACAGTAAAACTGGGATTTACAGGGGTTTTCAAACGAGTACCCACAATCTATATTTTTGAACAGAAATATGAAAAATATCAGAGTTTTTATCTGAAAATTTTCAGTTTTTGGAGGTGGAATTTTCTTTATACTTGAATAGGCGTGTTTTCGTAATGAAAGGGATTCTGTCTTGCAATCTGATCACCTTCTTCAGTGAGATAACGTTTCTTTGGTTTATGGCTTGTGTGCTGTCTCTATGTGTATGCTCTTCCTCTAAGTGCCATTTGTAGGCTATGTTCTGTGATTGTTGCTCTTCCTCGACTCTTCTGTACTATTTTATTTTGAAATAAACGTCGAAAAGATTACCTTTGGAAACAAAGAACACACTACATATTAGAAAATGGGAGTCTCGGTTTTATTGAGAAGCTGGAAAAATGAATATGGAGATATTACCCCATTTGTGCCTACTGTCCTTTCGACATCAATTGGAAAGAGTTTTATGCTTGGCATTTTATTTTAAATAAAAATATTTTGTTCTGATTGACCATGTCTTATCAGAAACTATTTGTCTTTTTTGTTTCTGTGTTGTGTTCTCAAATATTTACCCTAAAATTACTCTGACCTGTGCAAAAAAAAGGTAAGAGAAATATTTCTCTTACCTTTTTCAATTTTTCCTACAATTTCTATAGTAAAGTGATTTTTGTTTTTTTCGTTTTTGTCTAAGAAAATAGTTTTTTTACTTTTCTTTTCTGATTTTTTTTATTATTGATGTTTCATTACAATATACAGTGAAAAATTCAGAAAAGTTGAACAAGGGAAACTTGTTGAAAATCTGCCTCCACGTTACCTACCCTACAGATTTCTGCATAATTTGCATTCGTTTTACGATGGGAAAAAGTGAAAATATTTGAATTAGAAAACAACAATGACTAGAATAAAACTTTTCATGCATAGGTAGTTACGACAAATGATTTTGCATTAAAGCATGACAAAAGTTTACAAATATACTTCTGTGTAAAGCGCCAAGCAAAAAAAAAAAAAAAAAAAAAAAATACTTTCTGATAGATGTCTAGATGTCGAAAGCACAGTGGTGTCTCATAAAAGGGAAATTGTTAAACAGTATAGAATCAGATCAGACGCTGCAGAACGCGGCGTCTGACCAGGGTCTACACTTTTTTTTATTCAACACAGGGATTTCAATAAAACATGGTAATGATAAAAACTGACCAGACACCTAAATTAGAAATGGACCGGTGCAAAGAGTTATGGTAGAAGAGTTTACTTGGCATTAATCGGTTACAAAAAGACCACAAGGACGGAAACCAGCCCCTGCCCCCCCCCCGCCCCCCAAGGCACGGAATAATGGTGAATTTACATGAAATGAATTCACAAACAGCATTTCGCTGAACTCAGGACAAACAAAATTGGAAAAAATAGAAAAAGCGAACAAATGAAGATGAACTGGACATGATTACAGCAATGTATTGGTCAATAATAAAACTGTTTGCGGCTTAAACCTGGTTTTATAGAAATCAATCCCTCACCCTTAATCCTGAAATCAGCTAGATGTTATGATGAGGCATTACGAAAACACGCCTATTTAAATATATAGACAATTTCACCTCCAAAAAACTGAAAAGTTTCAGATAAAAAGCTCTGATATTTTCATATTTTTGCTCCAAACATAGATTGTGGGTACTCGTTTGAACCGCCTTGGCGAGGCGGTTCTAACGAGTACCCACAATCTATGTTTTTGAAAAAGTACAAATAAGAAAAATAATTATACACCCTGTAAATAGATATTTTATGATGACCCTGGTCTATGTTAGCAAATAGCAAAGGCTCTTATCAGACTGCGAATATTGCTGTTGGCCTCCGTGTAGTACAATAACCAATGTTTATGTAAGCAAACAGTCAAGTCCCTTGTCAAACTGCGTTGATGGTGGCTCGATTAGACATATTTCTCAAGACACCGCTGATATAAAAAGACAGGTCTGTATAAAAAGGGAACTGTTAGGCCTTACACAAATAAATCAAACAATACTCACCGTGGTTCTACCGGTAGTTTTTATTCCTTTTAGAATTTATTCATCTGCTCTGACTTTCATTTTGTAGTAGAGCCATTACGAAAACATGCCTATTCAAATATATAAAAATTCACCTCCAAAACCTGAAAATTTTCAGATAAAAAACTCTGATATTTTCATATTTCTGCTCAAAACATAGATTGTGGGTACTCGTTAGAACTGCCTCAGTGAGGCGGTCCTAACGAGTACCAAAAATCTATGTTTTTGAGCAGATATAAGAAAAATAATGTATACCCCTGTAAACCCCAGTTTTACTATGTAAAAGTGGGGTTTAAGGGGATCAATATTAAAAAGGCATGTTTTCATGATATCTTATCTGTGCTTAATTATTGTATTGAAAAGTTAGTTTATGTTTTCTGTATTGATCCATTGATGAGCCAGGGTACCCGAACCATTTTTGTGGCTGGAACAGTATCAGGATTAAGGTTGAGGGTCGATTCCGTGTTTCTGTTGTGGTTCCTGTTTACTTTGTTCGCTGTGTTTTAGTGTATTTGTTGTTCTGCGAGGCCATTTCGTGTCAATCTTACTTGCTTTGGGTGGACTGATTTCCGTTATCGTTATAGTATTTACTGTGATTTATACATGTCATATAGCTGGTACAATGTGTATCATTTTAAGAACAAACATAAGAATATGTCCGTTAAATCAGAATCATGACACCAGCTTGGCAATATTGCAATAATGAAGATGAGTTTTTCAATATACTGATCAGCTGTTTCTGAACACTAGGAATGGTTCCTCCTGCATGTTAGAGTCCACTACGACGCGTTCGAAACAAACCGATAGTTCCATGCCAGGACAAATGTACAACCCAGATGAGCAATGCCGATTGATATGGGGACCAAGGTCGTATTTATGTCGGGTAAGTGATTCAGTCATGTCAAGCGAAGATAACCAGTGGAACATTGATAGACAATAAAAAGATTCGAAACTGAGTGACCCTTGAGAGCAATAACACATTCACAAGATTGAAAACAGCTGACGTTTAAGTTTTCTGGACAAGACAAGCTAGTTTCGGCCAGTTAGGCCTCATTAGTTACCCTCTTATATTTTTTTCAAAAGTACTTGAATGTGTTTTAAGATAACAAAGGACCATAAATCATAAACTACACAATGGTGAAGGTCGGGGAGATGTTTAACGGCCGCCACACGACACTAACACCAGCTGTAGTGAAGATAATAGATTCTAAAAGGAATCACGCTTGAGACAAATGAACACACATAACGAGTTTAAATAGCTGAAGTGTCAACAGTATCCAGTCCAGGGCCCAGTTGTTCAAAGCGTCATTAGCTTAACGAGCTCCTTAAGGTTCAAAATGTTAACTGTTCTAGTAAGTACAATATCTAATTCACAAGTATTTTTGCTGAAAAAAATGTGAGTAGCTTTTGCAAAAGCTACTCACATTTTTCAGCAAAAATATTAGCGCATATGCCATATTTAATGATCAAAGTTTTAACGATACGTTAACTAACGACATCGTTTGTTTCGAACAACTGGGCCCAGAGTTTTTAAATGACGCTTTTCAGAAGGACAGCAAAACTATTATGACAGAGTCACCTCCATCTAAAGTGTAACAATTTCTCTTAAGAGTCAAAACTCCTAAAAAGAATTTCGCACACAATTCTTCGATTGATGAAATCTCATATTTTCAACCCTCAAGTGTTTAGATGTGTTCCATACATTTAGATAGTAACAGTATAACCCCAAATTTAATGGCTCCTAACAGCATTTTGGTCAGGATTTGCAATTTATACCGTATGTCCTGCCCGTGTCAGACGTATCGGCAGTCTGTCCACTGAACATTTTCAATTTTTAAGATGTGTACAGTATGAAGTTATGGTGTCAGGATATTTAGGGTTGTTCTGGCACATTGTGAGGTTTGCAGTGAGAAAGAAGTGTATTTTCTACATACCGAGCTAACATTCCAGTAAAATTAGTATCAAACTGTTATCAGCACGACAGGATTCCTGTCGGGCCGATAACAGTCCGATATAGATTTAACTAAAATACTAGCTAGGTACCAGAAACAGGGTTTCACATTAGGCTCGTTCCTGGTTAGTGTCTACTGTACGAATACCTTTTTCAGATCGACAGTCTATTAGTTATGCTTGGTAAGCAGTGTCGACTCTGATCAAACCGGTTTGTGCTGGAGTTATGCGGTTTTGTTGCATAAATACGGATATAAGTGTTGACAATGCTATTACAATGATTTACTATATTATTGTTAGGGTGCTGAGTTTGGTAATACCAGCAACATCTGTACTGGTATGTACTGTCGGGATCCATCTACAGCCAACGACTGTGTTCTTCACTCTGCCGCTAGAGGGACATCATGTGGTAATAAACAGGTAATAATACAAAGTCATTGTGGAACAACTTATTTTGCCTCATTTTAACAGTTCTTTGAGTCCATGAAAGCATTTAATGATAATGATATATTCAAATGGAATAAACATGACATTATACGGTCCCCAGAGCTCAGGAACCACCCCACTCCTTAGTGCAGATGGAACTAGTCTTCTGACTAACAAATAAGCTATCTTGAAAAGATGGGCTAAACACTTTGATGGTTTCCTTAATCGGCCATCATCTATCAATGATGAAGCAAAGCTATCAACAGACTACCACAGATGGAATGTAATCCGCTGCATGATGAGCTCCCAACCGTCTCTGAAACAGGGAAAGCAATAAAACTCCTGTCATCTGGCAAGGCTCCAGGATCAGATGCAATACCTGCAGATCTACAAAGCAGGCGGTCCTCCAGTTGCAAAGAAACTGATAGAGTTATTTCACATTATGTGGAGAAAAGAATCCCTCAAGAATTCAAGGATGCAACAATTATCCACCTATTCAAAAGGAAAGGGAATCCTCAAGTCTGTGACAATCATCGAGGCATCTCTTTATTGTCAATTGCTGGGAAGATCCTTGCTAGGGTCCTAGTGAACCGATTGAATGAACACCTCGAACGGTCAGGGCTTCTATCAGAAAGCCAGTGTAGACTCAGGAAAAACAGAGGAACAAAAGACATGATCTTTACAGCACAACAGCTTCAAGAAAAATGCCAGGAACAGAATGTGGACCTCTAAATGACCTTTGTCGACCTTACCAAAGCATTTGACACAGTCAGTCGTGAGGGACTTTGGAAAATTATGGCAAAGTTTGGCTGTCCTTCCAAAGTCATAGCACTGGTGCGGCAGTTCCATGATGGTATGCTTGCAAGGGTCCTAAATGATGGCGAGTTTTCTGATCCATTTCCTGTGACAAATGGAGTTAAGCAAGGCTGTGTACTAGCTTCAACACTGTTCAGCATGATGTTTTCTGCCATGCTTACAGATGCTTTCCAGGATGGTGACAATGGTATACCTATTAGGTATCGCTTTGATGGGAAACTTTTCAACCTAAGAAGGTTGCAAGCTAAATCTAAGGTACAGACAGAGGTGCTAGACGAGTTCCTCTTTGCTGATGACATGGCAAAGGGTGCTCAAACAGAAGAGAAAATGCGAAAAGGTGTGGATCAAGTATCTGATTCATGTGACAGCTATGATCTCACAATCAGCATAAAAAAGACTGAGGTAGTGTATCAGCCAGCACCTGGAAAGCCTTACAAGGAGCCTACCATCACAGCGAAAGGTCAACGACTGCAAGTGGTAGACAAGTTCACCTACCTTGGAAGCACATTGTCTAGAGTTGTGCACATTGATGATGAAGTCAATGCTAGAATTGCCAAAGCTAGTGCAGCATTTGGCCGGCTACGTGGAAATATTTGGGACCGAAGTGGAATCAGACTTGACACAAAGCTGAAAGTATATAGATCGGTGGTGCTGCCAACACTATTATACGCATGCGAAACTTGGACAGTTTACAACGGCATGCCAAAAGACTGAACTACTTCCATACAAGCTGTCTTAGAAAACTTCTAAAGATCAAGTGGCAAGACAGGATTCCAGACACAGAAATCCTGAAAAGGGCAGGGATGCAGAGTGTACATACTCTTCTGAAATTTGCACAGTTAAGATGGACAGACCATGTTACCAGAATGCCTGATGAACGTTTGCCAAAGAAAATCCTCTATGGAGAACTACAAGTTGGAAAACGCTCCCATGGTGGTCAGAAGAAGCGATACAAGGACACCCTTAAAGCCTCCCTTAAAGACTTCAATATACCAACAGAGTCATGGGAACAGATTGCACAGGATCGTACAAAGTGGCGAGGCCTCATAAGAAGGGGAGCTGGTGAATACGAAGCAAAAAGAATCAGCGAAGCCGAGCAGAAACGTGCACAGCGGAAAGCCAGAGCTAAGGCATCACTAACAGAGCTTTCTTCCTCAGACCCCTCTTGTTCTAGCTGCAACAGGCAGTTTAGAGCAAAGTTTGGTCTCATCAGCCATCGTAAAACACACAAATAATAACACATCACACAGTTGATTAGGACTGGTCATTGTCAGTAATGACAGACGAACATATATATATATATATATATATATATATATATATATATATATATATAAACATGACTTGGCCTGTAACCTCGTATTTACTAGTGCAAATGATATGGTACAGACCTAGATAGGGCGCCACAAGAGTTGCGTCTGTTTCCTACCTGCATTAGTTCCTACTGAAGTAGCAATATTTGAAAACTAAATAAAAGGAGCAATTTAATAACATTCTTCCTTTCTGGTATCGATAACAGAAAGTCGATTAAGAAAAGCAGAATTTATTTCTTTAATAACTATTTCGATACTGCCTTTTGCTATCAGTAATTGAAATTTTGTAGACAAAATAAATCTTATATCTGTTAAGTATCATTTAAGTGTACCCAACTATTTTAATGTGGAAATTGCACTGTCAATCTCATTCATTATTTCAGAGGCGATGTTTTCACAACAAAGCATATAAATAGAAAAACAAAAACAAAAAAACAAATGGTATCTGGTTAGATTTTGTAATTTACAACTGACATTGTTCATTCAGAATACAATGATAGACAAACAAATCACTGTTCAAGTGATGTCGAAAGAAGAGCATTTTAGTCGAAGACTGACAAAATGTAATGAGATATAATAGACAAACCATGCATTTTCTCTTTATTTAGTGGTGCATCGAGGGCAAATGTAGCTATTCCACGAAAGCCCCAGATTTCAATGGTGAGTATGGACTAAGCTGTAACAAGTTTTTTTTGTACTTTGATAATGCATACTGTCTATCTTAAATGTAAGAAAACGTACATCTGTGCAAGCTGATTTGAGTCTTCGTTGTCCGCATGAAGAAACTTTGTACCCTTGGCTATCCAACATTCGCCCAATGAAGCTTCTGATCAGATTGAACGAATGCACTTTCAATGCCGATTTGGTGCTTTTAATGATCTACGTCTTCGCTGGGCGCACATGAAATATTGTATGAAATATTATGCCTCGGCTCAAGTTCTAATTTTTCCTGCACTTATTTTCTCCCACCGCTACACTACTAAAGACTGTCTTCTCAGAAGAATAAAACAGTCACTGACGAAAGAAACGAAGATAAATGTACCAGGAAAACGAATTCGAAACGGCCTGAAACAAAGTCACTGGTTCAAAGTGGAGGCGGCAGATGGAGAGGGCGGATAAGCGGTTTTAAATAGCTATTACCGCACCTTTATTTCTGCTGTCATTCCAAGTGTAATAACAATCTTGACTGTCATCTTTGGAAATAATGAACATACAACAGAACGAAAATCGGTGCCGTTGTTTATTAAGTCATTTCATATACAAGTATGTTGTTTGCGAAGTTGTATACGCCCCCAGCACCGGTCTTAAGTAGTATTCGATTTTAAAAGTAATCAGAAAGGGCCCAATTATCTCAAAGGAAATAAAAATATGCACTTTGGTGACGTACAGGGAGACACTTCACGGCCACAACACGGCACTTAACACCAGCTCTATTGAAGTTAAATAAAAGTCTAAAAGGTGAAATACGTTTTGCTCTTCTTAGGGGCTTATAATTGATAGGTAATGCGAGGTACCATAAGAAGAGATAAGGAATAAACAATAACAATGCCAAATTGTGTATTTTGCAGTAACCGACACTCGAACAAAGAAAAATTGTCGCGAAGGAAACGTATTGGAATATTAAACAGAATGAATTATGAAACAGTCGTAATATTGATCTAGAACAACTGGGAAGCTTTATCTATTTTCGTGCGTTGGTGGTTTCATATGTGGTGTTTGTTTTGTCACTGTTTGTAACTTATGTTTTCGTCTTTTGGGTGCCTTGGAGAGAATTGCTTTATGAGTATGATATTTCCCGAGTATATACACTTGTATTGTGTGCTTTTCCTGCATTTTATCTACATGACAATAATTAAAAGTATTTCTTTCATAACAGATGGGTGTGTCCTTGGTGATCAGCCGGGCGCTGCATTCAACAGTATGTCTTGTAACCAGCTTGTCAGTCAATCGCCATCCTACTGTTACCAGAGTAAAGTTCGTGCTAGATGCTGTGCTAGTTGCCAAAAACATTTTACTTGGCGTAAAGGTACACTTTTATGTGATTTTTACATTACATTCTTCATAATACATCATGGAGAAACAGTGTGATTTTATTACACAAACTTAAATGTAATGGTTTAAACGGAAATAGCATTTACATATGTCTTCTTGTGCACGCTGAATCTTTGTGAGCCAGTATATATGTGTAAAACGTGGAAACGTTTTAAAAGTGTTGACTTTTATTTTATTTTACTGTAGCTGTTGTTGTGCCATGTGGCGGCCGTAAAAAGTCTCCCCGTACATCAATATATTGCAGGTTATATTTTATTTCCTTTGGAATCATTGAGCCCATCCTAATTATTTTGAAAATCGAACACCGCTTAAGCCGGCGCTAGGCGGCGTATGCAGCCTCGCAAACTACAGTGTTGCATATAAAGAGATACAATAAAATCGAGTCTTCGATTTTCGTGATTTTGTGTGTTCTGTTTTTTTCCAAAGGAAGTCCTTTCTGACTTTTGGTTTAAACGTATTTTATTTCATCGAAATCACAACACAGTCATACATACACACACAACTCATTAGGATTTGAACGAAAGCATACTGCTTATTTAGTACATCTCCTAATACATACAATATCTATTGTAAACATTTATGGCAAAAGCATATTGATAGAGTAAGCAGATGGTTATATAAAAGACGGAAATCATGAAAAGTTACTATGGATTAGCATAAAACAGTATCAATAAAATGCAATTTAGTAAAGCGGGACAAGAAGGAAAAAACAGATTTATTAATGTAAAAGAAAAAAAAAGAAATAGTTCATAGGCATAATCCATAGAAACGGGGAGGGTGGAGATAAATTATACTAAATCTACAGGGGATTAAGAGCATGGGCAAAACGTACAAAGCACGGACAGCTGAGGGATATCATGTTCAGTTTCTAGAAATTCTATATTATGTATAGATAGATTTCTTTATTTCCTCTATATAGGAGAGTATAACATACACATACAAAATACATATACAGAAAATCATCAAGAACATATTTACAATCAAATCGAAAATGTTAAGGAAGGATATATAGTATATACACATATACATACATATCTATATGCATACACATATACATATCTATACGCATACATATATACGCACCTGCGTGCACATGCATATACGCATGCATGCACACATGCATGCACATATATAAAGCATATTGTCAAAGTGATTCACTACTAATAAATCCCTTACCGAAACGAAATGCAAGAGATTTAATAATGATACACCATAAGATCAAGTCATTATATAAGGATGAAGTGCCTTTCTTGTCCGGAAATGCTCAGATTAGCGGTATTCACACTTTAACATATCATGTATTTTAGCCAATAGGTTACTGTGCTGTTAGATACACTCAATAGTTAGTATACTTAACCCACATGACATGCATGCATGGTAAACATAAACACCAAAACGCACAAATGTCATCTGGCAAAAGCATATTAAAATCAGAATAATCTTAAGCATATATGCAAAACCTGTAGCTTTCTATTTCCTATATAAAAATGTAGTGGTACATTTTATTATGGTTTAAGTGGCATCTAAAAAGTCAACCGTAGTTGCGTTTCTATGATCATCTGGCAGAGAATTCAAATCACAGACCACAGACGGAAGGAAGGATTGATAGTATAGAGTTGTCCTTGCATTAACTGTCTGAAGATCATTTCGCTTCTTAGATGATAACGTGAGATAGAGTTCACAAATGGTGGTACAAGAGAAGAAAGATAAATTGGTAAAAGATCATTGCACATTTTATAGTAAAGTATTAATTTGTGTTTCTTTCTGCGAACTTCTAGGCTTTCCCACCCTGTTTCATTGTATAACTCCTGAAGTGAAACTAATTTAGTTGCACCTGTTACAATCATTGCCGCCTCCAACTGTATCTTTTCTAAATTTTGCTTTTCTTGTAGAGTGCATTTATCCCAAACTCAACTGCCATACTCTAGCAAAGGGCGAATAAAAGAAGTATATAAAATGTCAATTGATTGACGGTCAAAATGAAATTTAAATTTCCTCATTATATTTAGCCTTGCCCAAGCTTTTTCTGAAACGTATTCAGTTTGCTTACTCCAGGAACAATCCTTTGAAAAATACAGCCCTTAATGCTTATGAGCGTCAACCTCTTTTACTGGTTGATCCTGCATGTAGACCGGTGGATGCAAAACTTGATTATGTTTTCGAGAAATAAGAAGAGATTCAGTTTTGAAAGTGTTATTATGTTTTGGCCCAAGCTGAAAAAAAATATCTGTGTTCAAAATATCTGCTGCAACTTCCGGATTTTCCACAATAATGTATGAAGTCGTATCATCAGCGAAAAGATGTATATTTGAACCTATGTCTTTTACAATACTATTTAAATAAAGTAAGAATTAGAGTGGTCCAAGGACAGACCCTTTGGGAATACCAGCGCGAATATAGTTACAATCCAGTTTTGCTCCAGGAAAAACTACCCGTTGACAAAGTGGTAGATCACTTACGAACCATATGAAGTCTTCTTAATCATGGGGCACACCTTTGGCATCTAAGAAACTACATTCCCACTAGATACAAAGGTGTATAGAAAGGCATTTTTCTAATCAAACAGAACACATGTTCTGTGAAGATTGTCTAGATGCTTTTTCTATGTGCTCAAAAAATATATGTTCTTGGATGAAAAATATTGAATAAATTGGATCGAAAGTAATGACATCTGGAACTAAGGATAATCCTAGTCCAGGTGACGTGACTATAGCTATATCATTACAGGTTGCGAGTACGGAGACAGGGTCCAGGGATGCCAGACGTGGCACTGTCGTCATATATTTGGCACAAGGAATATTTTGTCTGACTGCTGCAGCACGTGCGGAGTTGGTGACGTCATTATTTCCACTGTGAAGTCGCACTGGGATAGTGAACTGGCGACAACATCTGTACCGCCACATATTTGTAGAGATAGTCAAATGGGTGGTGATATGAAGTGCGAATCGCTGATCAGACATAATGGGAAATATGTGTGCTATAGTCCTAGTGTGTCCAGAAACTGCTGTAAAACATGCAGGAGAATCTCTGTTAGCGATAACAAAGGTTTGAAAACATAATATCGTATTCGACCTAATTACAGCACATAACCCTATAAGCACATATTCAAACAAATGCTTAAGCTACAGATAACAACCCGTGTACTTTTGTCTACTTCTTTACAAAAGCATATGTCGTTTGTACCCCTTTGAACAAGTTGAGGCAATTCAAATGATTACCAACAGCACATGTTTCTATAAATAAGTCCAGAAATAATCACACAAGCATCATTTAATACGTCCCTCGTGAAGCTCTATGCTGATCTTCCTTTAAAGTACGCCCTTATTACATTTGTAGGGTGGGGTGGTTATTTTACTTCAATGTACAATCTTTCCAGTAATTTTTGAAAACCTGAGCGCACAATGTGGTTACAAGGTCAAATATGATATGTACCTCTAAATGATTCACTTCACAGAAAAAAACAAAACAAACTTTTACGTTATTTACAAACAAAGAAGGCCCAGGTCACATTCATTTCTGCTCAATATGACAATGGCCTTCTGTACCCGTCTGTATAGTCTACATACAGGAAGTTACAAAATGTCTCTTTTGTAAAATGTAGCAAAAACTTAACGCAATTATTAGTAAATATACCGAGGAAATACCACAATCACGAAGTACAACTTCTCCGAGGCACCAAAAGAAGGAGAGTTGAGAAACAAATAAGGACACCATCAACGCCACATATGAACCACAGACGCACAAACAATGAAAACTGCAACAGAGGAACCACCTTAGAACATCGATAGGAACATTACCAATTTTACTCGCGCGAACCTCAAATTTAATTTTGAAGCAGCTTCAAATTACATGTACAAATATACGCTCGGTCCTCATAAGGGTTTTCTGACTCTACAGTGAAACATCACAGTAAAACACATACATTTGACTCTCGTTATCTCGACCTCGCTTATCTCGAATAACTGCTTATCTCAAAGTGAAACCCTGTTCCCTGCCTAAACATGAACAGCTAACAACAGGTAAAACAATATTGTGGAAAAGAGGAGAAATTGTTCCTCTTTTCCACAATAATTTCGATATATCTCGTAACTTCAAGTCCAATTACATATAAATTTGTTAAATGTTGCTGCTCAAATTATTTTTTCCTCAATTCTGCAAATCTGATAAGTCGAGATACGGATATCTCGAAGTATTTCAGAGAATCCCTTGGACTTCGCGATAACGAGAGTCGACTGTATAATAAAAAACTCAAAGCATAGGGGACAGTGGCGACTGAAGCCAAAACACAAGAAAACCACAATTAGTAAAGCAATGAGCCGAACGCAGACATTGATAGTTCAGTATATGCAGTCCTCTTATAGCTTTAATTTCCTCAGTTGATACCACGGCGGCGTTTCGTGTGCACTTTATATTGTCTGGTACATTATGATCATTGAGTCATGTTGTGATGACTGAGCCCATGCAGGATTTTTTAAAATGTATATGAGGGTCAGTGATGGTGCCTTTTTGGCCATAATTAGCTATTCTGGACAAGAAAATCTGAAACTTCAACTGTTTTTTAGTTTTGTGAGTTGTGTGTTCATTGCGTTCAAGGGTCATTAACTTTTAGAATATATCCACTCAAAATGGCTTGTATATTTCTTTTACACAGTTAAATTTAAACAAATATAAGTATATGTATAAGCAATGCTTCGTTTAACCTGCTCTAAAATTGGTATCTTTTCAGGTTGTGAGTACGGCGACAGGAGCCCGACACTTTGTGCCAGGATCAGTAATGTAACCTCCCTTTATTGTTCTAAATATGGAACACAGTGCTGTGGCACGTGCGTTAATAGAACTAATGGTGCAAACACTACGAATGTATCTGTTATTTCTGTGATTTTGTTTTTATTTTTACAAATAATTTATGAGCATGTTGTAAAATAAATTTGAAATAGTATATTCTTTTTTTCTTAATTAATTTAATGGGAAAGGCTCATCAAATATAGCGTATGTCTTAAATATCCAGATTGAGAAATCAAATATCTTGGCAAAATTTGACCAAAATCGGTTAAGACATAAGAGATATGGTGTTTTTAAAAATTGTCTATTGTGAGCATGGGCGCCGCGGTTTTGAATATATGATAAGATTTAAGTTTTGTAAGACACAAATCAAAACTGTTTGTTGACAGAATATGGTGCTTGTATGAGTTAGCTAATAGTATTGTTATATATGCAAATCAACATATATACAGATATACAGCAATAAATTAGCAGCTATGATTAATGAATTTTTGTATATTTGATTAAAAGGTAATGATATCATTAACACACCGTAAGGGTGGCTTCCTTTACACCATTTTCTAGATCTTCAAAGCTAATTCATTATAACTTCCTTACTGTTCAACCGTTTTCATACCTTTATCAACAAAATGCTTAGCTTAATTGATTTTTTATTTTCCTGTGTGTGTTAATGTTATATATGCGTTTTTATTTAATTGTTCAAACCCTGTTCACATGCAGCGGTTTTAACAATACTGTCCGTTGTCTGACCGCCAGCTGTTATACCCTCCAACTTTTGTGATTTACGCATGCACAATTTAAAACTCTATCGCAAAACAATCCAATCTCGTAACATAAGTAATCATGAATAATAAGTACTCCATGTTACCCTATAATGTTTTGTGAGAACAGGGGTATACAGAGGTCTGCGGTACTGGCTTGACTTTTAGAATTTTACAGTTTATAAGTCAGCTTTTCATTGTGTTTTACTACCATCAAAATCTATACTGCGCATATTCGTCACGAATATTCATGTATATATTCTGTTGATAATTATTTGTATGACAGAGAATTACATATGGATTTTTGCACTATTACCATTATAAGGCACGCATTCACTTGAGTTGCCTGTATTATGTGTTTTCTCCCGATATGACCTCATGATTGCTTTCTTGCTCACCAAGCCCCTCTTCTGACATGAACACATTCTTTCCGTTAAGAATAGACCCTTTTCCGCGAAGGTGATTTTTTTGTTTAGACTAGACCCTTCTGAGAAGAGGCACACGACACAAACACATCTGACATACGAGTTATTGTATACCTTGAAATTTACCCACCCCCTTTCCCCTTAACTATAAATATTTGGACACTTAACTATCCTAACGACCACGCCCATTTGATTAACTGGTAGTGCGTCTAAAATACTTACTGAATTACAAATAGAGCGGACCTAGCTCTTGGTCTCCAAACTGTGCGTTCGGATGAAGTTTCCCTTCGGTCTACACGTGAACCCTTATTGTTCGTGTATGCCATAACGGCTCTTTGTCCATGGCGTGACCCAGCTTGATCAAATAAATGTATCTTATATTCACCATAGGGGTTTGCATACATCTTAACATCTAAATAAGCGTTTCTTTTAATCCTTTAATCCTTCCTTGTTTTTTTTTTTTTGCTTTCTCCACGGAAACATATGTTATGGGTGCTCATCAGACGTGCCTCGCATCAGAAGTGCTTCTATTGACTGGTCACAAAATATAACTTTTGGAAAAAGCAGTATTATATTTATCTTGATACTCCTTGTGTCTGGGGCCATGTAACTATGACATTTTCACCATATATTGTGGGAAATGTAAAATGGTTTGGATGTGAACAAAAAAGACATATCTATGCAATAAAACCGATTGCTCGAAGTGAAAATAATATTTAAAAGCTGCTTTGAAAACTATATAAAAAACTCTGAAAATTTGCCTAATAAAATAAACCCCTGCTACCGCTCTTTCGCTACATATTTTGAGGATAAAGGAGTAACACAATACATAAACCTGTTAACGTAATGTGATGGTAATGTGATCAGGGCCCAGTTGTTCAAAGCTAACGACATCGTTAGTTAACGATTCGTTAAAATTTACATCGAGTGATACGCAAATATGCTGAAATTTTTTGCTGAAAAAATGTGAGTAGCTTTTGCAGTGCAACAGCTATTCACATTTTTTCAACAAAAAATATCTGAATATTGTGTATTGAATCCACTAAAACAGTTAACAAAATGACCCTTAACGATTCTTTAGCTAACGACGCTTTGAACAACTGGGCCCAAATCATATATATTCTGTAAGCGGACGACGAAGACCCGGATGTTGACTTTAGCTCTTCGAATATGGCCGGTATAAGGCACATTTTCCCTGCTTTGCATCACTTGTATTCAACGAAACTGACTCATGCTGTTTCCGGTGGTCTATAGTCCTTCATGACCTTTCTCTTCCTTCCGAAACTGTGGAACCTGTAAATTAAACAGAAACTGTCGTATTTTCCCTAAATATTGAGACGCCTTAACTCCTAAGATACCTGTCATAAAACCTAAAGCTATACATGTACTTCCTGTTGATATGCCTAAAGATAATAACCGGATGAGTGACAAACAATGTAGAACCAGATCAGACGCCGCATTTTGCGGCGTCTGGTCTGGTTCTACATTGTTTTCTCATACCTATCTGTTCTAATATTTAGAATAGATACTGAAAGAAGAAATAAAAACCATCTTTTTGTATAATTATTCTGTCACTATGGAATCATGTACGTCAGAGCCCAACTGACTGTCAAGAACCGGGAGTATTATGTTTGTCGAGAAAAGGGCCGCTGCAGTTCACACAATATACTTTTTCAGATTTTAAGGTAAAACTGATCGATTATAGTTAGTTATCCCTGATCGATTCAAATTAAGCTCATCTATTTTATGATTGTATGGAAAGTGCTATGATTTCGACTGAAACACTTTATGCAGAGCTTAATAAGCTACTGTGCTTTCGACATCTTTCAAAAAGCCGTTTTTTGCTTAGTGCTTTACACAGGAGAATTAAATTTGCAATTTTGTCATGATTTAATGCAAACCCGTTTGTCGTCACTATCTATGCACGAAAAGTTTTGTTCTCGTCATTGTGTTTTAAAGAATAAAATATTTTCACTTTTTCCATAGTAAAAGTGAATACAAACTTTGCAGAAATCTATAGGTAAAGTAACTTGGACAGGGATTTACAACAAGTTATGCTTATTCATTTTTTTCTACAATTTTCACAATATTGTTGTGAAACATCTATAATTCAAACTCAGCAAAGAGAAGTTAAATACTTAACTATAGAAACTGCATAGGTCAGACCAAATTTTGGCCGTAAATTTTATTTTATGGGTACATATTTGAGAACAAAAGGTAGAAACAGAAATCACAAATGGTTTTTGATTAGATATGGTCAAGCAGAATAACATGTTTTTAATTAACCCTTAAACTGCCAATCACAAGAATTGTCGTCTACTTTGTCATCTGCTTGTGATGTCATTTTTGCAAACAGTGTGGACCCAGATCAGTCTCGGAGCAGTCATCAGGATCCACACTGTTTGCCTGTATGCGAAAAAAAGGTTTAAAAAGTTTGCAAGAATATTCAGCAGACGACATAAACAGACGACATTTCTGATGCAGGATTTCTTGGCATTTTAAGGGTTAAAATAAAACGCTAAGCGCTAAACGTCTTTCTATCTCTCTCTCTCTCTCTTATCTATCTACCTATCATCTATCTATCTATCTCTCTCTGTATATATATATATATATATATATATATATATATATATATATATATATATATATATATATATATATATATATATATATGCACTGATATCGCAGCTTTAAAAAAGACATTTTGAGGTTAGAATAAAGAATAACAGTTAGGACATGAATGCTTTATTATTTTATTCTGTAGAACTATCTAGGTTAAAGAAATAGATCTTTAGAAAAAATAATACAACAGAAAAAAAATAAATACCGATTAATGCTTTTTGTTATAAAATTTTTCAGAAGGGACTTTTTGTGTAGCAAAGGAAGCAGGAAGCCATTAAGTGTGCCTCCCTGTTAGAAAAGGGCGTAAAATCTATAAATGTATCAAGTTTTCTTTAACGTTTACCACTCACATGGCTAATTCAGCAGACGACAAATCGGTGATATTTTTCACATTGGAGACAATTTGCATGAAATGTAAATCCCTTTTTTCTTGGAAAAATAAGAAAAATATTTCAATATGTCGTCTGCTGAAATTTTACCCAGAGTGCTAAGCATTAAATGCAGTTCCGACGCTTACTGTGCAATTGTGTGGGCAAATATGTGGGCGTTTTACTAACACCCACTCTACATGTTTCATAAAATTTAATTAAAGCTACAGGCTACCATTGGTTTCCCTCATATTTATTTTGTACATTTTTGCAAATTTTCTACAGCCCACATTTTTGTATGTGTGTGTGTGTGTGTGTGTGTGTGTGTGTGTGTGTGTGTGTGTGTGTGTGTTCAAATGGTCAATTCTTGGTACTTGCCTGACAGAGGTCCCTCTAACATGTTCAAAACAAGAAACGAAATGATAAGTTATGTGCCATGTACCCAGTAAGCATTCTTTATAAATCTATAGCGGGCCGCTATCGGCCCGTCAGGGTAGCTGACGGGCCGATAACGGCCCGCTATAGATTTATAAAGAATGCTAGCTGGATAATTAGCTTCCGCCTCTTCGATGACAATGACACAGGTGTCGAAGAAGATCACGGCGTATGTAAGGATAATTTATACCAAAGCTTTTTTTTCTTCTATTTTCATATTCAAAGCAACCATCCAAAATATACAATTTTACTCATATCTACTGCAAAATTGCTTGAATTATACCTTTTGATCAATGTTTGCATCAAAACAGACAAACACACTTAGAAATAGGCAAAAATTTGGAACTATTTAATATCGGGATATATTCGTATGAAACCGAACCCATTTTTTTGTAAACTTTAGCAGGCCGGTAATCTTGATGAGCTCCTCTTGAATAAAACCCGGTATTAAATAGTTCCAAATTTTTGCCTGTATTCAGACAGTACCACAAGACCAGATTTCGGAAAAAAAGTCAGCATTCTGAAATGACCTAGCAGTCTATTTAATATCGGGATATATTCGTATGAAACCGAACCCATTTTTTTTGTAAACTTTAGCAGGCCGTAACCTTGATGAGCTCCTCCTGAATATAACTCGGTATTAAATAGTTCCAAATTTTTACCTGTATTATTGGTTATAATTACGTTGACCAGACCATGACCTTTCGTAAAGTGCTTCCGGAACAACGACAAACTAAGATTGTCGTTTACAATTATCATACATTTGCGGTTCGGATCGCAGTTGAGTAAAAAATAATTATTGGAAAATAAGAAAAGTCTAGTCATAAGGAGACAATTTGCATGAAACATCAAAGCTTATTTTCTGGGGAAAATAATTAAGATATCATTAATTGGTCGTCTGCTGAATTAGCCCAGAAAGAGATGAAGGTTAAAGACACCTTCTGGGTATTCCCGAATTAAGGATAATTCTCCAAATTACGGATCTACTCTAATAAAGCAGACAATATTATATCTAATCAGATGACCTTGATATAAAATCTGATACCATGTTTATCCTAAATGCCCGGACACTTTAACCCCTTGCCAACCCTGTCCTAAAATTTCAACAAGTTTTATTATATAATCTGTTTATTTGTAAAAACTGCTAGATAAGTGGCAAGATCCAGGGCCCGGTTGTTCAAAGCGTCGTTAGCTTAACGAGCTCGTTAAGGGTCATTTCGTTAACTGTTTTAGCGGATTCAATACACAATATTCTGATATTTTTTGCTGAAAAAAATGTGAGTAGCTTTTGCACTGCAAAAGCTACTCACATTTTTTCAGCAAAAAATTTCAGCATATTTGCGTATCACTTGATATAAATTTTAACGAATCGTTAACTAACGACACCGTTAGTTTTGAACAACTGGGCCCAGATCTTGATCAGACATCACTTTCTGCAGTGTCTAATCAGGGTCTGCACTGTTTACTCAGTCCTACATCTCTAAATACTTATGTAAAATACGGTACGCGTGGAATTCATAGCTTTGTTTGCCTTACACTGAGCACAAGTGATTGATCTAAAGCATGCATGGGTTTCGTTTAGTACAAAAGGAAAATAATTTCCTTATTTGAGCCGCAACGTCAGAAAACATACCTTCGAACACGTGCATCTAGCTAAGATTCCGATCAATCTGCGCAATCGCATTCTTCACTGGACGCATTTTGCATAGCCAAAGATACAAAATTTCTCCATATTGACAATGGAGACTCTGATCAGACTGCGCGGATGCGCAGGCTGATTTGAGTCTTTGCTGGGTGCACATGTCAGAAGGTAAGTTTTCTCATGTTGCTGCTCATTAATATCACCGACAAAAACTCAATGTCAACAGTTTGTTTTTAGAGGCTTTTTTTATTCTCAAGCAGTCAGTACCGGTGTCATATATAATAACCTTTACCACTCTCTGTGTTAATTTGGCAGACGACACATTGATGATATTTTTTTCCCAGAAATTCGGCAGACGACATATTGATGACATTTTTTTCCCAGAAAACAGGATTTGACATTCCATACACATTGTCTCCATTGGATACAATTTGCATGAAATGTCAAAGCCAGTTTTCTGGGAAATATAAGAAAAATATTTCAATACAAAAATGTCATGTGCTGCAAATTTTATCAAAATTTTATCAAGCGTTAAATAACACCGCCCCAATTCCACGTGCTTTTCACATTTGCTAAAGATTATTATAAACCAAATTATGACATGCTAACCATGCTTACTGCAGAGGGTATCAAATCGATTGTGGATGCAGTTGATTGAAATTTTGCAGTTTGTTATAAGGAATACAACCTTTGTAACTTCCTGTTTGTTTCCCTGCACACAAAGCCCTTTCCAAAAAAGGGTCTACTCTTAAAAATATCAAAGCATCACGAAAACATGTCTATGTAATTTTGGCCCCCTTAAACCCCACTTTTATATTGTAAAACTCGGGTTTACAGGGGTATACATTATTTTTCTTATTTCAGTTCAAAAACATAGATTGTAGATACTCGCTAGAACCGCCTCGCCGAGGCGGTTCTAACGAGTACATATAGTCTATGTTTTGAGCAGAAATATGAAAAATATCAGAATTTTTCATCTGAAAATTTTCATTTTTTTGGTGGTAAAGTTTTCAGTATATTTGAATAGGCGTGTTTTGTAATGGAAAGTCGGATACCATCTGTTAGGTACTTTAAGGCTTAAGGCTGTTCTCGGTTGAAACCTCTCTCTCTCTCTCTCTCTCAAAAAAGTATCAGCTTTCAAAACAACATCTTAAAATACTTCCACTACTACTCCCGGGTACTATACCATTTTTATCTGAATTTAGTCCAATATAAAACTTGTTTACCGCGGGGTTTCAGCACTCGAGATATCGTGCGAATTAACAAAACAAATGGGCGGTTCAAACAAAACAAAAATCACCTGAATTTAAATAAATAAACTGTTACAGTTAAATCGAATTAAGCTTTAAAGCGCCAACAACAACTGCAGCGGACGACACTTTTGAAAGCATTCAGCGTAAATGGGGTTTAAAAAAGATTAATAATCGTAATTTATTAAGTGGAATGGTAATGCAGAAAACATTCTTGATTCAATACTTTCCGCAAAGTAAACTTCGAGCACTAATAAGATCAAATTGAACAATACATTAACACATTTACGCCTAGCGTCCCATAAAATGGACATTTGCAAATAGTGAAGACCCAGATCGGACGCCGCAGAACGCGGCGTCTGATCAGTGCCTACACTGTTTGCATTAAATATTTGAATTTCTATATTAAATATAGTAATACCAAAAATGAACCTGACACCCCATTCTACTGGAAAAGGACTGATCCAAAGAGTTATAGTGGAAGAGTCAATTTAGCATAAATTTGTTGACAAGTCTATCCAATGCACATTCGTTCTTTCCCAATGGTGTCGCTATTTGTGCAGAAAATGAGTGTGGTAGACGAAAACAATAAAAAGCAGAAAATCTCCATGACAGAAATGCAGCAACTAGAAACTGTGCAAGCCTAATTCAGTTATAATCGACCTCCTGCAGTGATAAATAACACGGGCATGTAAACAGTATAGGTGATGGAAGACATTTAGCATGCTGAATTTTAAAATGAAACAGACATTTAAGTCTTTCTTGTTTTGACTTTAAACAAAGAGCTTGGTATTTCATTTTTCTTTGTATTTAAAATAGTTCTTTTGAAAAGTGTTCCAAGTGACCTCTCCCTTAAAAAAAAAAAAAAAAAAAAACTCTTTGACTGGCAATTTAGCCTACATCATAGTAAACGTCAATCATATTTTCATACCAGTATGTCTGAAACAGCTAAATGACCCTGTAACCCAAAAGCAGCAGTGTGTTAAGATAAGCAAATCAAAACTTAATTATTTCTGTCAATTAAAACAATGCCAGCAAGATGCGACAAATGGGTTGTTGCAGTGCTTAAATTTCTCGCCTTTCAGGCTCGAAATTTAAGCACTGCAACAACCAAAAATATCCAGTGCAAACAGTCTGCAAATACACACATTAAAAGGTAAATATATACTTTTTATTTGCTTGTCGCTATTTGTGCAGAAAACGAGTGTGGTAGACTAAAACAATAAAAAGCAGAAAGTCTCCATAACAGAAATGCGGCAACTAGAAACTGTGTCAGCCTAATTCAAGTATAATCGACCTCCTGCAGTGATAAATCACACTGAGGTGTAAACAGTATAGATGATGGAGGACTTTTAGCATGCTGAATTTTAAAATGAAACAGATATTTAAGTCTTTCTTACTTTGACATTAAACAAAGAGCTTGGTATTTTCATTTTTCTTTGCATTTAAAACATTTTTTTTGAAAAGTGTTCCAAGTGACCTCTCCCTTGAACAAAACAAAAAACTCCTCTTTGTCTGGCAATTTATAGCCTACATCATGGTAAACGTCAATCATATTTTCATACCAGTATGCCTGAAACAGCTAAATAACCCTGTAACCCGAAAGCAGCAGTGTGTTTAGATAAGCAAATCAAAACTTGATTATTTGTGTCAGTTAAAACAATGCCAGCAAGAAGCGACAAGTCGGTTATTGCATGTTTTCAATTTCTCGCCTAACGGCTCGAAATTTAAAACCATGCAATAACCTTTATTTATTATATCACTTCTAAATCATTCTGAACTTTAAAAGGAATTCCTATTTTCCTTATCATATACTGTCATTTCCTGGGGATTACATAACTAAAAGTAAGCTGTGAATGCAGAGATATTATTTTTTCTTATTTCTCCACGAAAACATGCTGTAGGTTCACAATAGAATTATCTTTGAGAAGTGCTTCTAATGAGCACCCATAATATATGTCAAACAAATGCCAATGATTTAGGTTGAAAAGAGTTATAGACAGAAAGTATACATTTTACAAATTGATTACGAAGCCAAAGATAAAAGATATTACAGTTGATTCTCGTTATCTCGACCTCGTTTATCTCGAATAACCGCTTATCTCGAAGTGAAAATCTTGTCCCTGCTTAACATGAAAATCTAACAATAGGTAAAAAATTGTGGAAAGGAGAAGAAATTGCTCCTAAGGAGCAATTTCTCCTCTTTTCCACAATATTTTCAATATATCTATTAACTTCAAGAGTCCAATTACTTATATATTTGTTAAATGTGATTGTTCGAATTATTTTTTCCTCAATTCTGCAAATCTGATATGTCGAGGTACGGATACCTCGAAGTATTTCAGAGAGTCCCTTGGAATTCGAGATAACGAGAGTCGACTGCATTTTGTCGATCCGAACTATACCACCCGACAGCTTACTGCAGCTGACAGTAACACTTGAAGGTTTATTCTGCTTTGTTTTCCCCTCATTATGTTGTGGAAAACTGTATATTAAGAATACCTAGAAAAATGAAACAGACAAATTGGTATAGAAGATGTCCAGAACGAGCGACAATAACTAAACATAGCCGACCAATGAAAGCAAGAGGAAGAATAAATAAACCATGACAGACAGTACATATGTTACAAATCAGAGACAAACAAAGTTACCACCTCCCTCTTGCCCAAAGAGGTGATCGCTATTCTAGACAGAATCCACTAAACATAACATAAAACAACGAACAGAACATAACATGAAAAAGCCCGTAGCGAGCAGCCACAAGCCACAGGGTCATACAAAGAACAAACACCACCGGAACCACTACTTTAGAAGGGAGCAGTTAAAACTACAGTGACAGGGTTGAGGATTTTAAAGTGATGTTACTGGTACCTAATCTTCACCCTAGATTCAAATGTTGTAAAACCTATAAAAAGATTGTTCGGGTCGAACAGAGGAAAACTACATATCTACAGATACGACATAATTCCGAAACACTGAAGTCAGTCCGAGCTCATCATTTGGCAAAAGATTGGGAAAAAACAATTCTGAAACATTTCTGCCCACCACCAGTAACAAGGTATACTATCTTATGAAAATTTAACACAGAAGTGAGGTATAAAAACGACTTGTAAGACACCACCAACAGGAAATGTATCAACTCCCCTTAAAATAGTCATTTTATTTTCTTGAAAATTGCAACCGTCCTTGGAAAATGTCCAGTCATCTGATAAGTCCAACAGTTTAAGGTGAATGCAGACTGTTAGAAGTTCCTTCAGATTTCTATGCGTCTGGCTCAGAAAGTTTGACACTACCGTGTTTTCGATATTTTGTTTGAGTGTGTTCATTGCTCACAAGGGTAATTTCCGTTAGAAAATATTGTCATTTAGGTATGTTTCTATCTTAGCATTTTCCTTTAAGGGTGTAATTTCTGCTGGCAGAGTTTGTCCCTTTTGCAGTGCAGCCCTCTGTCTTATATCCAATCATTAATATTTAGGCGATGTATTTCTTCCATATATCATAGAAAGAAATTCTTACCAATATCTCCATTTTTTATTCTTATCTTTCTACATATTTCGTCATGCTAGGACTCTGACAATCAAACAATGATTGACATTAAAGTACCCTTAAAGAATATGGGGGTAGGGAGGGGTGGGTATTTTATTTGTTGTTATGAATGTATGTTGTCTAAGTATTAAATGAATAACTTTGATCAGCAATCATATAAAATGACCCCTTGAAAATTCGAAATACTTAATTTTATATCAATCCTATATTTATTGTCAGTGTTCGGGCATGATGCCCGTCATTTACATACCAATGTTCACCTGGTTTCCTAGCATACTATTGATGCAGCATGCAGTCGTTGCATCAAAAGAAAGAACTCCTTCATAATCGGTAAGAAGTAGTTGATTGTTCCTCGTTCAGTCATTGTCGGGTTTTAGACATAATGCCTATCGTTTCTATAGCAATTTTGCTTGATTGCCGACCAATGTTATTTCATTTAATGTTGAGACAACATCCAGTCGTATGCTCGAATAGAACAACCTTCTAAGTTTTAGTTGCATATCAATCATTGATTCCTTTCCAACGTTTGGGCATGATGACCATAGGTTGCATACCACTTTTCATAGAATTACTGACCAAAGTTATGTTTTTGTAATGGTGAAGTAATATAAAAAAAAGGTAAGAGAAAAGTCAAGGGAGTGCCACAATCACAAACCGCATTCCTTCCCAGACCCCAAGAGGAAAAGGAAACCGACAAATCTAAACAAGCGCAAACCGAACAAACGTACGAAAAGCACTAAGATTAGCTCTCTCTTCCCCAAGCGAGGTAATCGCAATACTAAAAGGACTGAATAACACAAGAACAAAATGACACACGGAAAGACATACAACAAATCGCCTCGTAGAATAAACCACAAAGCAACAAAGAGTAAGACTAACACCGGGACCACCGCCTTAGAACGGTCGGTAGAGCAAACCACCGGGGGGTTTAAAGCACTTTTACAGCTAGCTAACGTCACTCTGGGTCCCGATGCTACTCTTAATACAGAAATACATACAAATTCGGTTCGCATAAAGGCTCCCAACTCAGTCAATGCATCAAAGCGAAAACATAATAATCAAATTAATCACTGTAATAAACAAAGACGAGTATTCATGGCTAATTCTACTGTATGCCAGAATAAATGAAAATCAATAGTTACCACGGCGGGCCAAGCCAAAGACATATCGTCAAGCCCCAACCCACTGGTTAAAGTTTTACGAAGAGGCCGTCATTGAGTCTGAGGCCCGAACCGCAGTCGTGCAATTAAAGAGTGAAGCATAGCCATCAACAATGATTGGGTTGACAACTAGGCATGCAGTCTGCCGCATAATATCCTGGCTATAGCCAATTCTTTTATAACGGTTAATAAGTTTTCTGAATTGCTCCGAAAAGTTAGATTACCTACAATTTTTCTAAATCTGTACACTAAGTCACCGAAAAATGCGGGTTCCGATATACCTTGTTGCAGAAGTGTTTTCAGACTGACGCTATATTTTTCTGCGATAAAATTTCGAAAACGCCTTACGAAGTTTAAAATAACGATAGCCCTGCCTAAGAAGTTTGGCAGTAAGGGCTTTATTACGGTAGTTAAAGTCATTAAGATTTGAAGAAGCTCTGGCGAATCTTATGTTGAGATATGTATACCCAATATAAGGTAAGCCGGGGGACATCGCCACCCAGAAAAGGGAAATTGACTATATCAAAATCAAAATCGTCCCGTTTATCATAAATTTTGGTGGAAACTGTACCATTAGATATACATAGATTCAAATCCAAAAAAATATGCCTCGGTATAGGATGAATTTGCTCTATTTAATTGGAGTTCTGTAGGTATATCCGGTCCACCATTTGGTCAAAGTAAAATATTGTCAATATTTAATAAATCGTCAAGGTATCTTGAAGTTGAATTGAAAGCCTCAATAATATCAGCCTGATTTTCACGTGAGAGAGACTTCATGAAATCTCCCTCATAATAAAAAAGAAACAAATCTGCAACAAGAGGAGCACAATTAGTTCCCATCGGAATACCAATAGTTTGTCTATAAAGTTTAGTTCCAAATCTAATAAAAATATTATCCAAAAGAGAAACAAGGGCATCACAGACTTTTGGACACGACCATAAATTGTGATTATTACATACATCAGAAGTGAAAAAAGCACATTCTTCGTTGCAAGCCAAATATTGGGTATTCTCCCGAATAAACGTTCGGTTAATTAAATCAATAAGTTTATCTTTTATAAGATGATGAGGTAACGTAGTATACAGTGTAGCAAAATCATATGTAGACAATTTAGAAGCCTGAAAGTTTTTAGATTTAAATTTATTGAGAACATCATTAGAATTTTTAATTGACCAAAAATAGTTAATTCAGTCCCTTTCGTAAACAGTATCATAGTATCTAATCTAATGTTTTTAACAGCAGTAAGGCATGAAGTTAGCAGTTTGGACAAAACAGTAGTCGTACAAGAACGTACTAAAACCGTAACATCAAATGATATTATTGCATTGAAAGCAGTGTCGCACGTTATTAACAGCTGTGCATTAACCGGCGAAAAGCCGTGTATTAACAAGGCAATTCAGGCGCTGTTAATGCACGGCTACGCAACTTTCAACATGCTCGTACCGGGGCCACAGATTTGCTGCCATTACGAGATGTGTACTGCCCGGCCCTAGAATGAGCATAGTCCGTTGAAATTACGATCGCGAGACATCGGTGAAAAGGCGAAACAAAAAAGTGCAACAAATAACGCGAAATATAGCAAATGTTTTCAGTTTTTATGCAATAATAGCGATCGAAAATGGTTTTTCAATGCATTAACAATCGCCAGGTCCCTTGGGAGGTGTTGAAAACCGCGGCCTTCGGCCTCGGTTTTCAACACCTCCCACGGGACCTGGCGATTGTTACTGCATGAAAAACCATGTTTGATCCCTATATTAAAATCGGTATGTAACTATCTTGTCAGAACTTTAAATAAGCAAACAGCAACTGACATTGAATTACGTCTAACGGATTAAAAAGGTTATTTCATTTGATTTTACAACTGCATGTTGCCTCAAGATTTAATAAAATAACTTCCATAGACAATCATAATAAAGGTAATATGTAAGTGACGGATATCATGCTTGAACTTTGACGATCAAACGACAATTGACATTAAACTACGTCTTACTACGTCTTACGGATTATGAAGAGGTTATTTCATTTGACTTCACGACTGCACGTTGCCTTAAATTTAAATGAAACAACTTCCATAAGCATACATAATAAAAGTAGTATGTAAGTAGTTGCGGTCATGGTACCAAAGCCGTAATTCAAAATCATAAATCCATAAACGAATGACGAATCAGAATGTTCAGACCAACAGACATGGACCCCAGAACAAAGGGTGTAATCAGGCGTCCGCGGATAGTAAGCATTACTTGGTAAGCAAGCTTCGCCCACCATGCCCATGGGCCTGAACGAAGGAAATATCGGTAGAAGCGTATGTCCGGGATTTGGGAAGTCTACTTATGGCGCTTCACTGGCAAAAACATCAGAAACAATTCTGGAAACTGCCACATTGTAACTGATGGGATTTCATGTCTCATCTCTGACAATCAAACAAAACTGACATCAAAGTAAATAAGTGACCTCGGGAACTGATACGATCAGATCCATATCTGGCTCTCAACATCGAAGTGAAAGACAGACAAATATAATTAAACAGACTCAAAAAGAACAGATGGCAAGAAGACTTGGTAGCCCTTTCCTTAAACGATAGTAACTATGTTACCCAAACTTATATAGATATATCTCTAACTTACATGGTTGTCAAAAGAAAAACATTCGTAAGTGTAACACTAAAAACATTTAATTAAAGTGGTATGAAACTAACGGGCATCATGTCTGAAGTCTGACAATCAAATAACAACTGGTATTGAACTAAGTCAAATGAATTATACAGGGTTTATTTTGTTTTATTACATGATTGCATGTTACCTTATCGTTAAATGAAAAAGCTTCCATAGGTAATCATAGTAAAAGTGATATGTAAATGGCGGACGTCATGCCTGAATTCTTACAAGCAAACAACAATTGACATTAACTACTTCTAACGGATTATGCAGGGGTTATTTTATTTAATTATGAACGCTGCTGCCTCCACATTTAATGAAATACCTTCCATAGGCAATCATATTCAAAGTGGTATTTAACTGACGAAAATCATGCCTGAATCAATCAACAAGAACGTCTTACGGAGTGTGAGGGGGTTGGTACGAGTGCATGCTTTCTCAGCTTAAACAGACTCAAAAAGAACAGATTTCATTTTACGTTTGCTTACAAATGAAATTCAAACAAAAGAATTCTTTTATTTAAGGGCATTTTTTTTTTTTTTTTTTTTTTTGTGTGTGTGATTTGGGTTTTACGGCCCTGCCAAGAATTTTTCACTTAGATCGAGCATCAAAGGTGGGCAAAAACCGGACAACCCGGGTAAAACAACCACCTGACCATCCGTAAGCAGAACTTGGCTTTCCCACATGTGACCCGAGCGAGGCTCGAACGACAGCGGTGAAGGGCAATATTTCATTTAAGCGTATAACAATGGTTCCAATGTCAATGACACATTAGACAAGGATAATGATGACACTTGATTATTAAAGCTGACGTCACCAGCATCAAAAACGCATTTAATCAGCTGTCAAGCACAGGCAAAATGCCAGCATACTTAATTTCACAGTATTATGTGATCACTATACAGATGTCCAAACCAAAGTCCCCAAGAATACAATGACGCTCTTTTCCTTCCTTTATTTGACAGGCGGAAACACACATTAATGTTTTCACGTGCTTATAATATAGTAAAACACCGTTTTAACCATTTAAGCCTAACGACCCATAAAACGGACATTTGCAAAAAGTGTAGATCCAGATCAGACGCCGCAGGCGGCGTATGATCAGGGTGTACACTGTTTGCATTAAATTCAGGAATTTCTATGAAGCATGGAAATAAAAAATAACTAACCAGACATTCCTTATATTAGAGATGGACCAATCCGATGAGTGAAGGTAGAAGAGTCCATTCGGCGTAAATGGATTAATAATGGTTTAATATTTCCTTCCCTTGGGAGAAAATTTTATCATTTCAAAGAATCCTACAAATTCTATCCTATCCTTTTCTGAAGCGGGCTTATTGCGCAGGCTAACAAACAGAAACTTACAAAAGTTAAATGGGGGAAATCTATCATCTATCCCCTTAAAGAGTGAAGCAAAGTACAATTGTATATCAAACATACAGTCGACTCTCATTATCTCGACTTCGCTTATCTCGGATAACCGCTAATCTCGAAGAGAAAATCTGGTCCCTGTTTTAACATGGAAACATAACAACAGGTGACAAAATAGTGTGGAAAAGAGGAGAAATTGCTTCAAAGAGCAATTTCTCCACTTTTCCACAATATTTTCAATATATCTCTAATTTCAGGAGTTTAATTATACATTCATTTGTGAAATGTAATTGTACGATTTAGTTTTTCCTCAATTCTGCCAGCCTGATATGTCGAGGTACGGATATTCCGAAGTATTGCAGAGAGTCCCTTGGACTTCGAGATAACGAGAGTCGACTGTAATTGTATGAATAAGCATGCAAGGAGTCTATCGCAGAACGTGTATGTTGTAACCTATACTTCTTTGTAACGAGTGTAGTTTAAGCCTCTCTCTCTCTCTCTCTCTCTCTCTCTCTCTCTCTCTCTCTTAGACATACTAGATACTTGTGTGAATGCATTGGGACTGTTGCAGTGCAGCATTCTATAATTGTTTACACAAATTATTTATTTCTATGCGTTGCAATGACTTCGTCGTGGGTGTTAATGTACAATATATGTATGCTGTATATGAATGTGTTGATATTTGTAATGTAAAGTTTTATCCCTTAAAAGGCTAATCATAACCTCAGCAGACGACATTTTGATTTTTTTTTTCAGAGAAAGTAAGGCTTGACATTTCATGTAAATGGTCTGCCCAGCAGACTAGCAGACAATTCACATGAAATGCTCAGTCTTATTTCCTCTAAAAAAAAAATATGAAAATGACTAGAATGTTGTCTGCTTCCATTTTACTTAGCTCTTTTAGAGTTAAACTCATATTGATTACTTTGAAAATCGAATAACGCTTACCCAGCGGGCACGCAATGTTAAGACAACGCCGAATCAAAGTCGATGCAGCGTCATGACGTTGCATCGACGTTCATTCGACGTTGTATAAACGGCATGTACCTGCTGGGTATGACGATGCTATGGGGCATATGCTACTTCGCAAACTATATTGCTGCTGTATATGAAGACTTAATAAAACCGAGCTTTCGAATTTCTTTCTTTTGTGTGTTCTTTGTATCCAAAGTCAACTCTTTTTTTTTTTTAATTTTATTCATATGTATGCGCTATCTGTGTATCGAAGCACAAGTACGGTGAATTTGACCACAGGGATACAACAAATGTATTGTTAGTGCAGATGTACAGTTTTGAGGCGTTTGTCATCCACCCAGTCAGCATTCTACGTAAATCTATATCGGGCCGTCATCGGCCCGTCAGGGTAGCTGACGGGCCGATGACGGCCCGATGTAGATTTACGTAGAATGCTAGCTGGGATATGTATACAAAAAGGATGAGTCTCACTGTCCGTGAAAGGAAAAAGTATAACCATCACGAAAACATGCCTGTATAATTTTTGACCCACTTATACCCCACTTTTATATAGTAAAACTGGGGTTTACACAGGTATACATTATTTTTCTTATTTCTGCTCAAAAACATAGATTGTGGGTACCCGCTAGAACCGCCTCGGCGAGGCGGTTCTAACGCGTACCCACAATCTATGTTTTGAGCAGAAATGTGAAAAAATATCAGGGTTTTTTATCTGAAAATTTTCAGTTTTTGGAGGTGAAATTTTCAATGTATTTGAATAGGTGTTTTTTCGTAATGCCTGTCAGGTGAACCGAGGCCTCTAGCTCCAGCTGTATAAGGTCAAATAGAAAATTGAAACCAAAAGTCACAAGTCACCGGACACGGTTATATTTATACCTGTAAACACAGCTTTTTTTTTTATAAAATTGTTTGTACTTGTTCATGAGTCTGATGACTCGTTGTAAATCAAATTGATCATCACAAAAACACACCTATATAATTTTGACCCCCTTCAACCCCACTTTTATATAGTAAAACTGGGGTTTACAGGGGTATACATTATTTTTCATATTTCTGCTCAAAAACATATATTGTGGGTACTCGTTAGAACCGCCTCGGCGAGGCGGTTCTAACGAGTACCCACAATATATGTTTTGTGTAGAAATATGAAAAAAAATATCAGAATTTTTATCTGAAAACTTTCAGTTTTTGGTGGTAAAATTTACAATATATTTGAATAGGCGTGTTTTCGTAATGTATAGAATGGTGAAGTATGTAGGGGATGGCCTCGAGCCTCCTCAGACCTATGACGAGGCTAATAAAATTTCTTTTTCTTCCTTCAAAGTACTGTTACGCGTAATTTTAGTGAGCTACACCCAGGCTTTGTTTCCCATTCTTTATATGTATTAGCATAATATTTTTAGTTAAAAAAGATTGTCTGTATCAGTTAAACTGGCAGTTTAAAGTATCCTTCTAGACCACTTCCTCTTGTGAAGTAAGCCATCCTTATTCCGCAAAACTGATAATTTTTGCCAGATTTCTAGAAAAGCGGTACATTATCTCTTCCGATTTTGTACTGTAGATTCTGTATTACTAACCGTGTTTATTCTATATATTTAGATAAAATTTCGAAGTTGTAATACTTTAAATTTGCAGGTCCGCAACATTACCTCTTTTGCAAGCAAGACCTGCACGAACACGCATTCTATTTGCCAAATTGAATATTGTTTTTCTTCTGGCATATTTTTACTCCGTATGCATTATTCATTAACCCGTAAAAGAAATTTCTTTTTTGAAAATATTTAGCAGCTAAAGGAAATTGCCACTGCAATCTCAATGCCAAATGCTTTATTAAGCCTAACAGAGGAAAATAGCATCTAACTTCAATCGCACTGAGGAAAAATACTGATAAAACTTGTCATTTAGTTCTATCCTGCCTTAGTTTGATTCCGTTGTTGAATACCGTTCTGAGATTTGACTTGAATAAACAACGCGTAGGAACATGACAAGCGTACAAAAAGCTACTTAAATGGGGCCAAACCAGAGAAAACGTACCTTCGGACATGTGCACCCAGTAAGACTTAGTTCATCTAGCATATAGATATGGTTCAAAACCAGCACCGAGACATTACCCTGATTAGTCATGTGCAGTCGAACCTCAATGGCTCGAACATATTTGGGACCATGGAAATTCGTTCGAGACATGGGTAGTTCGAGCCACTGAGGGTTAATCATGGCACCAGTTCAGGAAGCAAATAGCGATAATTTAGGGAAATCTTTTCGATTTTCTACACAGTGATTGTATGTTGAGTGTACTCATTAGAATCGTCTCGGTGAGGCGATTCAAATGAGTACACACAACATACAATTCCACGATAAAATAAGAAAAAATCTCTAAATATTTGTTTTCTTGAGCTATAAGAAGGATTTGTAGGGACTGAAAAAAGAGTTCGAATCATCCACGGTAAACCAGCCATCCGGGTTCGAGCCATTGAGGTTATACTGTATATCTCTGGAACTTTCACGAAATTTCTGACACCCTCAAATCCATTTAAGTGGTCGGTTGGGGTTTACTACGAAAGCCCGGTAGTGACTTCTTAGTTCTCATTTCCTACTTCCCACTTCTTAATTTCCACCAGTATTTATACAGCAATACAATTTTAAGCAGGGAGTCGGAAGTTAGCAGTATGCAGTCGGAAGTCAGACGTCGGAAATTGGAACTCATAATCCAGAAGTAGGGGGGTCAGAAGTGGGATGTAGGAAACGGGAAGTCAAACATTTTTTTTACGAAAAGTGGATACTGATCAGCCTGCAGGTACTAACTGTATTGGCCAAACCATTGCTTGTCCCGTGCCACAGGTCATATTTCTTTCTCATTTCGATTCAGTACAATCAGAGGCTTATATTATTCTACTTACGGGCTATCAGCTCCCCAGTACAGGTGTGCAACATGTAGTGTGCGGGTTACTGTCATCTGATTGGCTGCTGACTGAGAGTTTATAAGGAATACAATCTAGTTCTCTTAGAGACACTGTTATGACAATAGTTTTCATCTCTGCAGTACTTCATTAAATGTTTACAGAAATAATAATTACACATGCCAGTTGCACAGTCAAAGAAAAAAATCAACAGACGACATTTTGAAATATTTTCTGATTTGTTCCAAGAAACAAGGTTTGACATTTCATGCAAAGGAGACAGTTTGAATAAAATGTCAAACCCTGTTTTCTGCAAAACAAATCATCAAATTATTGTCTGTTGAATTTGCCCTGAGCGTGGTAAAGGTTAAACTTGAAACCATTCTTTAATCTGGTATTAATTTGGAACAATGGCTATACAAACTCATTAATGCCAATCACTACTGAAGCCAGCTAGCCAATGATATGGCACTTTCCTCCTGTAAGTCGTTTCGAGGGTTATAGCCCCCTTAGTAGATTTTTAGTTTAACGACACGCCAACCCTTGTGGGTCATTTTGTGTCGTCTCCCAGAGAAATGGAGAAAAGCGATAGAAGAGACAGTACAGAAGATGAAAGAGGGGCGGGGGTGGGGGGGGGGGGGGGGGCGGGGCCGGGAAGAAAGATGAATAGGAATGAAAGGGAAGTAACGGAAGAAATAAAAAAATTCTCCCGCTACCCCTACCTGCCTTAAGGATAGCAGGCCTTGACCAACTGTAAGCCAATATCAGTTGGAAGCCCCGGTGACGTAAGATACCCCGTTTATTTAGAACAATAAGCCTCTGCTGCAATCTGTTATTTCTCTTTTCATTCTACTAATTTTACCCGGAATCTCCAGACGGAAGCATTGTAGATGTCTTTGTTTATTCTTCAAACGGCTAAATTATACATTTACATTATATCACAGGAACGCAAAACGAATATTTACACATGCTGTAAAAGACAAAGCTCATAAGACCAGTCACTTTAAGACATAAATCTTAAAACTTCCTGTTTGATATAACCAATTGACATTCGAAATGACATCAGCGCATTTGCAGATAAACGGAACGAACAAGGTATGTACACTTCCTATTGTAGACTTTTAATTTGCAATAGATAACGTCACCTGACCTTAACCCGTTTAGTCGAGAAACCTCCAAAAGGGCGATTGGCAAACAGCGCAGACCCTGATCAGACGCCGCAGAACGCGGCGTCTGATCAGGGTCTACACTGTTTGCTTTAATTACAGAAAATTCTAAAAATTATAGTAATAATAAAAACTAAGTAGACACACTGCTATTGGAAATTGTCGTAGAAGGGTCCACTCGACATAAATGGGTCAAACATGCTTGAGCTACTCACCTCCAGGACAAATCTGCTTGACATTTCACAATGAGTTAAATTCATTACAAAATTAAGCATTTTACATCAGAATTTTGTTTCTCTTCCAAATTTTGACGACTAATCGCGAATCAAGAGTAATTTACAATATACTGCCTGTAAAAAAATAGCATATTCAAAATACAATGGAATACTCGTATCTTTGGGACTATCGAAATTTGTTCTAGACATGGGTAATTCGAGCAACTGATGGTTAATCACAGCGCAAAGTGTATGTTAGTATATTCTAACGTGTCCAAAGAGGCGATTCTAACAAATATCCAAAACATATGCTTCTTTAAAGTATTAAATACAATTATGTTATTACATAATTTGAGACTAATTTTAGCTCTTAAGTGAAGGAGTCGTGACAGTCAAATTGTCATTATAACGTAATTTGTCGTGGTATCGAGTTTTGGTGTAAAGAGGGTTGTCTGTATACCGAATTGTTTTGTTCGAGGTTACGACTTCCTAACCCAAAATGACGGTGGATTGAATGATTTGCAATGACATGACAAAACAGCATATTAAAGAAAACAGAACGAGCAAGCAAAGTTAAAGTTAAACTAAGCAAAGTCAATTAATTGCCCGCCCCCCACCCGCACACGCCCCCTCCTCCACAAACCCCACTTCCCTGCTTTTGGACAAACCCTAAGGACCGCAAGGTTTAATTCAAACCACCCGGTTAAATTTTAGGAGGAGCCACGCAAGAATCGGTCGCTTAACCCATTTTATACTTTATAGACTCTTCCCACTGTATATTGGAAGAGTCCAATTTCAATTTTAGGTAATTCGGCTATGAGATTTAGATATTCTTAGAGAAAAGTGGCTACACTAATTGCAAACAGCAGTGACTCTGATCAGACGCCGCGTTCTGCGGCGTCTGATCTGGGTCTGCAATGTTTGCCAATTACCCTTGCCAAAACGATTTAGTCAATAAACGAACCGAAAAACGGGGAAATAGATGATAAAATCTTCGAAATCACAAGCACATGATCATATTATGCCCAAAACATATCTAAAGTTTCAAATTGAATAATCGAAAACTCCAGGGCCCTGTTGTTCAAAGTGTCGTTAGTTTAACGAGCTCGTGAAGGGTCATTTCGTTAACTGCTTTAGCGGATTCAATATACAATCTTCTGATATTTTTTGATGAAAAAATGTGAGTAAGCTACTCATTATTTTTTCAGCAAAAAATTTTAGCATATTTGCGTATCACTCGATGTAAATATTAACGAATCGTTAACTAACGGTGTCGTTAGCTTTGAACAGCTGGGCCCAGGAGGAGTTGTGCACACTAGGTATATACGCCATAGATTATGTAAAACCAATACCCTAAAAAAGCAAAACCAATCACAGCTCACAGCACTGGTGGGGGCGATTAGTGTAGGCTGGGAAAATGGTCCTGGACGGGGACTTAAGACGGTTTCATTTAACCTTTAACTTCCTGTAATTTAATCAAACAGTGCAGACCATGCTTAGACGCCGCGTCTGCACTGTTTGCCAATTTCCAAGTCCAGGGTTTACAGGTAAACCTCTTTTCACGGCACTCTGGCGTCACAGTGACAGGAATAGAGCGGCTATAAATAATCGTTTTCCTGGATTTTATACAAACGCGCGGTTGGATTTCATTGGTCAATTATTATTACGCGGACAACGGCGTTAAGGAGTTTTTTGTGTATGTATACTTTGGCTCGATTGTAAACAACCGACCAAAAAGTGGATTGAACAATCCAATGAATATACCAAAATCACGAGCACATGTTCAGTCTACGTTCTTAAAAAGTAACCATCTATTACGTCGTATATTACTGTAAACAGACCTCCGAAATAAACTAGCACTAGTTGGATAGTCTGTCAAGATTCAGAGTGTATTTTATACCAATTTGGTATCAATAGGTGTGTCAAAAAAATAACAAAAATAAATAATGACTTTTTTTATTAGAAACCCCGGACTGGAGGTAAAAATTCAACAATGGGTATACACATACTTTTGTAACGCTTAGCTTTTGAAATTGTCGCCATTTCCTAGAAAACAGAAGTTGGCATTTCATAAAAACTGTCTCCAAATCCTGTTTTTCTGGCATCACGAAAACATGCCTATATAATTTTGACCCCCTTAAACCCAACTTTTATATAGTAAAACTGGGGTTTACAGGGGTATACATTATTTTTGTTATTTCTGCTCAAAAACATAGATTGTAGGTACTCGTTAGAACCGCCTCGACGAGGCGGTTCTAATGAGTACCCACAATCTATGTTTTGAGCAGAAATATGAAAAATATCAGATTTTTTTATGTGAAAAATTGCCATTTTTTGGTGGTAAAATTTTCAGTGTATTTGAATAGGCGTGTTTTCGTAATGGGAAAAATAAAATACATCGATTCGTCGTCTGCTGATTTTCAGATAAAAAAAACTACGATATTTTTTATATTTCTGCTCAAAGCATGGATTATGAGTACTCGTTAGAACCGCCTCAGCGAGGCGGTTCTAACGAGTACCTCAATCTATGTTTTTGAGCAAAAGTAACAAAAAGAATGTATACCCCTGTAAACCCCAGTTTTACTATATAAAAGTGGGGTTTAAGGGGGTCAAAATTATATAGGCATGTTTTCATGATGGGTACATGTACTTATGTAGAAGATTTCATCGCGTAATATTTTGACTGATTTTTCAGGTAAAAAAAAAAAAAAAAAAAAAAATGATTTTCTTTGCAGGCTGAAATTATGAATCATTCAGCTTCAATGACCAGAGAATTTAAATGACTCTTTCCGAGACATTTGATTTATTACTCAAGTATTTGTATTGTTGAACTTGTATATATTGATACTTTCACCTCAGTCAGTTAATCCAGACTATTAAACCATAAGCTTGGATTCATACTTATACTGGCATGCGCACTGAAATCAAAGTAAATCTTTACGGCCTTTCAAGTCTGGGAAGAAGGGTTGGAGCTTAGTAATGATAGGGTCGTTTAAACTACAATATAAAAGTCCCGAAATGACGAAGTTTCACTGTTTACATTTCAAGGGTAATATGTACACATTGTACTTTTAAATGAGGCTGCTCCTTAAAAATGTTTTTGGCACCCTCTGAAAAGAAGTCTGCTCCAAAAGAAAAGGTTTCCAATGGTTTTCTTTCTTTTTCTTTTTCCTTTTTTTTTTAATTCATTTTGTTTCTGTAGTCCCCTTTCCAGAATGAGCATGGAGTGCAGAAAAGCAAACAGTAGGCCACAAAAGCTGTTTCCCTTGCCAAAAAATGGCGGAATCAATTAACTATATCGTCCTCTTAATTTTGATATGCTTATATGTGTTGCCGGTCGATGAAGAAGGAAACGTTTTGGAAAGATGCGAAAAAAAGTCATCTCATTGTCACCTGACGTAGGAGGAGGGGGACTATAAAAATGACCCTCGTCTATCCGTGCGTCGGTCCTTCCGTGTGTCCTTGCGTCCGTACGTCATAAATCTTCTGTCCAGTACTCCTCCTACACCTTTTGCTGGATTCCTATAAAAGTTTGCTATTTTCCTTGCTATGATATGAAAATATGCATGTGGTTTGGGAGTTTTGATATAATCATTTTTTACTGAGTCACGGCCTTTTTTGGACAGAATTTCCAATTTCAGAGCTTGTGTCCGCAACTCCGGCTACATTTTTGTGAGGTTCTTAAGATTTTCAGGTTTTCTTGCTATGGTATGAAGGTGTGCGTGTACTTTTCAAATTTCGATTTGACAATTGTTTACTGTGTTGCGTCTCTTTTTGAATTAGAATTTCCATTTTCAAAGCTTGTGTCCACAACTTAGAACGAGGGGACTTTAAGAATGATTCTCGTCCGTAAGGACACCAACGGACGGGTATATGCAGTAGAACCTCGAAAATTCAAACTCCAATAATTCAAAATTCTCAATAATTCAAAATTATTTTCAAGTCCCAACTTAAATATATGTATGCATTTTAACCCTCAGTTATTCAAAGTCTCAATAATTCAAACAAAACTGTTTGGTCCCTTGAACTTTGAATTATCGAGGTTCCACTGTAGGTGGCTTGTTCAGATATGCTTAACAACATGATTTCTCTCTATATAAGTCCTTTTGCATACATAATTGGCAAATTGAAAATGATGAATAATCGTTTTTCTGACATGCTCCATACGTCGGATGATGTTTGACCTTCGGCATTTTATATTTTTTAAACTGGTTGCTGGACCTTTGACCTAGATATTCCAAGTCAATCTTATAAAGCAGTTTACACATTTTGGCCTGTATGACATACCTATGAACTCAACCATTGGCTGTGCAGAATTATGTCATTTGCAAGCTAAAAAATCGACCACATTATTTACAGTATATATAGTATTAACTGTAAAGCTCATTACGAAAACAAGCCTATTCAAATATATAGAACATTTTACCACCAAAAAAATGAACATTTTCTGATAAAAAAAACTCGGATATTTTTCATATTTCTGCTCAAAACATAGATTGTGGGTACTCGTTAGAACCGCCTCGCCGAGACGGTTCTAACGAGTACCCACAAACTATGTTTTTTAGCAGAAATAAGAAAAATAATGTATACCCCTGTAAACCCCAGTTTTACTATATAAAAGTGGGGTTTAAGGGGGTCAGTATTATATTGGCGTGTTTTCTTGATGTGTATCAAAAATATAGAATGCATAAGAAGCTATTTAGACAAACATTGCCAAATAGTGCAAAAGTAGAATGAAAGTGACGCATTTAAACTTGCTAAGGTTGGGAATATCAAATACATGATCAATCATATTAATAGTATTATATTTCCTTTATGCATTACAATTAAGGAAGTTATCTATACTCTAATTGATAAATTCAACGTGTCATAAAAATGCATACAGTAAAGTGTCATGCAGGTGAACTTATCTTATTTTTTTCCAACAGCATGAAACATGCTTTAAACTGATCAAACTGAATGGTGCTTTGAATGAAGGTTGCATAATTTGGAGACACGAATGCAAATTCATTCAAGTTCTAAAAATAAGCTCCTTAACTAAAGTTGGAATTGAGTGCTGTCTGGAGGCCGTTAAACTTCTGTATTTCGTTTTGCCGAACTGTGACAAAACGTACCCTCTGACATATGCGCCGAAACAAAGATTTAAATCAGTCTGCGCTTCCGCGCATTCTGATCAGAGTCTTCGTTGTCCGCAGGAATCTTGGTAGAAAAATCAGCACAACTCAAAAAATATTACTGCAAACTAGTTTCGGAATTCTTCTTCAGTGCACAAAATGGCTGAACTAGAAATGATTATGACGGTACTATTTAACGTCAATACGCCAAAACATTTGACGTCAAGAACGCCAAATTATATGACGTTTCCTTGCGACGTCGTCGAGGCGGTTCTAGCGAGTACCCACAGGTTATGTTTTTAGCAGAAATATGAAAAAAATATCAGAAATTTTTATCTGATTTTTTTTTTTAATTTTTGGTGGTAAAATTTTCAGTATATTTGAATAGGCGTGTTTCGTAATGCGTACACCCAGCGAAGACCTAGACCAGCCCGCGCATCTTAACAGTCCGATCAAAGTCTTCACTGTGCACTCTATGGGTAGCTAAGGACCCATAGCTTCTTATTGCGGACAGTGAAGGCCCCGATCAAAATGCATGGGTGCGCAGGCCGATCCGAGTAACTACTGGACGTTCATGCAAATCGTAGGAATCGCTGCGCTCCGACTCGTATAACAAAATATTTCAAGTTTTAGGAATCTGCTGCAATGTCTTAGAGTTCATTCCATTTGGTGAAAGGGTATTGAGACTATGCTTCCAGTAGGTTTCTTTTAATAAACGTGGCCATTCAGCTTCTAAGCTTCTACTCTATCAATGGGTGTGAATGAAAAATTATTCACAGAATGACCGTTTTCTTTAAAATGAACAGAAACGTTTATAATACTTCAGGGTAGTGCAAAATCTCAAATTCATTCTTTTTTATACCTTCTGGTGTGTGTGCCCCTGAGCACTGCACTTGTTACACTTTGTATCAAATAAATAACATTTTCAGATGTACAGTTAAAATCCTGTTTATGCAGAAAAAGTTTCACCGGTACTGGTACTGAAATTATCTGAATCACTGATAGTTTTACAATGAGTGCATCAGCGTTTTTTTACAAGCGGACACACATCCTGTAGGATTTTGACTGAAATTCATTTTTGAGTGGGTGAGAATATCACCAAGGTTTTGTGGTATTTTTGAGCCAAGGGTATCAAAAAACCAAACTGGTAGCAACACTTAAGAAGTTCTATGGGAGACATCATGATCTGGTCAATCCCTACAATGTTGCAGTTTCCAAATTTTTTCCACTGACGCGCCATAAGTAGACTTCCTAAATCCCGGACATATGCTTCTACCGATATTTCCTTCGTTCAGGCCTATGAGCATAGTGGGCGAAGCGTTCTTACCACGTAATCTTACTATCCGCGGACGCCTGATTACACCCTTTATTCTGGGGTCCATGTCTGTTGGTCTGAACATTCTGGTTCGTCATTCGTTTATGGATTTATGAGTTTGGATTACGGCTTAGGTTCCGTGACCGCAACTACTTTCAAATGCCAAAATAGGTTTATGCTGTAAAGCATGTTTTACACATGGTTTTTCAGACAGAGCCAATAAACCCCAGTATGTATTGATGATTTCACCAATATTAGGTATGAAGGGGTTATAGGTTATCATATACGGTACCAATTTCTTGTTACTTTGCACAGTTTCTGTTACTGCCATGACCCTAGAAAGAGAACGAACCTTCTGAAAGGCATTATCAATTATGTGAATTAGGTATTTCTTTTCAAGAAATAACTTTTAAGGTTCTCAAGTTCTTCTCTAAAGTCTCATCATTAGAAATAATCCTTCTATAACGCTTAGCCTGACTAAATGACATACCCTTCTTGCATGATACTGGGTGACATGAAGAATATTCTTTATGCTGGTGACTGTTCGTCTTTTTAACATAAACGGAAGTATAAAAAATATCATCCTATTTTTACTGATGTCTACATCAAAAACACATAGCCTTTTTATTGGAATAATGGTACGTAATTTTATCGGGACATCACGAAAACATACCTATATAATTTTGACCTCCTTAAACCCATTTTATATGGTAAAACTGGGGTTTACAGGGGTATACATTATTTTTCTTATTTTGCCAAAAAACATAGATTGTGGGTAACCGTTAGAACCGCCTCGCCGAGGCGGGTCTAACGAGGACCAACAATCTATGTTTTGAACAGAAATATGAAAAATATCAGGGCCAAGTTTTCAAAGCGTCGTTAGCTTAACGAGCTCGTTAAGGGTCATTTCGTTAACTGTTTTAGCAGATTCAATATACAATATTATGATATTTTTGCTGAAAAAATGTGAGTAGCTTTTGCAATGCACATTTTTTTCAGCAAAAAATTTCAGCATATACGCGTATCACTTGATCTAAATGTTAACGAATCGTTAACTAACGACATCGTGAGCTTTGAACAACTGGGCCCAGAATTTTTTAACTGAAGATTTTCAGTTTTTTTAGGTGAACTTTTCTATATATTTGAATAGGCATGTTTTCGTAATGATGTGCATTGTTGAAATCAAGCAGTTCCTTTTCAGAATATTGCCATAGAAGGAAAATGTCATCCAAGAATCTAAGTCAGACAAGGGATGCTGATGATACTGATTTAATATATCTTTTTCAATTTTATCCATGAACAGGGAAGCATAACTGGGGTCATTTTTGTACCCATGACACAGCCCATAGTTTGCAAGTAATTATCACCATTAAAATGAAAATGATTCTTAGTCAATAAAATTGTAATTAGGTCATTGACTGACTCAGTAGATATACCTCTGCACTCAGGGTTCTAGTTCACGTGCTTTTATACCATCACTGTGTGGAATATTACTGTACAGTAAAACCTGTATAAGAGAGCCACCTTCGAGACTGACTTTAAATAGCGGTTGATGTGGAAAAAGTTGTCTGTCTTATAAAGGTACATGTCATGTAATTTTGCTAGCAAAATTACATGACATGTACCTTTATAAGATAACACCTTTCCACATCAACCATTAAGGTCAATTTCAAAGGTGGCTGTCTTACACAGGTTTTACTGTACAGTGAAGTAATATCAAATGTCACTAAGAATGCTTCCTTTAAAACGCACGGAACATTTTGCAACTTCCTTAAGAAATCCGCAGTATCTTTAACATATGAATCAAGATTTTTTTTACATGGAGTTGCAGAATTTCGTCAACGGATCCCGAAATATTAACTGTACGGGTATTGCAGGCACAATAGAGCGACCAGGATAACCAATCGGAAAAGTTACATCATATTCCTAGTGTATCTTAGGAAGCACATAAAATTATGGGACCCTAACATTCACCAGATCATTCAGTTCTTCTCTGTGTTCTTTGTATGCAATGTTATTTACTGTTCTGATAATGTCTTTGTCAATATTTTCTGAAGGGCCTTCACTTTAATGTTTGTAGTATTTCTCATTCTTTAACTGTTTTTCGGCCTCTTCGATACAGTCTGTTCGGTTCATTATGACGACAGACGAGGATTTATCTGCCTTTTTAATGATGATGTTATCGTCATCTGAAAAGTCAAATAAGACTTTTCGCTCTCCTGCACTTAAATTACAGTTATACTTATATTTCTTTGTATTCTGTAAAATTTCATGAGTAATAGCCTCACAATAGAAGGGAAGGCAATGGTCAGGAATCATACAATTATCCCACACCTCTCATCAGAGACATCAAAGCGAAAGAAACACAAACACGAAATAACTAGACCCTAATGTAAACATCACTAGCAGAAAGCCAAATGGACAGTTACTTTCCCACAAAGTGGCCAAATGGCTATCCAAAACGAAAAAATGTAAGCGACACACACATTCAAAGACAAACGATAACTAAAATAAACCATGACAGAAGAACCGCCTTGGAACGGTCAGTGAAAAGTATTTCACTGGGGTTGGGGGGCTTAAATCGATTTTACGTGGCCACAATCCTCGCCCTTACATCAAGGCTGGTATCACGTCCCGCGGGAGGTACAAACGATGCCTGTTCCATTTTTACTTTTAGAATTTCGTCACTTTCATTGTCAAATCGTCGGCTTTATTTTCCTCTGGTTCTGGAGCAAAGAATTCTTCTTGAAAATTTGAATGTTTCCTCTGCTGGTTTAATCACGTCATGGGGTTTAGGTTTTGGACAGAATTTGAGTCCTTTGCCAAGAAGACGGAAGAAACTTTGCATCTTTGGCTATTCAAAATGTGCCAAGCGAAGATTCCGTTCAGACTGCGCATACGCGCGGGTCTGATCAGAATCTTCTCTGGGCGCACATGTCCGCAGTTATGTTTCCTGACATTGCGGCTCATTTTATTGCACTTGTGGTTTATAATACTGTTCCATTGGGATCATTGAGCTGCTCTGGATTTATTTGAAAACATAGTATAGCTTAAGGCTCGCACGATTAATCGGATAATCGATTAATTGATCGATAAATTCTACAAAAATGATTATCATTACTGATTTGCTAATAATCGATCACTTGATTTCTGTATTTGTTACTTTACCGTATTTACCCTTAGTATTCAGACACCTAAACTCCTTACCATACTTAATCTAAACTTTGAACAAGTGCAATTTACTACCCATTGTTGATTCTAAAAATAACTGGATGGGTTGCAAACAGTGTAGACCCTGATGAGACGCCGCAATTATGGCGTCTCATTAGGGTCTACATGTTTGCTCAGACCTGGCTGACCGAATATATGCAATAAAGTATAACATATGGTAAGACTCATGCTCAGACAGGTCAAATTATGACCAAATCTTCAGTGATTACTAATCGATTATTGATCACAATGGCAGGACTGATAATCGGTTATCTTTTCAGCTCCGATTAGCCAGCCTTAGTATAGCTTAACCATAGGCTAGGAGGTGTGACCATTGTATCACGTAAAATTACTATTCGCGAACAGACTCAATAAAACCGAGTCTGTTATTTTCATTTACATTACGAAAACACGCCTATATGATTTTGACCCCCTTAAACCCCACTTTTATATAGTAAAACTGGGGTTTACAGGAGTATACATTATTTTTCTTATTTCTGCTCAAAAACATAGATTGTGGGTACTCGTTAGATCCGCCTCGCCGAGGCGGTTCTCACGAGTACCCACAATCTATGTTTTTGAGCAGAAATAAGAAAAATAAAAGAGTTTTTTATCTGGAAAGTTTCAGTACTTGGAGGTGAAATTTTCTATATATTTGAACAGGCGTGTTTTCGTAATGTTTGACGCGGTTCTTGCTTCCAGTGGGTCCGCCTTTTCAGATATTACTGTCCTTTCGACATCGCTTGTTTTTTTCTTTTTTTTTTTTTTTTTATGAAAATGTTTGTTCTGATCAGAAACCATTTGTCTTTTCTGTTTCTTTTTTTTCTATCGTAAAGTCATTTTCTATTTCATTTTTTTTTTCTAAGAAAATATTTGTTATTTTTCCCCTGAAACTGAATCACTGATGTTTCACAACAATATCGTAAAAATTCAGAAAAAAATGAATAAGCGGAACTTGTTAAAAAGCCTTCCTCCAAGTTACCTACCCTACAACTTTCTGTATAATTTGCATTCATTTTTCACTGCGGGGAAAGGTGAAAATATTTGATTTTTTTTTAAACCAACAACTAGAATAAAACTTTTTGTGCATAGGTAGTTACAACAATGGTTTTGCATTAAATCATAAGAAAAAGGGCCTCTGACAGTAACATACACAATCTGTCTATTTTCAATGGGTTGTTCCAGCTTCCATGATTTCTCCATACCATCTAATTTGGTAGTTTTTGGAAGATACAGGCTCTATAAAGAAGCTGAAATAGCCATATTGTAAATATGTTTCTTACAGAAGCCATATTTAAATTGTTTAGGAGGGAGGGTAACAATTTTAGAAAAATAAAATCGATTCAGATTTGGATTTTTCCATGCAAGTGAAAGTTTATGCCTATCTTTATAAAATGTACCGTTATATTTGGTTATATAGCCAAAAGTTGACTAAAATTGCAGGTAAAAATTTGCATTTCCACAGAAAAGTATAATTTCAACCAATATTTTAACATGTCCTACAGCAGCGCCAATTATTGTTCAGTGATCTGGTTTGTGACCAGATGCTCCAGGTAAGTTTGTTAACATAGGAATAAAAATCAGTATGTTCTGCAATTTTACACAAATTAGTACATTTTAGAACCTCATTAGAGCTACATACAATATTAATAAATTAAGAACTCAGATATTGTTTGGCACAAAAAAAAAAAAAAAAAAAAAAAATATATACCTCGTTACTTAACTGGAGCCCTATAGTATATTCCGCATCTACCTGTTGGTTCTACTTCATTGGCTATATATACAATTTACGGCACAGGTATATTGTGCTGTACAGTTGTCTTCCAAATGCTGAATCATGCCTTATATATTCAAGAAACTGAGTTAAGGTTGCATTTTTGTAGCAAAAGGCAAGCAGATGGCCAAATGTATGGACCAATTAATTATAGAGTATACTACATGAATATGCCAAGACATAACAGTTCTGATCTTATACTGTTATCGGGATAAAAGGATAAACCAAGCAAAAGCGCAATGATGTCTAACATTTGACATGATGTTATCTTCTCATATTGTTATCGAGATAAAAGGACAAACCAAGTAAAAACACAATAATGCCTAACGCATGACACGGTGTTGTGTTGTACTGTTATAGCCACTGTAGGGCTGGCTAATCGGAGCTAAAACATAATCGATTATCAGTGCTGCCATTGTGATTGATAATCGATTAGTAATCACTGAAGATTTGATAATAATTTTGCCTATCTGACTGAGCATGACTCCTACCATATGTCATATTTTTCTTGTATGCATTTGGCCAGACTGGCCTGAGCAAACAGTGTAGACCCTGATGAGACGCCTCATCAGGGTCTACACTGTTTGCCACTCATCCAGCTATTTAAGACACTAAAGTGGGTAGTAAATTGTCCTTGTTTAAACTTTAGATTAATATGGTAAAGTGTTGAGGTGTCTGAATCCTGAGGGTAAATACGATAGAATAACATACAAATCAAATGATCGATTATTTTCGAAACTGTAATGATAATCATTTTTGCGGTATTTATCGATCAATTAATCGATTATCCGATTAATCGTGCCAGCCTTAGTTATAGGTAGAAAAGGATAAACCAAGTAAAAGCGCAATAATGTCTAACATATGACATGATGTTATCTTATATTGTTATCGAGTTAAAAGGACAGACCAAGTAAAAGCACAATGATGCCCCTATAAAGTTTCTCTTAATTCATGTCATGTGGTTATGTTATACTATATCAAGATAAAAGGGCAAAACAAGGAAAAGCACACTGATGTCTAACATATGACATGATGTTATGTTATGTCTCTATCGAGATAAGAGGACAGACCAAGTAAAAGCACAACGATGCCTAAATGTTCCCATTACGAAAACACGCCTATTCAAATATACTAAAAATTTTATCACCAAAAAATGAAAAATTTCAGATAAAAAAATCTGATATTTTTCATGTTTCTGCTCAAAACTTTGATTGTGGTTACTCGTTAGAACCGCCTCGACGAGGCGGTTCTAACGCGTACCCACAATTTATGATTTGAGCAGAAATGAGATAAATAATGTTTACCCCTGTAAACCCCAGCTTTACTATATAAAAGTGGGGTTTAAGGGGGTCAAAATTATAAAGGCATGTTTTTCGTGATGTTAATTCATGTCATGCGGTTTTGTTGTACTATATCGAGATAAAAGGACAAACCAAGTAAAATCACAATGATGATTAACTCGTGACATGCTGTTATGTTATATTGGTATCGAGATAAGACATATGTAGTAAAGGAAGCACAATATTATAAAAGCACAATACTATATCGAGATAAAAGGACAATCCAAGTAAAATCACAATGACGCCTAACTCATGACATGCTGGTATAATATATTGTTTTCGAGATAACAGGACAAACAAAGTAAAATCACAGTGATGCCTAACTCGTGATATCTTATAAGTTATATTGTTATCGGAATAAAATGACAAACCAAGTTAAAGCACGATGATGCCTAATTCATGACATGTAGTTATGTTATACTGTCATCGAGATAAAAAGGACAATCTGAGTAAAAGCACAATGATGCCTAACTAATGGCAAGTTGTCATGTAATACTGTTATCGAGATAAAAGGACAAACCAAATAAACGCTCAACGATGCCTAATTCACGACATGGTGTTATAAATTTTATATTGTTATCGAGATAAATCGGCAAACCGAGTTATCGCACAATGATCCTCATTCACGGTATGCTGTTACTTTATATGGTCATCGAGAGAAAATAATGAAGTAAAGCACAATGATGCCTATGGCATGGCAGTTGTGTTATTTTTTTTTATCGAGAGAAAAAAAGAATAATTCGAGTAAAATACAAAGATGCCTAGCTCATGAAATGCTATTATGTAATATTTTTATCGAGATAAAAAGACAAATCAAGTAAAAGCACAATGCTGCCTAACTCTTGACACGCTGTTATGTTATATTGTTATCGAGTTTAACGGGCAAACCAAATAAAAGCACACTGATGCCGAACTCATGATATGTTGTTATGCTATATTGTTATCGAGATAAAAGAACTAATCAAATAACGGTACAATAATGCCTAACACATGACATGTTGTTTCATGTATATCACTGAGGTAAAAGAACAAATCAAATAACAGCACAATGATGCCTAACTCATAACATGCTGTTATATTATGTTGTTATCGAGATAAAACATCACGAAAACACGTCTATATATTGACCCCATTAAAACCCAGTTTTATATAGTAAAACTGGTGTTTATTAGGGGTATATATTATTTTTCTTATATCTGCTCAAAAACATAGATTGTGGCTACTCGTTAGAACCGCCTCGCCGAGGCGGTTCTAACGAATATCACAACTAATGTTTTGAGCAGAAATATAAAAAAATCAGAAATTTTTATCTGAAAATTTTCCTTTTTTGGGGTGGTACAATTTTCATTATGTTTGTATAGGCATGTTTTTTGTAATGATGACGAACGGACCAAGTAAGAGCGCAGTGATGCATAGCTCGTGACATACTGCTATATTGTATTGTTATCGAGATAACAGGGCAAATCAAGTAAAAGCACAACGACACCTAACCTTTTTTGCCGAGTTTAAGTAAGTATTTTCGTCTAGTGCGTTATTATCAGGTCTGCTTCCGCGTGCATTGTGCTGAGTGCGCTCCCATATTTCACATTTCATCTGATAGTTTTGATAGCGGTGTTTTAAACAACATTTGAAATAAAATCGAAATTCAAGAGGCGTAGCTTTGATATTACATGGATGAGAGAAGTTGTGGGAAAAGGTCCCTTAAGACGTACATGAACAACAATCGTACTGATAATTTTCACGTGAGTGATTTTGCGCATGCTCTTAACCCTTAAAGCGCGAAACAAAACTGCAGCAGACGACATTTTAAAATATTTTATTATCATTTTTCAGAAAAATAAAGTTTGACATTTCATGTCTATCAAACCTTATTTTCTCTGAAAAATAATTGAGAAAAGATTGTCATCTGCTACAATGTTTGGCACTTTATGGTTTAATTAGGACTTTCTAAATGAATGTTTGATCTTTTTAGATTATCTGTCAAACACTATTCAAATATTTCGCGTGCGTACAGAGATTAATCTTTAAAGGGGGCTTGGTATACCGGGTGGTTTTCCCGCCATTTTATACAAGTAAGTTATTTTTGTAACTTCCTATTTGCTTACCTACACACAAAAGTCCCTTCTGAAAACGGATCTACTCTAAACGGGAAGAATTTGCTCCCACGTGGACCCATTCAGAAAGGTGTCAAACGCTATTTTGACAGAGCTACTTCTCCGCTTAAAGTGCGTCCAGGCTTGAGTATACCTGCTGGATTGTGCGGTCACTGTTCGCAAAAGTCTGCAGAAACAGACTAGAGATACAGATTTTACAACCAGTGGACATAATTGTCCGCCACTTTATGCAACGATAATCATAATATCAAGATCTGTAAACAGTCGGAGTGAAATTTTAATGTCCATTTTTCGGCAACGTTATCAATAACGTCAACGGAAATCTTAAGTTTTGAGAATGTATGCTCAATTTAAATAGTAACAGCTCCATTACTTAAATGGCAAAACTCGTCAAATTCTTTTTTGAATTTTGCGGGTTTTTTTTTTGTTTTGTTTTTGTTTTTTGTTTTTTTGTTTTGTTGTTTTGTTTTGTTGTTGTTGTTTTTTTTTTTCTTTTTTTTTTTTTTTTTTTTTCATCTTTAATGTCGTGTAAATATTTTTGTGGACTTTACTTCTGCGGGGTGGTGGGCAGATTGTTACAGAAAATCATCACGAAAACATGCCTATATAATTTTGACCCCCTCAAAACCCACTTTTATATAGTAAAACTGGGGTTTACTGGGGTATACATTATTTTTCTTATTTCTGCTCAAAAACATAGATTGTGGGTACTCGTTTGAACCGCCTCGGTGAGGCGGTTCAAACGAGTACCCACAATCTATGTTTTGAGCAGAAATATGAAAAATATCAGTATTTTTTGTCTGAAAAATTGCCATTTTTTTGGTAGTAAAATTTTCAGTGTATTTGAATAGGCGTGTTTTCGTAATGTGTAGAAATACATAGATTTGAAAGGCATTGTCACAGACCGACTAGAGATTTCCTCGCCATGGTATAAAATACAGTCAACCCTCTTTATACCGATACTCGATACAACGACAAAATTCGATATGATGACAATTTTAATGTCACGAATCCTTCGCTGAAGAGGTGACAGTTAATGAGAAAATATGCAAAAATATTGCATTAAATCTTCAAGCAACATATGTTTTGGATATTTGTTAGAATCGCCTCACTAAGATGTTTCTAACAAATAAACAAAACATATGATCAATAAGAAACAAAACAAGGTCTTTCTTGAATATCATTTTGTCCCTTAAGGATTCTTTACAAAAGCAAATTCATCATAATGGCAACATTTTTGGGAACAAATGCTGTCGTTGTAACGAGAGTCTACTGTAATACTTTCAATGGTGTAACATTTCTTCAGAAGTATACATCATAAATAAGGCAGTATAATTCATAAATAAGGAAGTTCTGATAAGAAATAAACATAAAAGAAAGCTTATCATGTATTTTATGTTGATAATTTGAATTACCGTAAACGGTTTTAATCCTAATTATTCGGACAGACACACCTGAGCAAACAGTGTGGACCCGAATCAGACGCCGCAGAACGCAACGTCTATTCTGAGTTCACACAGTTTGGCACTTATCCAGCAGTTTTTTCAGACACAGCAAAAGGAAGTAAATTGGACTTATGGTGTTAAGTGCATTGTGGCGGCCGTAAAACGTCTCCCCGTACTTCGCTACAGTACAAATTATGTTTTTATTGCTTTGGGATTATTGGGCGTGTTCTGGTTATTTTGGAAATTGAATACTGCTTTTAAGAACCGACAGATAGACCTGAGCAAACAGTGTATACCCAGATCAAACACCGCAGAAAGCGGCGTCCGATCTGGGTTCACAAACTTTGGCACTTATCTATCCAACAGTTTTTAGACACATCAAAAGGAAGTAAAATGGAGTTATGGTGTTAAGTGCATTGTGGCGGCCATAAAACGTCTCCCCGTACTTCACTATAATACAAATTATGTTTTAATTGCTTTGGGATAATTGGACGTATTCTGGTTATTTTGAAAATCGAATAATGCTTTTTAAAACCGGTGCTAGCCCAGTAAGGATTCTACATAAATCTATAGCGGGCTGTTATCGGCCCGTCAGGGTAGCTGACGGGCCGATAACGGCCCGATATAGATTTATAAAGAATGCTAACTGGGAAAGATCGTATGCAGCCTCACAAATAACATTTCTGCATAAGACGAGACTTAATAAAACTGCATCTTGAATTTTCGTGTTTTTTTTTTTTTTTTTTTTTTTTCGCGTGTTCTTCGTTTCCAAATGCAAACTTTTATTGTTCAAAGTTAAGCACAAGTATGGTAAGAAGTTTAGGTGTCCGAATACTGAGGATAATATGGTATTGCCAGTCGGCCAAACTGTACAGCATGTTCAGGAGGATAATACCTCTAATCCAGCCAGTCTTCTCTAAGCGCTCTATCGCTAACCAAGTATCCAATGCTTACATGTATTTGGGTGCACATCGAAAGCTTGCATAAAAAATAATGTGTGGATCCACAAGTTGTTTTACCGCCACTTAACGCATACCATGCTGGATAAAAAAAAATCAGCAGACGACAATTTGAAATATTTTCTCTTATTTTTCTCAGAAAATAGGATTTGGCATTTTGTGCAAATTGTCTCCTAAGGAAACAATTTGCATGAAATTAGCGCCTATTTTCTAGGAAAAAGGAGAAAATTATCATCACTTTGTCGTCTGCTGAATTAGTCCAGAGAGTGGTGAAAGTTACTAAGGAACATAAGGACCATTTTCGCACGTTGCGGATCATAGGGTACGTTTTCGTTTGTCTCGCTTTCAATAAGGAAGCGTCGATGAGGAAGTTTTTAGCTTGCAATTTCAATGGCAAGTAGGAACAAAACAAGGTAGGAGTCGCAAAACTAGAAAAGGGTTCTTAAGGGGAATGGGTACAATTTCAGGGAAGCAATTTTGTTAAAATTAATGCCTCCTTTCTGTAAAGGGGTCTACTCTAAAAGGAAAGCATTTGCTCCTAAAGGGAGCAAATGTTTTCCTTTTAGAGTAGACCATCTCTAGAATGGGCTCTTGGTGTCCAAGAAATAACGCAGGAAGTAACAACATTTGTCTCCCTTGAAAAAAATCGCGTCATATTTAAAAAGTGTTCCTTATATTCATATGCAAATAGCGAAGATTCTGATTAGCATGTGCATTCATGCATTCTGACGTTAGAGGTTTTGCTATCTGTTTGTAACACTGTAGACCTCGTCGAAGAATAATAGTCGGGTTTCTCAGATCCTATATCTTGCAAAAAAAAAAAAAAAAAAAAACGTAAAGATATACGGCTGAGATTTATTAATTTATTTATTTATTCTTTTTTTTTTTATTTTATTTATTTATTTATTTTTTTTTTTTTAAGTTTTTTTTTTTTTTGTAAACATATATATAGATATTGGTTAATATAAAACCACTGTATAGCAATTCGAAACGAATTGCATTTCGGACAAATGCATGCATTTTTCATGATACTGGTTTAGAGTTTTGCAAACCAACTGTAAGTTCTAATCAGCTTATAGCATACGGGTATATATACTAGAATTTCTTTTTCGCGCACGGGAGGAGCTTAATTATGCACCTCCCCTGGATGCATTCAGTTTTAAATCGGTATTCAGTTTCAATCAATTTTACCTTTAGTTTCGGAACGCCTTAATGTCCTAAATTTAGAAATAGTCCATTCTACTACGTAATGATGTGTCTGTAACGTTGTTGTATGTATGCAAAACAATGTAGACACTGCTCAGACGCGACGTACTGCAGCATCTGATCTGGGTCTACACTGTTTGCAAAGACCTATCTGTCCCAATACTAAGGGTTATTACGGTAATTACTATCTCACCTCTAACAAACACTACTTAATTTATTGAGTAAAACATGTCTGGCTGACACAATTTTTATGCGCATTGCTTGATGAATATACAACAAATAGTTTTTAGATTTTTTACTACTCTTCTTTTCCTTATTTCTTATAATTATACAGTTTGTCGCGCAAATGGTAGAATGTCGAACTGAGAGAATACCTGTATACTTCAAGAGTTATCTCTCTAGCAAGGTAGTTATTTACCTTCCAAGAATTCCGGATCCACTTGTGAAGTGTTTTGTATTTTTTCTTTTAGATTCTTTGTTTGTTTGATTTGAGTTTACAGTCAGGTAATCTACTCATCATACCATATAAGCATACCATGTCTCAAGGCCCTACATTAGCTCAAATATGAGATATTTTTTGACAGTTTTACCGGGATCTTGAAAACACTTTTCAAAGCACAATGACTAAGATGGCGTGCATTTTTACGGTAATAACAGAAAAGGTCGTTGTGCAGATTCTTTTCGATTGTATGGCATATTCGTGATTTCATACAGCTGCTCAAGACGATGAGCTTAAACGACTACGTCAAAAAAAAAAAAAAAAAAAAAAAAAAAAAAAGCTTATAAAATTTACAACCGTCGGCGTCTACCAGGCGTAGTCATTCACTTCGAGTATTATAACAGTGAGAGTGCCATTTACGAACAGAATGAGCCATTTTGACAGTGATAGGCAATGTCATTTGCTCATATTTAGACCATGCCCGGTCTAGTACTTGTAACTGCAGTATACTAACATGTGGAATACACCGAACCGGCGATAAATTAATCTGTACAGTTGATGTCTGAATAGAAATGAGCACTGATTGTTTAACATTCTTGTCGCGTTTTGTAAAACGGCGTGTATTTTATGGAATCTTGATTAACAGTTTTATTTGCGGAAATTACGTCACTTAATATTATGTTTTGTCTTCATAATTCTTCAACAAAGGTTTTGAAATTATTGACATGAAGAAATGCGAGGCGATTCCCCTCGACGTGCATTATTAAGGCTTATTTAAGTACACTAAACTATTCTATAGGACTTTTTTTTTTATAGAAATCATAAGCATGAACGCCCGAAAGATGTCTGGTAAGATTCAAAACGTGTCATTCAAAATGGTGTCATAAAATTTGCTATTCATCAGTTTCTTACAGATTTATTGTAGCTGCCATATTGAACGGAAAACCAATTTTTTTTTCGTGTTACTCTATTTCTATATACTTTCTAATAAATGCTATAGAAAATGATCGAAGATTTATTTGAAATGCAGTTTGCATGCGAAATTTAAACAATGATGTCAGGCAGGAAAACTGGGTACTATCCCTTAAATGCGGAATACAGCCGAGTGTCACTCATGGCTTCGTTTTTGCATATGCACGTGAAAAAGTAAACACTCTACTTTCTCTTTTAAGCATTTGGCTTTCTTTTTATTATTATTATTATTTTAACTTGAATATACAAGGTTTTGTATGCTTAGAATTTGTTACGTAACAACTGGGCCGCCGCAGAAACGTGCAGGTTTTAGCGAAATGCAATATATGCATATCTGGCTTCTGTTATACATTTGTTTTATATAAAGATATGTTGTGGCTTTCTTCCTATATCGAAATAAATCATATACCTTTCAATTCTAGGGTAAGCAAAACTTGAGTACTGGAACCCGTACTACAAGAAAGCACATGATGCCTAGATTGATCTGGGCCTTGGGTTTTCTCTTGTGAAATAATAATCTTTTTCTCGTGTTTCGGCTTTTGTAGATTTTGTAGATATGTGGTTAATTTATGAAATTTGGTAACATTATACGTGGCAATGCAGTTTACATAACCATATTTCTACTGCTGTTACAATGTAGACCGGAATACCGGAAGTATAATTAGTCCGCAACGGCAGAAAACGAACCAGCGGACATGTGCGCCCAGCGAAGATTCAGATCAGACTGCGCATTTGCGCAGTCTGATCAGAATCTTCACTGGGCGCATTTTGGAGAGCCAAGGAGGCAAAGTTTCTACATGAGGACAATGATGACTCTGATCAGACCGCGCGGATACGCAGGCTGTTTTGAGTCTTCGTTGGATACACATGTCCGATGGTACGTTTTCTGACGTTGCGGTTCGTAATGTCCATGTGTAAAGATCTAGTTCAAATAAAGCACGAAATGTCTGATACGTAGCTATGCGCTTGAAATAAGAACAAATTAAATTGACATTTGTTCCATTAAAGGAAATGTGGAAATATGTATATCAAATTCTCATACTGATGCGTTGTCAAATGCTGTGAATTTGCGAAAGGTAAGTGAATGTTTGCAAAGGGTAATAAATTGTAAGAGACTGAAATAGATTTGAAGAACATTATATACATGTAATAGCATAAAAGAGTCTATTATTTTAAATGGTCTCCAGCAATTTACTCTAGTGGGTTTTCGAAATACTGAGGTCAAATAATCTGTATTGTACATTGCGACATTTTTTTTCTATAAAAAATAAATACCAAACGTAACTTTTTAGAGTAATACTCAAGCCAAACATACCAATGAAATGGACAATGACGCAAGAAACTAAACAAGTTGATGATTTCGCGATTGTGAGTCCGTAAAAATGTGGACTGTACGACAAATGCAGGTATTGCGATTCCAAAAAAAAACAAAAAACGACGTCTTCTGATTTTCATCTCAAGTCTTATTATGATCACAACACGGCGCTTCACTATTTTCAACTTTGTGAGAGCGTTCAGTCGACTGTTGTTATCTCGAAGTCTAAGGGACTCTCTGAAATACTTCGAGATATCCAGACCTCGACATATCAGATTTGCAGAATTGAGGAAAAAATAAATCGAACAACCACATTTCACAAGTTAGAGATATATTGAAAGTATTTTGGGAAAGTGGAGAAATTGCTCCTTTGGAACAATTTCTCCTCTTTTTCACAATATTTTGTTACCTATTGTTAGATTTCCATATTGAAACAGGGACCAGATTTTCACTTCCAGATAAGCGGTTATTCGAGATAAGCGGGAAATCGAGATAACGAGACTGTGTTTACGTGTACGAAAAGTGTTCCGAGTTTCAACGTTGCGGGTAATTCCACAACGCTTTCACACGAATAAACAACGATCACTTAAAATATGTAATTGTAAATTCGAATGTTTTTGTCCTTTGACTAGAAACATTATTCTAAATTCGCAAAATACAACAAGTGGTAAATAGAAGTACTTGGTACTTGAACTGTTTATGTGCTGAAAATAAAAATTGCCAATTATAATAATAATAATAATAATAATAATAATAATAATGATAATAATAATTATAATAATGATAAAAGTAATAATAAGTATAATAATAATAATAATAATAATAATGATGATGATGATGGTGGTGTTTTCAATACTGTGACAATTGTTATAGCTGAAAACAAACCAACTTTACTGATGCTATGAAAATTAACAGAACGGTTACTTGAGAAAACGTACCTTCTGACATTTGTGCCCAACAACGACTCAAATCAGCCTGCGCATCCTTACAGTCTGATCAGAGTCTTCGTCGTCTGCTCGAAGAAACTTTGCATCTTTGGCTGTCCAAAACAATGCGCCCAGTGAAGATTCAGATCAGACTGCGCAAATGCGCAGGCTGATTTGAATCTTCGCTTAGCGCACATGTCCGACGGTATAGTTTCTGACGTTCTGCTTCATAATTTTTACGTGCTGTTGACAGTTCCAATGCGGTTATTCTGCTGCAATTCTTTTCGGGTAGATCCCTTTTTAGAAGGGAATTTTCGTGCAGGAAAGCATGCAGGAAGTCACAAAAACTGTCTTCCTTGTGAAAAAAAAATGGAAGAAAAATCTACCTAAAATATCCAGTCCCCCACTTTAACTGATTTTAACGCTTAGCACTCTGGGTAAAATTTTAGCAGCCAACATTTTGAAATAATTTTCTTATTTTTCCAAGAAAACAGAATTTGACATTTCGTGCAAATTGTCTCCATTGGAGACAATTTGCGTAAAAAGTCAAATTCTATTTTCTGGGAAAATAAGAAAATAAATCACCAATTTGTCGTCTGCTGAAATAGTCCAGAGAGTGGTTAGGATTAGCATCTTTTAACCTATCTGAAAACGAAGTGATAAAAAATCGCAAAACTTTATTTTGATTGTGGCTGTTCTTTATTATTCCCGCTACAGTAACGTTGTCAGTTTGACCAATAATTGCCAGGGATATGTAATGGGAAACTGAATGGCAACACATACATATTGACTATAATAAAAAGTAATACTACTGATATTAGCTTAGTGGTAGAAGATGGCGACAACAATTAAAGTAGTAGTAGTAGTAGTAGTAGTAGTTGTTGTTGTTGTAGTAGTAGTTGTTGTTGTTGTTGTTGTTGTAGTAGTAGAAGTAACAGTGGTTGTAGTACATTCACTTAACATGAATATCAACAAGATCATTGTACCGTATTACTGGGGTTTGTTTAAATATTAACCAGGATTAATTTTATGAACTCTGCTGTAGAGGCAATCTACACCGACATTTCTGAAATGTCCCCAGCTTCCGTGGTCTTGCAGTTTTGCTCTAATAAGTTGAAAACACTTTTTTTTTTTTGTTTTGCTCAGTTTGTATCAAAATGAAAATGAAAAGTATGCAGTACAAAGGCGGTCATCTTTCAGCAACCAATGATCTCACTGTGACGTATATTCAGGTGGTCGTTTCAAAACTTCACACCCAAAACAGAACAGAATTAGCTGACAGGCTAAAACGCTATGATTTCCATGTTTGCCATTAGTATCTGAAGAGAAAGTTGTTTTGTTTTTTGTTGTTGTTTTTTTTTTTGTTAGTTTTTTTTTGCCAGGGGAAGTAATCTGCCGTTCGCTTACTGAAATCCTACTCACCTCTGGTTCTCACCTCTGGTTCCCGTTCATCGACTGTTTCATGCGCAGCTTTAGTCGTATCTTTTCATGAAGAATGAGATTTGTTTCCGACATGTCGTATTTGCCGTATGTATTCGGACAGACAGGCCTGAGCAAACAGTGTAGACCCATATGAGACGCCGCAGAACGCGGCGTCTCATCATGGTCTACACTGTTTGCCACTCTTCCAGCAATGTTTAGACACAACATCGGGTAGTAAATTAAACGTGTTCATATTTTAGAACAAGTATGGTAAGGAGTTGTGGTGTCTGAAGACTTAGGGTAAGTATGGTACCGTACTATAGTTCCCCTAAATCAGGCGTGCTATGTGAAAATGTTCCTTTGGGGCATATGCGGATAGCAACGGCCCGAGATCGGTCCGAGTGGCTTAGTTGGTAGAGCGTCCTCCTTCTGATCGGGAGGTTGTGGGGTTGATCCCCAACCGGGTAATATCTACGATTTTCTAATAATGGTACTGAGTAACTCTCTGCGGCGAAAGAAGTCGTGCATACTCAGCTTACATAGTTCAGAGAACAGGCAATCGGACAGAGCCATCTAACATACGAGTATGAATACGAAAACGTACCTATTCAAATATACTGAAAATTTTACCACCAAAAAATGAAAATTTACAGATAAAAAAAATCTAATATTTTTCATATTTCTGCTGAATAACATAGATTGTGGGTACTCGTTAGAACCGCCTCGACGAGACGGTTTTAACGAGTACCCACAATCTATGTTTTTCAGCAGAAATAAAAAAATAGTGTATACCCTGTAAACCCCAGTTTTACTATATGAAAGTGGGGTTTAAGGGGGTCAAAATTATATAGGCATGTTTCTGTGATGGTATTGGTCCACTGGCTAATCAGAGCAAGCGAAATCATTCTTCGTTTTCCGATCAACAGACCCTAACCAGTAGTGCGCTGAAGTGCAGGCGTGGCCGACCCTTACTGTTTCTATATCAAAAATATGACCCAACAAGAACAAGATGTCATTGAGCATATTAAATAGCCAGATCAGCCTGCATAGCAACACAGTCTGACAAGGATCTTGTCTTAAATTACGAAATCATGCCTATTCAAATATACTGAAAATTTTACCATCCAAAAATGAAAATTTTTAGATAAAAAATTCTGATATTTTTCCTATTTCTGCTCAAAACATAGACTGTGGGTACTCGTTAGAACCGCCTCGGCGAGGCGGTTCTAACGAGTACCCGCAATCTATGTTTTCGAGCAAAAATAAGGAAAATAATGTATACCCCTGTAAACCCCAGTTTTACTATATAAAAGTGGGGTTTTAAGGGTGTCAAAATTATATAGGCGTGTTTTCGTGATGACATCACATAACACGAGCATTCTGCAAGACCTATATAGTGTGTGATTCTGTAAAATGGACAGCGAAGGCCTCTGTTGATCTAGGCGTTCGCTGCCCGATTTTGTCAAGAAGGCATATTTTTACATGGCACGACTGATCAGGCAATATTTGTCGGGATTGTGTTACTTAACAAATGACCTCGTGACTTGGCAACGTCAAGGCCCCGTATTTATCATAAATATTGGGTCACCTTAAGTCCTTATCATACTTGTCCTATATTTTCAATAAATCCATTTCCATACCTACTTATATGTCTGAAAAACTGCTGGATGAATGGCAAGCAGTGTAGATCCGGATCAGACGCCGCTTTTTGCGGCGTCTGATCCGGGTCTACACTGTTTGCCCAGGTCTGTCTGTTCCAATACCCATGGTTATTACGGCAAAATAGTTTATACACCAAACCGAAATTCCGGATCATAAATTGAACTTCTGGTTTAATCCCATTTGTTTTCCGTTTCCATAGTTACGATTTAGAAGTGCGACATTTCATTAACACTTTTGAAAAGATAACCATTTTAATTAACACTTTGAAAAGATACTATTCCAATAAATGGGTATTTTTATGAAAAACACTGCACTTGAAAACACTACCACTTTTATCTCAATATTTTGAGTCACGCTTGCGAAAAAAACACACTGTCCCACATAGCAAGAGCAAAGACCCAGAATAGCCTTGGTATGAACCTTGACACAGGCTGACACAAACTATCGTATTTAGCCTAAATTTTCAGACAAATATAGACAACCCTTTTTAATACCGTCACTCGATACAACGATAAAGTTTGTAATAATGACAATTTGACCTTCGCTTAAGAGGTAATAAATTAGTCACAAATTATGCAAGAATATTGTATTTACTATTTAAAAAAAAACACATATGTTTTGGATATTTTTAGAATCGCCTCAGTGAGGCGATTCTAACAAATATCCAAACCATATGTTCTATGAGGAAATAAGAAAAAAAAGAAGAACTTTCTTATATATCAGTCTGCTCATTAATACTCTGTACAACAGCAAATTCATTTTAATGGCAACGTCTTTGGACACAAATGTTGTCGTTGTAACGAAGGTTTACCGTATCATACTTATCATACTTGACCTAAATTTTGTAAGAGTCCAACTGACCATCGTTTAATGTCTTTAAAAACTGTCGGAAAAGTGCAAACAGTGTTTAAAAACTACAAGACAAGGAGCAAACAGTGTAGACCATGATCAGACGCCGCGTTATGCGGTGTCTGGTCGAGATCTTTGGTGTTTGTTCAGTCCTGTCTGTCTAAATATTTAAGGTCAGTATGGTACATATTTAGAACCAGAAATGAAATAAAATAAGCCAGCGCATGACAAAACCTACAAAATGGCATGTGCGCCCAGCGAAGACTCAGATCAGTCTGGACATCCGCCCAGTCTGATCAGAGTCTTCGCCGTCCGCATGAAGAAAGCTTGGGTCTTTAACTATCCATTGAGTGCACAGCGAATACTCTGATCAGACTGGGCGGATGCCAAGGCTGATCTGAGTCTTCGCTGGGCGCACATGCCATTTTGTAAGTTTTGTCATGCGCTGGCTCAAATGACACAGGCCAGCCTGTGCAGAATGACTGGGTCCTTTCTAGTAGCATATGGGATAATCCGCTTTTCTCGCAGTCTGACTCCCGACAGCCGGTCAGGTTTAAAGATGAACTGCGCTGATTTAGATCACCCTCCGCATCAGCGCAGACTCTGATCCGCTCTCCGATAACACACTCTACAGTACTCAATAATTCTGTGAGCGGACAGTGAAGGCCCTGATCAGACTGCGCAGATGCGCAGTCTGATCAGGGCCGTCGCTGTGCGCATGTATCGAAGATCCATTTTCACCTGACGCGGCTATGTATCACCGGACATCCAAAATATTGTATAGGAATGTATACCACTGAGAGCACATTAGCACTGTCATGAAGACACTAAAATCTGTTCAATTTATTAAGTTTAATAAAATATTTAGGGAAATTTTAAGTTGCAAGGAAATTTATATATTAAGGAAATTAATATTGTGTAATTAATGCCAAACCGGAAGAAATGTAACGGGAAACGTTGTTTTACTTCCGCCTGCAGGATTTTTTTTATTATTTTTATTATTATTTTTATTATTATTATTTCAAAGGACGGTACTACCAAACAAGCCAAAACATGTGAAAGATATCTTCCGTATGTCCAGATCAGCACGTTCATCCGTGCTGTCACATACATAGCATGAATCGGAAAGCAGACAGCGACAGCTCTGTCAAGATTGCGCGGTTTTTTTTTTTTTTTTTTTGTTTTTTTTTTTTTTTGTTTTTTTTTTTTTTTTTTGTTTTTCGCGTGACCATTGTTTGTATTATACAATGTATGATCATATGATATGATCAGCGCATGCCCAGACCATGTGCGTAGTGGTCTTTGCACGTGCAGTCCGGTTTTTGTCATCTACGAGACCCCCTTGCCCCAGCACTTCAAGCACACAAAACGTTTTGCAGCTTGACAGGGATTTGGGCGTGCAATAAACAAAGTGGCTGAAGAGATAAAGCAGAGGAGAGAAAAAAAGAAACAAAAACGTTTCTTGGTTGGACTTTAATACTAAGGGGATTTCAAACATCTGAAATGTTTTGCCACATTGCTTAGTGGACAGGCTTTTTAGGTTCAGTGTTGTAGAGCTTTGTGTGATCAGTGAAAGGCAAAACTGTCGATGTGGATCGGTACTTACTAATTAGCGTACCCGGTGACGCATATGAAACTCCAGGGTTTCGTGTTTTATTTATTAACAATCAATGATACATCGATAAAAGTCTGTTAACAGCTAGGTCACCATAGGTCTCTGCGCCGTTTATGTTTAATTTTGGAAACTGTTAAAGTACCGAATAACCGTATATTCTAGAAACACACAGAAAACTCTTCCGGGTGTTGAAAACACTCAATCCCATGACAATAACTGCTAATAGTCCTTGCTATCTTTATACTTGCTCTTGCTAATGACTTTACTCCTGATAAAGGGAAAGAGGTAGTATTCATATATGATATATAGTTTTCATATTTCTGCATGAAATCATGTCTTATGGGTATTAATTCTCTGAGGCGCTTCTAATGAATATCCATAACATATGTTTCAACGCGGAAATAAGAAAAACGACATTCTTTATGTTTAAAAAGGGCCTATGTACATGTAATATATACTTTGAACTATGTAATATGTATTATTGCATTATGTTGTGTTGTTGGGACATTCTCCTTTCCTCTATATTTATATTCTACAACTTCTATTCATTCTGTAAGGGACAAAGAATGCCTTGATAAAACCGTGCGAAATTGCGAGCGGTTCTTGAATGGCTTCGTTGCCCACATGTGATAAGCGTCCATTTCTTCCGTTTTATGGCATATATTTACTACCGGGTATCATATTGTACGATTCACATTATGCGTCTATACAAACTACGGAGGCCCAGATCAATCAACATTGTCTTTCAATGTTCAATGTCTGCTGTTCAACGTGTGTTTATTATGTATTTCTAAGGTTAGCACATCTATATAAAATTAATACTTCTTAGCCATAGCTCTCAGGTTCTAGATGGACAAATGTTTCAACAAGAAAAAGGATATACACACATATATATACATGTATACACTACTAACAATGTAGATCTTCAGAAGACATACTGAAAAACGACGTCAGCGTCTATAGCAACAACGTTATAATACAGGAAGTGACTTCGCAGTTATTGTCATGTTAAGAAAAGATTTCCCTAAAACTTTATTCTAGAAGGTATAGATTTCATATTAAAGAATAACACATTTTTTTTTCAACGGAAAAAACTACCGATAAACTAAAGGAACTGCAATGGGCACGAAACTTGCGCCCGTATATGCTACCCTTGTTATAGGTTATATAAAAGAAAAATTATCTAGGCAGATAAATGAGAAATACTACAATCACTATACTGATGAGTTTTAGCGTAACCAGTGGAAAAGATTTCTCGATGATTGTTTTATACCGTGGACAAAGTCAAAGTCAGAATTAGTAGAATTAAATCTTTTGTTTAATAACTTACACCCAGGCATAAAATTTACGATAGAATATAGGAGTGAACAACAACCATTTTTGGACGTTTTAATCAAGAAAGATGGTACTAAGATTGTTACGGACATATACTATAAACCAACTGATAGTAAATAATATTTAATTTTTAACTCTTATCACCCCAAATGCACCAAAACTAGCATTCCATTACGAAAACATGCCTATTCAAATATACTGAAAATTTTACCACAAAAAAATGAAAATTGTTAGATAAAAAGTTCTGATATTTTTCACATTTCTGCTCAAAACATAGATAAGAAAAATAATGCATACCCCTGTAAACCCCAGTTTTACTATATAAAAGTGGGGTTTAAGGGGGTCAAAATTACATAGGTATGTTTACGTGATGCATTCTCACTAGCACGCAGAATAAGAAGTATTGTTACAAATGAGGAAACGCTAAAAATACGCTTGGATGAATTACGAACAGTATTAACACATCAAAAATATCCAAAAAAAATAATATTGACAGAGGCATTGAGAAAGCCACGAATATAAATAGGGAAGATTTACGGGTAGTAAGGGAAAAGACGGAAGTAAATATAATACCGTTTGTATCTACATTCAATCCCAAGAACCCCGAAATGTTTAATACCATAAGACAAAATCTTCCCATCTGTATAAAGATGAAACGATGAAAGAAATAACACAAGCATATCAAATCATAAAAAGTAAACGTCAACCTTGGAACCTGAAGAGACTATTAACACGAGCAAAATTTAATGAAACACAAGAATCACCGAAAGTAATCAAGTGTAACAGACCAAACTGCGGAGTATGTGCATATTTCATAACAGATAATCATTATCTGTAAAACATTTAACCCTTGTCATGCTGAATAAATTAAGATGCCATGCCCATTTCTAATTTTCAGCCAATCAGATTACTTGATCCAGATTGTTGATATAAAGTTACATACTTATTGGCAAACAGTGCAGATCCAGATCAGTTGGCTTCTTCAGAAGCCAACTGATCTGGATCTACACTGTTTGCAAAAGCAGGATATATCCGGGTTCAGCAGGACAAGGGTTAAGGTAAAAACGTCTATGTCATGTGACGCCAAAAATCTAATCTACCTAATTCAGTGCAGTGGCTGCCAAGAAGAATATATTGGAGAAACGGGCGACACCCTCCATCACCGACTTACGGTCCACCGACAACAAATAAGAGATGCTAGATTAAGAATGCTTTATGTCAGTGGACATATTGAAGATTGTGCAAGAAATCAGTTAGAGAAATTTAGAATACTACCACTTTACAAAATGCAGACTGATAGCGCTTCGGCAAGGAAACTAAAAGAAAACCATTTTATTGGTCTTTTTAAATCAATATTAAACAGACAAATTTAGTTTTTATGCATATGTCAAGCTTTTCCACATGTGTAACCCTTTTCTTAACATGACAATACCTGTAACGTCACTTCCTGTATATAATAACATTGTTGCTATAGACGCTGACGTCGTTTTTCAATATGTCTTCTGAAGATCTCCATCGTTAGTAGTGAAACGCGTTAAGACATTAAATATATATTCTTATTTCTCAACAAAACATATATTATGGGTACTCATTAGAAGCGCCTCACAGAGGCGCTTTTAATGAGTACCCATAACAACATATGGTTTTGATAAAAAATAAGAAAAATATTTGTTTTGACACCCTTTCCATCTAAAGTTTTGTAAGCGATGAAATTTTCTCCATATAACTTGGGGAATAAGGAAGGGTTTGGATACTAGGCAAAGTGTTTGTTTTGCGTGTTGTTGTTGGTGGTGGTGGCATTTTGAATTTGTTTGACTTGTCTTTTTCAAACCATTTTAAAAAAAAAGCTTGCATGTCATATATCGCGTATTCTTTACGTAAATAATAATTAATAGTTTATTTACTGTTTTGTTTTTCTATAAAATACTGTTGACGCTCAGCTTATCGGTGTTATGAAAGTTATAGGTGGATATAGTCGATAGATTTTCCTCCAATTTTGGAAAGAGGAGATAACTTTTGTTACTTCCTGTTTTCTCTCCCTTTTCAAAAGGTATCTATTCTAAAAGGAAACAGTTCGCTCACAAGAAGAGAAATTTCAGTAGTTTTAAAGAAGATCCGGCTTTCAGAAGGAATTAGAACTTCCTTCCAGAGAATAAGTATGTCAGTCCCAATTATACTTAAATTGCTAACTTAAACCTGACCTTGATACAGTTAAACCATCAGCAGTCTCTGGGCAAATGCACCAGACGACATAATGTATATTTGCTGCAGTTTCAGAAACGTACCTTCGGAAATGTGTGCCAAGCGGGGACTCCATCACGAAAACATGCCTATATAATTTTTACCCCCTTAAACCCTACCTTTTTATAGTAAAACTGGGGTTTGCATGGGGTATACATTAATTTTCTCATTTCTGCTCAAAAATATAGATTGTGGGTACTCGTTAGAACCGCCTCGGCGAGGCGGTTCTAACGAGTAGTCACAATCTATGGTTTGAGCAGAAATATGAAAAATATCAAAGTTTTGTCTGAAAACTTTCAGTTACTGGTGGTGAAATTTTCAATATACTTGAATAGGCGTGTTTTCGTAATGAGATCCGCGCAGGCTGATTTGAATCTTAGCTGGGTGCATATGTCAGATGGTACACTTTCTCACGCTGCAAAACATATATTATCTTTCCCAAAAAATGGGATCTTCTGAGTGTATTACCCTGCATACTAAGCGTTAAGTTTATCCCACCACTTCAAGGTCAGGAGGCTTACATGACTATGTAATCAGTCAACACAGTTATCAGTGATGAATATATTTTATGACATATATTTTACTTGATATGCATAAACATTAGTCACCTGTTTTTAAATGGTACAAAACACTTGTGGGGAATGGATACACTTCAGGGACGGATTCAGAGGGGGTTCGGGGGTGGTTGTTCAGTCGAACCCCTCTTTTGACAAAATTTCATTTTCATTGATAAAGTTGGGACACCGTATTTACCCTAATTATTCACACACCCTTACTCTTGACCTTTCCAGCCAGTATTCTTTATAAATCTATAGCGGGCCGTTATCGGCCCGTCAGGGTAGCTGACGGGCCGATAACGGCCCGCTGTAGATTTATAAAAAAAAAATGCTTACTGGACTTATACTTCTCTTCAGCAAGTTCATTTTACTACCTGTGAATGTGCATAAAATACTTGGGTGAGTGGCAAACAATATAGATCCTGATCAGACGTCGCGTTCTGCGGCGTCTGATCTGGGTCTACACTGTTTGCTCCGGCCTGTCTAGCGGAAAACATGGAAAAAGCACGGTAATATATTATCAGATCGACCCCTCACCCCCCACCCCCGTTCCCCCCCCCCCCGCCACGCCCCCGCAGAAATCACTGCACTAGGTAGATTTTCTGCCATTTTGTAGAAGGAAGACAACAAATGTGGTTTCAGCATAAATGTGAAATGAAATTCACAGTCGAACTTTAATGGTCTCGAGCATCTTTTGGACTATGGAAACTTGTTCTAGAAATGGGCAGAGCCATTGAGGGTTAATCATAGCACCAGGCCAGAGGGGGCAGATATTATTATTATTTTTGCTATTATTATTATTATTATTATTATTATTATTATTATAACTACAATCATCATTCAATTAATTATTATTATTACTTCCTATTATTATTATTATTATTATTATTATTATTATCACTATTACTTTTGCATTATTATTATTATTATTATAATTATTATAATTATTATTATTATTATTGTTTATCTTTTGTGTTATTCTGCTTATCTAGTACCCATCTTTCATATATTACTACTACAACATTGTAAAGGAGATAATTTATATAAGCTTGAAGTTTTTTATCAGATCCTGTACCATGTGATATTGTGTGCTGTATATGTGTAGAGTTCTAAATAAATACTGTTTAAACCAGGAGGCAAATGGGGACAACTTGTGAATGTCCATTACGGAAACACGCCCATTCAAATATATTGAACATTTCGCCACCAAAAACTGAAAGTTTTCAGAAAAAGAATTCTGATATTTTTTCGAATTTCTGTTCAAAACATAGATTGTGGGTACTCGTTAGAACCGCCTCGGCGAGGCGGTTCTAAAGAGTACCCACAATCTATGTTTTTGAGCAGAAATAAGAAGAATAATGTATACCCCTGTAAACCCCAGTTTTACTATATAAAAGTGGGGTTTTAGGGGGGTCAAAATTATATAGGTATGTTTTCGTGATGTTTTTGATGTTCTATAAAATAATGGTGTTGAGTGTACTCGTTAGATTTGCCTCAATGATTTTCATGATAAAGTAAAAAAAAATTCCTAAAATGCCCCTTAATATATGTTATCTTGAGCTATCGGGAGAATTTCCCAGGGACTCAAAACCGAGGTCGAATGAGCCACCATAAACGGGTCATCCATGTTGATTACCAAAACACGCCTATTCTAATATATAGAAAATTTCATCTCCAAAAACTGAAAATTTTCAGATAAAAAACTAAGGTATTTTTCATATTTCTGCTCAAAACATAGATTGTGGGTACTCGTTAGAACCGCCTCGCCGAGGCGGTTCTAACGAGTACCCATAATCTATGTTTTAGAGCAGAAATAAGAAAAATAATGTATACCACTGTAAACCCCAGTTTTACTATATGAAAGTGGGGTTTAAGGGGGTCAAAATTATATAGGCATGTTTTCCTGATGTAGAGTCTTTGAAGTTTTACTTTTTTATGCAACAGAAAAAAAGAAGAAAAACGTCATGTACATGGTGGTGTAATTATTTTAACACTTACCGTGCTATGGGCAAATTCAGCAGACGACAAGCTGGTGATATTTTTTATTCTTATTATTTTTCCTCGGAAATAGGATCTGACATTCCCTCTTGCATAAAATGTCAAATGCTATTTTATAGGCAAAATAAGAAATAATGTTTCATATTGTCGTCTGCTGAAATTCTTACCAGGCATGCAACGCGTTAAGACAAACTATAACAATTAGTACCTGTCAGTGGCAGGTATGATACAGGAAACAAGAAAAGGTCTCTTATACCATACACAAACAACGAAGTTTTGTTCTTGTGGCTAAACTTTAACCAATCAATGTGCGAATTCAGCAGACGACAAATTGATGATATTTTTCTTATTTTTTTCAGAAGACAGAATTTGACATTTCATGCAAAGTGTCTCCATTGGAGTCAATTTGCATGAAATGTCAAAGCCTGTTTTCTGGAAATGAATTAGGAAAACTATTTCAATATGTCGTCTGAAAGTTTTACCCAGAGTGCCAAGCGTTATGGGGACTGGATACACGTGGTACTTTTTTGTCGCCATTTTGCACAAGTGGACAGCTTTTCTGACCCCCTGTTTGCTTATCTACACATCATGCCGCTTCTGAAAATGAGTCTTCTCTCAAAGGAAAGACTTTTAGCAAGAGAGACTTTTGTGACTTCCTGTTTGCTTTCCCGCATACTAAGTCCCTTCACTTCTCAAAAGGGATCTACTCTAAAAGGAAAGAATGTGGTACCAAGGGGAGCAAATTCTTTCCTTTTAAGTTAGATCCTTTTTGAGAATCAATTTACACATAAAGTGTGTTCGTTCTCCTTAAGGGCTTTTTTCTTATGTTACGATACATATCTTTTTTTCACGTTTTTATTTAGTCTAGTAAGGACAGGTAGCGGAGAAATTGTGTACCATAAGTATAATATTTACAAGGATCACAGGTATGGGGAAAATACAACTTTGACTTCTGGTTTCTATTTTCTATTTGACTTACGACAGCTTGGAACCAGAGCCTCGAGTCACCGGGCAAGGTAATATCATACACAGTTGATAAAGAAAAAAAAGCATTGTCCGGTGACCTGAGGCTTCTGGTTCCCAGCTGTATTACGTCAAATAGAAGTGCCAAATCAGCCTGCGAGGTGTGCGAGCCAGTATTTCGAAACCTACCCCATTCACATACCTGGCCTTTGAAAAAACGGACTCATTCATATACTTGATCGTCCGAAATGTTGACCTATTCATATACTGCCCTTAGAATATTTTACCCACTTGTTGCTGGTAGTTAGACATTCATTAAATACCAAGAGAACAAGCAGCCTCGAAAAATCGCTGAGCGAAAAATATGCGCATATACCGGGATATCAGAAAAATGGGACTTTTCACATACGAACCAAAAAAGATTGGGTCAGTCATATAGTTTTTGTTGAAAAAAAAGCGGGCTAATCATTTACTACCTGGCGGCGCTGAACATCACGAAAACACGCCTATATAATTTTGACCCCCTTAAACCCCACTTTTATATAGTAAAATTGGGGTTTACAGGAGTATACCTTATTTTCTTATTTCTGCTCAAAAACATGGATTGTGGGAACTCGTTAGAGCCGCCTCACCGAGGCGGTTCTAACGAGTACCACAATCTATGTTTTGAGCAGAAATATGAAAAATATCAGAATTTTTTATCTGAAAATTTTCATTTTTTGGTGGTGAAATTTCCAGTATATTTGAATAGGCATGTTTTCGTAATGAAAAGGGGACCATCCGTACTATGTCATATATATGACGCTTGGACCCAATATTATATTAGGTTCGAGATAGGAAGTTACACCTTAAAATATACACAACATGTACTGACTTTTCCGAAGTATCGGAAACCTTGCCTACATGCCCGATTTTTTAATAAGCCCATTTTTGGTCGATTGTTTACAATCGATCCAAAGTTCACTACTGTACATACACCAAAATATCATTAAGGTTGTTGTCCACGTGATTATCTTTGACCAATGAAATCAAACTCCGCGTTATATGGATTAACCAAATGTTCGCGATATGAAACCTACAACCTGTTGTCTCCTAACCGAACTCTATTCTAAAACCTGGACTGGGCTATGTGCTGGGACATTGGCAAACAGTGCAAATTCAGATCTAAACCGTAGAATACGGCATCTGTTCCGGATCTGTACTGTTTCCTTAAATTACAGTAAGTTAAGGGTTAAATGAAACAGTCTTAAGTCTCCGTTTCCCAGCCTTCTCTCAGAGACCGTCGACTCACCAGTCCAGTCAGTGCTTTAATATTATCTCTTCAGTGTTCGAAATTGATGAATAAATGGCAAAATATTTTAGTACAGATAAAATGTCATTTTTATCAGTTTGTAGTGCAACGGCACGGGAAGAACTCGTTCTGTCCAATCACGCGCGGTCAAAAACGGAAGAGCAATGTTAAATATTTTTTAAAAAATGTGAAGGAAGAGAGCAAAAAGGAAATGAAGGAGATATTCAGTTTGCTTGTACTTTTCAGTTTTCCTTACGGGTTGACCTCTCACAATACTAAAACTTAAAGCTAGGTATTGGGAACAGGGTACAAGTATAAAGTCGAAGACTATATGATATCAAGCTCGCCTCTGATTGGATAATAATAGATGCGTTTATTCAGTGCTGCACAAAAATATATTTCATTTAATTGCAGACAAATGTAAAGTTGTCAGTGGTATTTTTTATTGTGATAGAGTTGAAAAAATAGACCTGGTAAGCTTCGTTTTTTTCTTTTTTTTTTTTTCTTTTTTTTTCCACCAAAATAAGAGCGTTTGTACTCAAGGGCAGAAAAGTGTCATTAATGCTGATAGAGCCCTTAATATTGTGATGACATTTGTCAGTCTAAGTTAAGGAATATTGTTATGGTCAGATTTTACCCATATGCTATAATGGAAGCCTGGAAAAATAATTCGATCATTGTATTTGTGAAACTAAATCAAACGGTGGTCGACACGAAACACTCTAAAAGGTCAACTAAGTTAACCCTTCTCTTGCTAAACATGGCCTGCCATGTCTTAGTAAACAGTGCAGATCCAGATCAGTTGGCTTCTGAAGAAACCATCTGATCTGGATCTGCACTGTTTGTCATTAAATATGTAAATTTCTATCAAAAACCCGGATCAAGTTATCTGATTGGCTGGAAATTAGAAGTGGGCGTGGCATCTTAATTTATGTAGCATAACAAGGGTTAAATGTAAGAAAAAATAAGAAAAGTATCACATTTTTATGCGAGGATTAAGCCTACTGAGTGCCGAAGCTTAAAATTATATGGGACAGAACATCTAATGGGCGAAATTATGTTGTCTTCATTTTTCACAGAGAATAAAGATTCAAATTTCATTCAAATTGTAATTTGACTACGAATTCGAATGAAATAACACGCCTTATTTTCTGTGAAAATTAAGAAACACATCTTTTAAATGGTATATGCTTTTATCTAAAGCCACAGGTTAAAGATTAAACTCTCATTTCTGGAACCTCTCAAACTCGTACATGTATGCATATATTGGAAGAGTTCATTTTCGATATTAGGTATGTCAGGCTATATGATATAGGTATTCCTAAAGAAAATTGGTTGAACTATTTGCAAACAGTGGAGACCTGATCACACGCCGCAATATGTGGCGTCTGATCTGGGTCTACACTGTTTGCCAGTTACCCGTTAAGGGCTCTCCAGTCTTCAATGGTTTAACCCTTAAAACGCCAATCACAAGTATTGTCGTCTGCTTTGTCATCTGCTTGTGATTTTAAAAGTCATTTTTGCAAACAGTGTGGACCCAGATCAGACTGCTGCTTTAGGAGGAGCAGTCTGATCAGGGTTCACACTGTTTGCCTGTATGCAAAAATAGGTTTGAAAAGTCTGCAAGAATATTCAGCAGACGACATAAACAGACGACATTTTCAGATGCAGTTTTTCTTGGCGCTTTAAGGGTTAAAGTTAGGTTACGTCCCCCTTCATTGGGCTTTTAAACTAACAGAAAAGTTTACTAAACTATTTCAGAGCTTTTAAGACAACCATAAGAAGAATCCTGGCAAATTCCCCGCGTTTACCATTTTATTTAATAAAAGGGTGAATAAAGGGTGGGTGCGGATGAGAGATTATGATATTCATAAGATGCTTTTGCCTTCTAGATACCTGGATAATACGTATTATTTGAAAATCCAGAATTATTTCATAGGGGTTCAAAATTCTTCACGGGGTGTCGATTTCATCAAATTACCATAATTACATTGTACTAACTCAATGTTTTCGGACAGACAGACCTGAGCAAACAATTTAGACTCTGATCAGACGCCGCGGACCGCGGCGTCTGATCAGGGTCTATACTGGTTTGCCACTCATCCTGTAATTTAGACACGTTCACAGATAGTGAAATGGACCTGTTGCGATAGATAGTAAGGTGGGCATTTTTTTTTAGAGTAAAATTCAATATAAAAAAAAAATTATCAAATTCAAAATTTCTGAAAATGTATTAAATGTATTTAAGCAAACGGGTGTTCGATTGAACCTCATAAACACGCCCCCACCCCACCCCCACCACCACCACCTTAAACCGCCCTGAAAATAGTCTAAAACACACACTCAGCAGTAATTTACTTAAAATTCAGTAAAAAGCTATAAATATAGCGACTACCTTTACCTATTATCGCATGCGCAGATTACTGTGACGAAGTCGCGCGAAAATTAACAATGACAGCAACCAGGAAGTCAGTTGTACTTGTTTCGTAAACTCGCGTTTTCATTGGCTCATCTATATGACCTCTTTCCGGGTGTAATACTTCACAAAGTCAGCTGTATTGAGGAACTAAACTAGCCGTTTTAACAACAATGTGTTTTAACATTTACAAATCTCTTTGCACATTCAGTAGACGAACGAATGATGTTTTCTTAATTTTCCGAGAAAACAGGATTTGACGTTTCATGCAAATTGTCTCCACTGGATTTGACTGGAGACAATTTGCATGAACTGTCAAATCCTGTTTCCTGGGAAAAATTAGAAAAAGATTTCAAAATGTCGCCTGCTGAATTTTTTTGCCCAGAGTGCTAAGCGTTAAACAATGATGAGAATTTCAATACCTTCGTGTCTCAATTATGTTGTAAATAATTGCTTAACTTTTGTTTCTTTTTAATTATTACTGTAACCGTATTTTTTTTTTTTTTTTTTTTTTTGTTAATGACTTTTCGGACTTTTATTTTGCCGTTTTGTGAGAAAAGGGCCTTCATTACGTTTAAAGGCGACGATGGCGTAGACCAGCCTGCTCGACTGCGCACACAGATCAGGTCCTTAACCGTCCTTAATTTAAATATCGACAAAGTTGCGCTGGCTCGCTTTTCGAATTAACCATTTCACCTCGGAATTTCAGATTTGGACTATTCTTTCATAGGATTTGGACAAGTTCATTGTTGCAAAATGGGCTACATGTCAAAAATAACAATAAAACAAACAGAATGGCAAACAGTGTAGATCATGGTCTACACTGTTTGCAATGGTATTTGGTTTAGTTTTACAGATCTAAAAGGGTCAAAATCCATGCTTGTAACCAGGTCAGTCTAGTGCGCGGCTTACGCAACATGGAGTATGAGGACTAGCACTTGGGGAAATACGGGCTGGTCTGGAACGCGGGTGAATGTTGATTTTCCAGCGAACTTCAGTCGAGTAAGACTCAGTCGTCATATAAAACATCAAAGTGAATGGATACGCCTCAAAAAATTGTCGCAATTTTTCGCAGGGTGTGTGTTGGAGTGGGGGGTGTGGGGGGGGGGGGGTTGATGGTGAGGGACAACTTCTGTAGACCTTGTACTTGAAACATTGAAACTTTGGGCTACTCTTAAGGGGAAAATGCTCACAATATGTGAGCATTTTATTTCCTTGAGAGTAATCCCCAGTTTTAAGGGAGGCAAGAGTTATTTTTCTTTCAGCAGACGACAGTTTGATTTTTTTTTTTTTTTTTTCAGAAAGTAGGCTTTGGCATTTCACGCAGATTTTTCTCCTAAGGAGACTATTTGCATATAACGTCATGGTCTATCTTCTCGCAAAAATAAGAAACAAATCCACTATTTTGTCGTCTGCTGAAGTCGCCCAGAGAGCGGTTAAGGTTCACTGTCCGTTAACTTTTTTTTTTTATGAAGTAAACATTATAATTATTTGAATTTTTTTATGAAGTGCACAAAGTGAAGAATACGTGATAGCTTCATACAATATATGAATATTCATGAGCATGCGTTTTAGGAAGTTTATATATACAAGGGCAACCGAGTGATATGAATATTTATATCAAGTGGTCGCTGTTCTAGGAAGCCCAGTATGAAACATGTACATGTAGAAAGTGTTTGAATAAGGATATTAACGTTTAGAACTCTGGATAAAATTTTCGGTAGACGACATATTGAAATATTTTTTTTCTTATTTCTCAGGAAACAAAGTTTGACATTTAATGCAAAATGTCGCAATTGTAGACAATTTGCAAGAAATGTCTAATCCTGTTTTCTGGGAAAAATAAGAAAAATATTATCAATTTGTCGTCTGCTCAATTAGCCAGAGAGTAGTTAAGGTTTAAGATTTTTTTATGGCTGGGAAGGTTAAAAAACAGTTCAGATATGCATTGGAAATTGTGCAACAATAGGAGAAAATGAGGAAAATAAGGCGATTCAGACTTTGGATAAGCAGGAATTAATATAGATCGATATATGCTGGGGTGCACAGGTAAAATTAAGGGGTCGGGCCGTGATGAGTTGTGTGTGAGTGGGGGTGGAATCACGAAAACATGCCTATATAATTTTGATCCCCTCAAACCCCACTTTTATATAGTAAAACTGGGGTTTACAGGGGTATACATTATTTTTCTTTTTTCTTTTTGCTCGAAAACATAGATTGTGGGTAGTTAGAACCGCCTCGGCGAGGCGGTTCTGACGAGTACCCACAATCTATGTTTAGTGCAGAAACATAAAAAGTATCGGAGTTTTTCATCTGAAAATTTTCAGTTTTTGGAGGTGAAATTTTCTATATATTTGAATAAGCACGTTTTCCTAATGGGGAGGGGTGTGAACATCAATGTATTATAAACACATTCCGATCAGGGTCTATGTTGTGCGGGAGTGAATGATACTGTAAGCGGACAACGACGACCTTGATCAGACTGTCCTGTTTAAGCTGTCTTTACATGATCTAATGTCACAATTTTTAATTGTCTGTCTTATAAATAAACATCTTAATATATGAATGGGTACAACATAACTCACAAAATGGCCTTTTTAAAATCATAAAGTATTTATACTCAAATCCACAAGAAAACGTATACGTAATGGGTACTCATTTTAAGCGCATTGGCTGATATTTTTTCTTATTTCTGGACGAAATCATATGTTGTGGGTACTCATTAGAAGCGTCTTGTCTTGGCGCTTCTAATGAGCTTCCACAACATATGTTTTCGTGGTGATATAAGAAAACATTTATCTGTATACTCCTCTTACCTGGAATTATGAGGCAAGTATGCAAGCGTGCAGAACGAGTTCGCACAGCTATGCAATGAATGGGCTCAAGAGTGTTGCAAACACGAGCGAAAGGGTGAGTTCGCACAATCTGTTCGATAACTGCAGTTTTTGTTGTTGTTTCTTTTTCTGAAAATAATAATAATAATACATGAAGCGTAGTGGAAAAAAAAAAAAACGGCGGCCACGACCAGATGATGTGCTGGCTGGTCTGGAACTATACTGTTCACATAGGCGTTCCACACTAGTTTTGTACTGTTCATATAAGTTTGGAAGCGACATGCAAAGGCTCTGATCATACTGCACAGATGCACAGACTGAACTTGGTCTTTGCTGTGGCCGTACATGCTGCAATCTGTTTTTGAGAGACCTAGGCTTTGAAACGCAGTCGTTCCTTAAATTAAGGTGTATCTTAACTTAGGCCCGAAATTTTAACATATGAAAATTAATATTTTTATGGAAAGATTATAAATAATTTAATTGTTTTAAGTTTGTGGAGTTGACAAAAATATCGAGATGTAGTTACTTGTATAAGCGCTGCACGACAGTTTTTATTGGGAAAATATACATTTTAAAATCTCAGTCCTTTAAGTTAAAGTCTAACTTAACAAGGAATGATTCAACGCTCTAAATTTCTGTAACTTACATTGTACGACTATTTATATGCACGGTGTCTGTGTCTGGGCGAGGTGACCTAGTTATGAATTATAACTAGGCACCGTTTCAAGCCAACCCAGTAATCCAGATTTATCTGGCGCTGCCTCTATGTGACTCAGTTGCCTGGCAGCGTTACAAATCTGAAAACTGAACTGAACAAGGAATGATTGTAAACCTCGACCCTATATGTAGAAGAACTGCAATCAGTGGCGTAGCCCAGATGGAATTATTTTTACGCACACCCAGGAAAACTCCTTTCAAAACAGGGGCTGCTCTTAAAGGAAGGAATTTGCTCCCAGAGGGAGCAAATTCTTTCCTTTAAGAGCAGCCTCTATGGTAAAGAAGCAAAGACTTTATGTTACTGCAACTTTATCACAAATATTTTTCTTATATATGTTACGCACATGCGTATTTTGCGTAATGAGCGCTACGCATATGGCAATATGAGAAAAGATACCGCCTGGTGTGTGCTTAGTGAAGGTTCAGGTCACCCTAGGCATCTATTCAGTCTGTTCAGACACTTTGCGAGACGATCAGGGGTTAGCCAAGGAACCCAGTGTTCTTCAGGCTGACATTGTGATCATACTCTTTTTTTTTTTTTTTTTTTTTTTTTTTTTTTGCGTAGGGTGCTCCGATTCCTGTCTGGGCGTACATATCATATGATACAATATTTCGCATTGCAGCTTCCATAATGTACATACCTAAATGTATGTTGTGGATAATCGAACTGTATGCTATCATTTTGTGGACGGGTTTGGGTGGACCACCCAAACCCGTCCGCAGAATGATAGCATACTCCAGGCTTGTCTCCATTCTGTATTGGCGGGGTCTCCTCCTTTTTATACCCCGCCAAGAGATAGTCACGGGGTATTATGGTATCACTTTGGCTATCCGAGTGTCCGTCCGTCTGTCGTCCGTCCGGACATCCTACTTTCAGGCATTTATTGGGTATTTTCTATGTTAAAAATATTCCCAGCAGTACGTTAAAAGTACCCACTAGTAATCTACGGAATAAAGAGAATAGTGTAAAAAAAGTACCCAACATATGCCCGTTCGAGTGCCCAGACGTCCGTCCGTCCGTCCGTCTGTCGTATGTTCGTCCGTCCGTATTTTCGTTTCCGGATGATAACTTGAGTAAATGTAAATTGATTTTCCCCAAACTCCGTGCGTGTCATATTGTGAAGGTCTGCTTAGGGATTGTTAATGGGCAAATTTCGTCAATTTTTGACAGAGTTATCTGCCCGCAATACGTCAGTATTTTTCATTTCCGGATGATAACTTTAGTAAATATCAATGGATTTTCACAAAAACTTGGTGTGTGCATTGATATTGTGGAGACCTGGTTTGGGATTGCTGATGGGAAAATTTCGTCAATTTTTGGCAGAGTTATCTGCCCGCAATACATCCGTATTTTACTTTAATGACAATAACGAGTAAATCTCAATGGATTTTCACCAAATTTGATATGTGCATTTATGTTATGGAGACCTGCTTTGGGATTGCTCAATGGCAAATTTCGTCAAATATGACAGCGTTATCTGTCCGCTACATGATAATGGCTGGGTATTATCGTTTCATGTTTTATTCCCTTTATGTATAGCCCTTCTGAGAAAGGTGTTATTTCCAGAGAAGTTTATCATTCTTTTCTTTAGTAGTAACACTGCCTTTGAAAAAGGGAGGAAAAAAGTTTTCAGCATAAAGTACGCTCCATTTGAGGTCTACCCGTTCATTTCTTGACTGACTTCATTTATTATGGTGAATAGATACAAGTTTAGGGGAGGCAACTGTCAAAATCGTTTTGCATCCACTCTGACAAGTGATATATTCTTAAAGGAGAGAATTTGCTTCAGCCGGAAAGAATTTGCTTCAGCCGGGAGCAAATAATTTCGTTTTGGAGAAGGCCCTCATTCATAAGGGACTTTGTGCGCATGAAAGGAAACAGGAAGTGAAAAAAAAAAAAAAAAAAATACTGGCGGAAAATCTGTCGATTGTTACGGTTCCCTATGTTAAGTCTCTATATTCCTCAAAAACAGACATTTGTTGTCCAAGAAAGATTTAAAAAATTGATATATAGTATTAAAACGATCTTAAAATGTGGCATCTGACAGCCTGTAAAATTTCAATGAGTCTCTCATTTTTGAACTTGATCAAAAATGAAATGATTTTTTTTTATTGAATCTCTGAATTAATGTTGGCAACATAAATTCAGAGGTATGATAAAAAATCATTTCATTTCAAGAACGAGAGACCGAAACTGAAATTTTACAGGCTGTCAGGTGCCACATTTTATGATTGCATTAATACCATTCTTTCTTAGACAATGAAATGTCTATTTTCTAGGGATATGGAGCCTTTAGTTAGTTAGTTCATTAGTTAGTTTAAGGTTTTGCATTATTAAGATATCTAAAAGACAATATAAAAGAAATCTTTTTTAAAAACTAAGACAGTGAATGAATACAAAGGAAATTTATTTTGAAATGCTTTTAAACATGCAGGATCGGGAAGCAAAAAAAAAATACATTACATAATTACATTAGAGCCGGACACAGCATTAGTATTTCCTACAAGTTTATCTGTGCGCACAGCGTCGACTCGAATCAGCCTGCGCATCCGCGCAGTCTGATCAGAGTCTTCGCATGGACCTCTGTGGGTGGACAAGTATCTAAAACATCTTCAGTCGGCTAGTGAAGACTGGTGCGCAGACTGAGCTGAGTTTTTGCTAGTTAAAAAGATTTATTACGAAAATATGTCTATTCAAATATACTGAGAAATTTACCTCCAAAAAATGAAAATTTTCAGACAAAAAAATTCTGATATTTTTCATATTTCCGCTCAAAACAGATTTATGTACGCGTCAGAACCGCCTCGACGAGGCGGTTCTAACGAGTACCCACAATCTATGGTTTTGGGCAGAAATAAGAAAAATAATGTATACCACCGCAAACCCCAGTTTTACTATATAAAACTGGGGTTTCAGAGGGTCAAAAAGTAGAAGTAAATCATTTATTATTATCATTATTAATGTTATTATTATTAGTAATAGTAGTAGTTGTAGTAGTAATAGTAGTAGTAGTAGTAGTAGTAGAAGTAGTTGTTGTTGTAGTAGTAGTAGTAGTAGTAGTATTTACATGGTGTGTAAACTTTTGTTGAATTTTAATAATTTTTTGATGCAATAAGAACAGAACAAAAAGGAAACGGAATTGTTAAAATTCGGTTTAAATTTAAAAGTCAAATAAAGCATAAGTATATGTAAAATGCAGTTATGTAATGTTGAACCCTAGCAGTCTTCACATAGCTGCGATAAAAAGTCCGAAAACATTACAAATCGATTATATGAAATTTTCATATAATTATTTTTCATTCGTTGGTACCATCACGAAAACTTGCCTATATAATTTTGACCCCCTTAAACCCCACTTTTATATAGTAAAACTGGGGTTAACAGGGATATACATTATTTTTCTTATTTCTGCTCAAACACATAGATTGTGGGTGCCTGTTAGAACCGCCTCGGTGAGGCGGTTCTAACGAGCGCCCACAATCTATGTTTTGAGCAGAAATATGAAAACAATACCAGAATTTTTATTTGAAAAAAAAAAATCAGTTTTTGATGGTGAAATTTTCAATATATTTGAATAGGCGTGTTTTCGTAATGGAACGTACGGCTCATCGCTTCTCTCATACATGAACTTCTCCTGCTGGGATATCAACAATGTTACAATGCAGAATGTAGAAATGAAGAAATTTCTACATTTTGCGTTGACGCTGACGCGAAATGTAGAAATTCTATATTTTGCGTTGATGTCAACACAACATAGACAAATTTTTCTACATTTTGCCTTGACAGGTATGAAAGTTACATCGAAGTTCATACGAAATACATATCACTGTGTTCAGACATGAGTCGTCTTTGTAACATTTATTTTTTGTGTCATGAGGTGATGGTTGGCGTAGTTCACGGTACAGTGATTTGCCTTAAATGGACGGATAGACAGACGACAGTGATAAAAACAGTACATCTCCCAGATGGGGAGACATAATACTACCGCATGCACTGATAGCATTTCTTTTTTTACATTTCCTAATTTGTGTCGATATTAACCATAGCGAAGCAAAATGTAGAATATTTTATACATTTTGCATTAGCCTTAACGCAAAATTTGGAAAATGTAAATTTTACACATGTTTTCCACATTTTCCGTTAAGGCTAATGCAAAATGTATAAAATTTTTACATTTTGCGTTTTAACCGGTGTATTATCAGTGCTCAAGATCCCCCACATAATAATAATGGGCTATTTAGGTCAACTACAATTAAAATAATGCATTTGAAGAAACATTATTTACTTTGTTTTGTATTCAGGCAAATTCAGAGATCCTTTGCAACTGTTTACTTCATAACAGGATATTTTAAACATTTTTATCTTTGGAGAGGTTTGGTAGGTGGGACATATTGCATCCTTTCTGTTCGTTCGTCTTTTCAGCTAGCCGTCCGTGTACATTTCATAAATAACGAGCAATGCCAGCTGGTGACTTTAAATTTTGTCTGTTGATTGCTCATGTAAACAAAATGAAATTGAACTTTGCATTTTCTACAAGATGGCGTGTGCGCCAAGCGACCTACGATCAGCTCGGCATCCGTACAGTCTGATCATTCTTCACTCTGTGGGTAGCCAAGCTTCTTCATGCGGACAGCGATGGTTCTGATCAACCTGCAGATCTGGCCCCGAGGTTATAATTTTTTTTTCATGCTCAGTTCAGCTGAGCATGAAATTTTTCATGCTAATAAATCTCAAATTACTAACACTTGCAAATTCTTTCTTGCTAGATATAGCTGAACTGAAAATTTCTCTGCTAATACGAGTAAATATGAAAATGCCAACTATTGTTGGCATTTTCATATTTATTAACAGAGAAAATTTCATGCTCAGCTGAGATGAGCATGAAAAATGTTTTATAAACTCGGAGGCCTGAATCTTCGCTGGGCACACATGCTATCTTGTAGGAAATGCTCTACCCCTGCTTAAATTTTGTAGTAAAATATAACGGAGTGGCTATTTGCAGTCGACTGCAAATAGCCAAAAAACGTTAAAATGGCTATTTGCAGTCGACTGCAAATAGCCAAATTACGTTAAAATTTCTATTTGCAGTCGACTGCAAATAGCCAATAAACGTTGAAATGACTATTTGCAGTCGACTGCAGATAGCCAAAAAACGTAAAACTGGCTATTTGCAGTCACCTCAAATCTTTGCAGTTGATACATGCAGTCAGCTCCAAATAATGTCTAAGAATGGTCAAATAATGATGTGTTTAAATGTATTTTCATTTATTTTTGAGCATGTTAAGCATGTAAGTGGTATGTAAACAATACATTTAGAGTGTTACTGATTTCACAACATAAAGTAGAAAACGCATTACTGTTCTCCTTCCAAGATTGATTTTCTGTTTATTTGGTGTTGTTTTACGGGTAAAATGGGAGGAAAAGAGATGAAAATAATACGATACACATAACTTGAACATTCGCAAAGTCCACTATGAGCTATGCAAATTATATGCAATGGCATTATTAACATTGTGGCAAAATATACATGCATACATACGTGTATAACAATCATAAGCTAAACTTTGCGCGCCGGAGAAACCACCCATTATCATATTGCATGGTTACTGTCGGGTTTGGAGGAAATATATGTTGAGTTTGGTTCAATAAATATGATGAAGCACGAAACCAACATGCACAATGCAAATGTAATAACAAACATGCTTTGCAAAAAGGAACCCGTTCCAGGTCCGACACAAAACCAATGTGAAAGTACTTGATATCCTTTCCAAAAAGTCTGATGTACATTATATGCACATCTGTCTCAAGCATTTACCGACACAGTTTGTTTGTAAGGACTTTTTCTGTAGTTAACTGCAAATAGTCAAAATAACGATTTTTGGCTATTTGCAGTCGACTGCAAATAGTCATTTTAACGTTTTTTGGCTATTTGCAGTCGACTGCAAATCGTCATTTTAACGTTTTTTGGCTATTTGCAGTCGACTGCAAATAGACTCTTCCAAAATATAATGCTGATGCGTATTTTCCTCCTCCGCCGTACTTTATTGTTATGATTATTCTTATATTTATTATTGTTGTCATTGTAAACAGAAGTGGAGGCGAGGGCGGGGAGGGGTTGTCCAGAATTTCATAATATGCTGTTCCTTTTCGCCTACACTTGATTTCATATTAGCGAATATTGCGTGCGTGTCTTTGTCTCATGGTACAAGGGTTATATAAATGGCGTGCACTTTTAACCCATCTATGCCTAGCGTCCCATAAAAAAGGACATTGGCAAACAGTGTAGGCCCAGGTCAGACGCCACAGAACGCGGCGTTTGATCAGGGTTAACACCGTTTGCATTTAGTTCAGCATTTTCTACAAAACCTGGTTATAATAAAAGCTAATCAGACACCCCTTATATAGGAAATGGACCTGTCCAAAGTGTTAAGATGGACGAGTCCATTCGATATAAATGGATTAATTTAGAGACATGCCTTTATGACAAATGCGAACGGCCTGTGCATCCCTGAAGTCTGAATTTGACTTTCTGTATCCGTAAACACAGTCAACATTACCGTGTTTACAACAGACGTCTTAATTGCCTCATCATACTTCTACAATTTGACTGTCCATTTCACTGCCTGTTAATGTCTCTAAAACCTTCTGGATAAGTGGCAAGCCACGTAGAACATAATCTAAAATGGATTTATTTAAATTTTCTTTTCACACGTCTAAAGTACAATATAGTAGTGTCCATACGATAAGTCATAAACAAATCCATGGATAAATGCTTTTGTGTTAAGTGTACCTATTCTCCTTAAATGACGGCAAGAAAGCATAGGCGTAGGACTTATTACGCACATCACGCATGCGCATAACATGTGTGTCGTGCGTAAAAAGTATTTACAATAAAGAGACATTAACTAACAAAAAATATTTAGCCTCTTTTCCATAGAGGCTGCTTTCAAAGGGAAAAGACTTAGCGTTTCCAAAATAGAGGCTACTCTTAAAGGAAAGAATTTGCTCCCTCTGGGAGCAAATTTTTTCCTTTAAGAGTAGCCACTATTTTGGAAGCATTACTAGATTCAAGATTTTTACTGACTGTGAGTAAAGAGAATTCTGTTCTGGCTACGTCACTGAGGAATTTTGTGCAATATTTGCGATATTTGCAAGGTTTTGTGGTCACCTTCTTCAACATCAGCTCACTTTGCTTTCCTCCTTTTTGTATTCTTTAATGTTTGGAGCTGCATTAGAAGATAGGGGCGAGGTTTCGAGCGAGTAGAACTGTTTTAAGTTCCCCAATAGTGTACCTCATGACCGTACAAGGACCTAATGACGTACAAGGCGGCTCCTCTGTTGCAGTTCTGCTTTGTTCGTGCGTCGGTTTCTCATGTGGCGTTTGTTTTGGCATTATTTGTTCATCATCTCCCAATCTTTTCGTGCTTGGGTATGCTACGCTTCGTGACTGTGGTATTTCCAGAGTATCTTTACTTATATTTTTTATAGATTCTGACATAAAAGCCTGCTTTATAACCTTCAAATTGTGGGAATTTTACGGTTTTATTTCTCCAGGCATTTGCAAAAAATGGGATATACATTTGCATGAGTCACTAAACTGACTTCTGAACCCCATTTCTCAGTAAGCATTTTTATAAATCTATAGCGGGCCGTTATCGGCCCGTCAGCTACCCTGATGGGGCGATATCGGCCCGCTAGAGATTTATAAAAAATGCTAGCTGGGTTGTATACTGCTGGTATTGTTGTATAACTACCATATTTGTTTTTAATATGTCAGTTATACGAAAAACACATGTGTTACAACTTATGAAAACGTACCTTCTGGCATGTGCACCCAACGAAGACTCAACTGCGCAGTCTGATTAGAGTCTTCGTTGTCCGCATGAAGATACTTTGCATCCTTGGCTATCCAAACGCGCTCAGTAAAGATTATAATCAGACTGCACGAATGCACAGGTTGACCTGATTCTCCATTGGCGCATGTCTGAAGGTACGCTTTCTGACGTTGAGTCTCATACATTCAAACAAAAAGATTTGGTCGGCGATGAAGAAAGGTACTTTTTATCATAACAATAAGAATACCAGAGAGGTTTCTTGAGCGCATGCGCATCATCTGGTCGTCTTACTGTTCCCTTATGTAAACTAGATGCTTCAAAGGGTTGCGAACAGTGAGGACGCTGTATACATACATCTTTAAGGTACATTGCTTCTGTGGACATACTAATTGATTGGTCACAAACATTTACCTGCAAGATTTTGCCGTCATTTAGGTGTGTGTATAGGGGAGGGGTGGACGGGGGTGCTAAACCGCCCCCAGATTCAACAGACAATCCGCTTTCCTGTTAATACCAACCTAATAACTACCTAATAAGTAAATCCCTGCTATATGGTTTATGGATATGGTTTGTAGGTACTCGTTGGAACCGTCTCGACGAGGCGGTTCTAACGATTACCCACAATGTGTGTTTTGGGCGGAGATGGAAATAGAAAAAAATATCAGATTTTTTATCTGAAAACTTTCATTTTTTGGTGGTAAAATTTTCAATATATTTGAATAGGCGTGTTTTCGTGATGTAACAGCAACAAAATGTTTAATTGCTGGTTGTACTCTTCATTGACGTTTTATTCCTGTTTTTCTCCCTTTCCTTCTGTTAGTATTTTTTTCTTTTGTATATTCCTGTATTGAAACTTACAGTCAATTGTCCTTTGTTGACAAGAATGTCATCGACAAATCAACTTGCCATAGAACTATTACAGCTTTATTACCATGTTCTAGGAGAAGAACTAAATAAGCTTTAAGCTTCCGTTCTGATCCTAAATGTTTGTATTGTCTTCATTGTTATATCTGTACACAAACTGAAATTCTGAATAAAATATGTTTGAACTAAATCCCTGCTAACGCTGAAAACAATAAAATATCAGCATTCAAACATATTAGGGTTATACACTTCGATGCTTACAAAAAGCGAACAAATAAACAAAACTAAAGAACACACCAAACTATTGTAGAAATAAGAATTTGAGTACAATACGATGCTCCAGTAAAACGCACCAAATCTATAGCAGCCTTGAGTAAAACGTGTAACCCGATCCGCGGTCTTACTAAACACCGAAAAGGACCGAAAACGGTATCAAAAAGGACTTTATAAATACGACAGTGCAGGATCAATTTACATATGACTTTTGACACTGAAAAGAAGATTTTCAGGCAAACGCCCGTGTCAGCACTCTCAGTGCTTTGATTATCACACGGATACGACTTTTGCAGACTGGCTACTAAGTTCCGTAGTACTTATATTATTCAAGGTGAAAAAACACTTTCAAAGGAGACAACTTTTTGGTCCCTTTCTGAAAAGGGATCTACTCTATAAGGAAGTTATTTTCTCAAAGAGTGAGCAAATTCTTTTCTTATATAGTAACCACAATTGCAAAAGGGGTTCGGTGTGCAGGAAAGCAAACAAGAAGTCACAAAAGTTTTCTGGCAGGCTTTTGCAGGCTGGAATTAAGTTCCGAAATACAGTCGACTCTCGTTATCTCGAAATCCAAGGGACCTATGAAACACTTCGAGATAGCCGTACTTCGACATATCAGATTTTCGGAACTGAGGAAAACAATTAATCGAACAACCACCTTTAACAGAATGAAACTTTAATTTGACTCCTTAGTTAGAGATATATTGAAAAACATTGTGGAGCAATTTCTCCTCTTTTCCACAAAATTTTGTTGCCTGTTTGTAGATCTCTGTGTTAAAACAGGGACCAGATTTTCACTTCGAGATAAGGGCTATTCGAGAGAAGCGAGTTCGAGATAACGAGAGTCGACTGCACTTTTATTCTTTAAGGGGAATCGTTACACTTTCAAGGGAGATAACTCTGTAACAATTGTTTGGTCTCTTTCTGACAAGGAGCTTCCTCTAAAAGGAACTAATTTTCCTCCAGAGGGAGCCATTTCTCCCCTTATACAGTACTCTCGTTTTCAGAAGGGGTTTGGTGTGCAGTAAATCAAACAGGAAGTCATAAAAGTTATCTTCATCACGAAAACATGCCTATATAATTTTGACCCCCTTAAACCCCACTTTTATATAGTAAAACTGGAGTTTACAGGGTTATACATTATTTTTCTTATTTCTGCTCAAAAACATAGATTGTGGATACTCGTTAGGCGGTTCTAACGAGTACCCACAATCTATGCTTTGAACAGAAATAGGAAACATATCAGATTTTTTTATCTGAAATATTTCATTTTTTGGTGATAAAATTTTCAGTATATTTGAATAGGCATATTTTTGTAATGTCTTGGTAGAAATAGCTAAACAAACTGAAGTGCATCTCTTCCCCTTGAAACTTACGCTACACTTTAAGGAAAAGTGTTAGCTTTCATAAAACAAGCTAATGTGTGCTAAGCAATGTGTATACGCATAGACCAAGCTTTTTGTTGTGAAAACTAATACGTTGAGCAGTCCATGGAAAATAGCATTGGACCAGTCCATAACCTTTCATAAAATACTTCCGGAGAAAAATGACAAACATTAAAATTGTCTACGCCCGTGTCGGCACTACCAGGAATTATCGTACTACAGGAACTGTCACTCAGGTTATCGATATTCCAATTTAGATCGGTTTCGATTAATTCCCTTTGACTGGAGGCCCGTAAGCGTCGTCTTACCTGTGTAGCTGGTGTGTAATCAACCCAGTGTCACACACCTACAGTACTACTACAATTCAGATTAAATCATGTGTGGATGCATTGCTCTTGGACCCAATATACACTGGAATAGGTCCGAGTTAGAATGAATGAATGAATGTCAGCAGATTATTCAGTATGATTTTCAAAAGAATATCAATTGTTTAACCTAAGAATTGATTAATAATGATAATAACAAAATATTAATTAATTGATTAAAATAAATTATTATTATTATTATTTCATTATTTCAAATTGAATAAAAAGTGTTGTATTTAGTTATAGATAATTCAATATGATTTTTAAACGAATTTAAATAGTTTAACCTAAGAAAACAAAAGCAATTAATAAATTAAAAAAAGTGTTATATTTAATGAATGGTAATTCAGTAAGATTTTAAAATGAAGAACAATAGTTAATCTAAGAGAACAAATGAGTTGATTAATTAAGGTTGTATTTAATTACTGATGATAGTTTGGTACAATTTTTGAAAGAAAAACGATCATTTCACCTGGAGAAAACAAATGGGAAAATTTAATTAAATATAGGTAATTTGAAAACAAAATGAATGAATGAATAAAAAAAAATACTTTATGATAACCATAAACTAAAGAAAGAAAGAAAGAAAGAAGCCTATGGATGATGAATACGGGAGAAAGACCTATGTCATCCACTTCTTAACATCATAGGACAGTCTGCGTACCTCCGTTATTAAGTTATCCTAAGACATTTGTTGTTACAATACGAAAGAAAGAAAGAAAGAAAGAAAAAAAACATATGGATAATGAGTACAGGGGAAAGGCCTATGCCATCCACTTCTTAACCTCAAAGGGCAGTCTCCATACCTCCGTTATTGAGTTAGGTTATCCTAAGACATTTGTTAGTACAGTAATTAAAGCTACCTACTCTTTAAGGTGATCTAGGTAACCTATTTCACATCAGTACTATCACCACAGATTAAAGAAACCTATTAATCAGAATGCAATCAAGTGTGTTTAATCAATGCTCACCAGACACCATGATATGCGGCGTCTGATCTGGGTCTAAAGTTCTTATCTATTTGTCAATATCCCTTTTTTAGCATAAATGAGTAATATCAAATATTACTGTGTTTTAAGCAAAATTCAGGTATGTGCCCTTTGTGGACCAAGACCCCATTGCGCTTTCTGAACAAGGTTATGCTCTTTGCTTAATGTGTGTTACAGATCTGATTGTTAAGATCAGTATGTGCAGATGCTAATGCTAAACAATCCTACTGGCCATTCTGTGCCTGAGCATAGTAGTAGTATTAGGGTACATACATGATTAGAAAAAAAAACACACGCAAATTTAGAGGTTAAATTATTGGTAATTTGATAATTTAGTAGTTTGAAACCAGTCTGCAAAGCTCACACAGACCATCAGCTTGACAGAGGTGTACAAACAGGACATTTCTTTCAAGAGAGGTACATAAATAGCTTTGGGCTATTTGTTCACAGCATAAAGACAATTAGCTATTTCATAAACTTAGGACCCATTGGTGGCGCGAATTAGCATAGTACTTATCAGTTAGCACTTTGGGTAAAAGTTTTGCAGACAACATAAATATGGGACAATTTTCTCCAGTTCTCCATTAAAACATATGTTGTAGGTATTAATTTGATGCACCTCGGTGAAGCAAAAACATGTGATGAGTACTCATTTGAAGAACCTTGGTGAGGCTCATCTAATGAGTACCCACAACATATGTTTTTATGGAGAAAAAAATACAATCACCAAATACTTATCCTGAACAATTTTCCTCTGTATGTTTTATTTTCAAAACAGGATTTGACATTTCATGAAAATTGTCTCCAATGAAGACTATTTGCATGAAGTGTCAAATCCTATTTTCTGGATAAACTAAGACAATAACCACTTTATCGCATGCTGAATTAGCCCAGAAAGTGATAAACGTTTAGGGATCAAATATCACCCCCACCCCAAAAAAGGAAATGGTTTGACATTTCTTGCAAAGCATCTCCATTGCAAACAATTTGCATGAAATGTCGAATCCTATTTTCTGGAGAAAATTCAACAAATATCACCAGTTTTTTGCTGCTGAAGTAGCCCAGAGAGTGGAAAAGGTTAAGGGTTAAAATTTTACCCCTCCCCCACCCCCACAAAAAAGAAACCAACAAAAAATAAAGTTTGACAGTCCATACAAACTGTCTCTGTTGGAGACAATTCGCATGACATGTCAAAGCCTACTTTCTGGGAAAAATAAGAATATCATCATCACTTTTCCCTTGATGCATGAACGTTGTTTAACAATCATTTAAACTTAAGGAAAAAAAATAGACAAACTGTCAAAAAACTTTCATAAAAATTAATGTAGAATATGCTATTTCTAGTTTTATCTTATCATCTCAAGAATTGCAGGACCATGTGACCTGTCTCAGATAAAGGGCAGTTGTGTCAGATTATGAAAAAAGGGAAATTATGTATTATGCAAACACTAAAGATCCAGATCAGTCTGCGCATCTGCACATTCTGATCAGGATTTTAAGTCTTAATCAATATATTCTACAGTAATTAGTGTTTATTTAGTTACAGGGTTAAAGATGGTGCTTTGTTTGCCCATATTCCTTGATCATAGTTATAATTGTCCTTTTCAAATGTTGATGTTTGATATTTTGACCACTTTGTTTTTATTGCATGAGGTATAGATTAAGCTATTATTACATTGTCCAGTGGCCTGAGGCTTCTAGTTCCCACGGGATAATAATAATAATGGTAGACAAATGGAACCAGAAAATAAACAACGTGCTGTTATTTAACTTGTATTTATATATGTTTGAACAATTTTGTTTAATGCTAATATAAATGAAAGTAAAATGTTTTGTTGATCGATTCAAGAACTTTGAGATGTCTTCAAGTAACATAAGAAACAATTATGATTGAATCTTTTTAAAAAAAAAAAAAAAAAAAAAAATGGGCCTTATGAATTATGCGATCAAAGTAGACCCGATTAGTCTGTGTCCGCTGAAATACATTGATCAGTCTATACTGCATGTTGAATACAGCTTGCACAATCTATCAAAGAAAAATGTATGCACATGCTGATCTGGAACTGCAATGGTTGCTGCTTTTATTGGAGAGACTCGTGTTATTTTTGTGTTGGGTAATTAGCAAATATGGATAAAATGTCGTTTTCCTTGGATTATGACTGTTACTACTATCCTAGATTTTTAGACAGAGAGGTCTGTGCCAACGGTGTAGACCCAGATCAAATGTCACATTACGCATTGTGTGTTCAGGGTCTACACTATTTTACACTTACCCAGCAATGTTTAGACAAATCAGCTGGTTCTGTAATGGCATTGTTAAAAAGATAGGGCAAGTGTTGTAAAGAGAAGAACTTGATCGAATCATCTGGTATCCCAGGTTTGTTTTTGAAACAATTGTCTTTAGAGTAATGTTTGAAAAGGTGTGTACTGAACAATTTTTTGAATCTGACTGAGAAAGTGGCTTATAGTATTTAACCTCGGGATTCTGATAAACACACCATAAGAAAAGGCAGTGACCCTGATCAGACATTACATCACAGAGTATCTTAACAAAGGTCTACACTGTTTGCCACTCAGATAGCAGGTATAAGCTGTGTCAATAGGTAGCCAAACAGACTTGATCAAATTTCAGTATGATAGTAATTTAATGTGTCTAATAGGGTTTATTCGGTAATTACCAATATTTTACTCCTAAATACACATGTACGATAGTATAAACTGTCCATGTGGCTATTTTACAAATAAAACATTTCGAATATGACCAGCTTAATAATATTTATTCTTCGGAATTGTGATGTACAACATACTAATAATAATAGTAGTAGTAAATACTACTACTACTAATAACAATAATAATAATATCATTAGTATCATTATGTTTTAATTTCCTAGATAACCATTTTATGAAACAAAATTTCTGAAAATAATATCAATTATCATTTTGTTTTAATGTATTTTGTTTTAAATATTATATATTTTTTTTATTAAATATACATATTTAACACCGCATGTTGAATAGAGCTTGCACATTCTATCAGAGAAAAAAATGTATGCACATGCTGATCTGGAACTACAATGGTTGCACGTCATATTTAATGCTGCTTTTATTTGGAGAGACTCTTGTTATTCACAGATTTAGAGAACGTTTGAGAGAGAAAGACTCAATCTCATTCATTTAGTCCTTATTTGTGTACAGAATCTAAAATGAGCAAATCGTGTCAATTAAAGTGCTAGTTTATGCAAAAAGATCAAATATTGGATTTGATTCTGTTTGTGCAATTAAAAATGCGCATAAACATGTATGTCAATTATGTAAAAAGTGATTTCGTTGTTTTCTTTTGTCAAGATAAGGACATAATTGGCATTCATTAGCAGTAAGTGTTATTAAGAAAACATCGCAAGAGTGGCCGCGCATTTAGGTATTTTTCTTGTATCCCGACAAAACATTTTTTTCATCATTAAACAAACCAAAAAAAAAAAAAAAAAAAAAAAAACAAGTAATTAAGCAGTTTGTAGTTTTCCTATGGTCAAAAGTAATTATATCAAATTTTCATTAAAGCTTCAATAAATTGCCTAATAAAAACATAATTCAACACAAACAAAAATTAAATAAATAAGTTTATATTATCATAAATATATATCTTTGTTTTCCTTTTTGAAGCTAAATAATCTTTATAATACTATCAATGGATACCAGTTCTTTTTTATTTTCCAATTCTTACAACCTCTTTTGCAATTCATGCTAGTATCATGTGTACACAAGACCTGCGTCTGTGTAATCATTACACATTTTCTCTCCGCATTTTTAAAATATAGCTATATTCTGCAACCTGTGGGCCATTTTTAATAAAATAATTTATTCAATATTTTATTACATAACTATAGATATTAAATAGATCTATCGAATGAGAGGTTATAATGAACGGAGAAATTTTTAAAAAATATGTCTTTTGGGCGATTGAATCAAGGCAATTTTTCATTTTTGTTGTAAAATACAAAGACTTAATAAGGAAAAACCCTTGTAGCATTCATTACAATCTGGGCCATTTTAAAATTTATCTTATTTCAACAAATTTGGTATCAAATTGAAGCAGATACATTTTCCCATCTATTGCGAGGTTATAATAATATCTCGTATTATTGAAAATAAATGATTTTATTAGTTAAATGATGGGCTCCTATATAATTCTATACATTTCCACACTAGTACCTGTCTGAGAACTAGCGACCTGCTGTGACGTCACAGAAGGGACCGATTGGTGCGGATTAGTACCTGTAGTACGAGAATTCCTGCATATGCGGCGTAGACAATAATTTGCCTCCATAGGAAGCAAAAGTAGGCCCAGTGAGGAGAGTGGTACATATTTCTCAGCTTAGAATCAGTTTTTGCTTTCTCTCTTGAAGGTATATTCTTTTCCTTTTATATCAAAGTGTGTATCCGCGGTTATTTTTCACATCAAACACAAGAGATAAGATCAAAATTTTGTTACTTGATGCTCCAGTCAACTTCCCCATTTTATGAAATGACGCATTAAAAAAACATCATTAAACACACACACACGCACGCGCACACACACACACACACACACACACACACACACACACACACACACACACACACAGCGTTAGTGTATTTGAATGTGGTAGTGAAGGTTGCGCATTCGAGAATTTATTTGCTGTGCTCAAGACTCGTGAGCTGTAATCTTCATTGACCTTACGAGGATATGGGACACCTTTACAACTCCTCCCCACATACACAGGTACGCATGCAAGCACGGGCGTGCGCACGCACTCAAGCGTATAAATTGCTACCAGCACTACTTTACCATAAGTAAAACCACAGTTACATGTATTTTTGACATAAATCAGCAAAAAAAAAAAAAAAACCAAAAAAACACATTTGTCAGAGAAAATAACAAATTCCAAAGACGAAAAATACTTTTAGTAGGCTTAATCGGCAGATCAGGTTGTTTCGCCTGGGTCTAATTGTTGGAAACACTAATACCTTAATGAAGCCGTTAATGTGATGCTTAATATTTTCATATATAAAAAAAAACTTGGGTGCCTTTTCCACATTCATAACAAAATCGGAACATAAAACGTAACAATATAACGTCAGTTTTGTATTGACGTCTTCGCTTTGAAGTGGACAGTGGTCTGTTCGTTGAGTATCAACAAACGTTAGGCCAGCATCTGCATAACGGTACACCTGTCCCTAATTTAGGCCGGTTTATTATGAAATTTATCGAAACCAAACATTGTTATACCTGAAATAAGATTACACATGATAGTGACCCGGATATGTTGAAAACATAAGGTAAAGTAAACATATATAGGATATTATATTGTCTGTTTCGTGCGAAAAGGGACCTTAATACGTCGATAAACTACAAAAAGTCTAGACCAGGCCCCGAGGTTATAAAACTTTTTTCATGCTCAGCTCAGCTGAGCATGAAATTTCTCTGCTAATAAATATAAAAATGTCAAAATAGCTGGCATATGTATAAATAGCTGGCATTTTCGTATTTATTAGCAGAGAAATTTCTATGTTCAGCAATGTTTAGCAAGAAAAAAAAAATGCAATTGTTAGAAATTTGAGATTAATTGGCTGAACTCATTTAGTCCAGTCTTTTGTCCTCTCTCATCCGGTTGTCAATAGTCACATTTATCATAGAATGTATATTATAACTATAATATTCACTGACGTGTTGTATAGAAGTTATATTACTACCACAAACAATAATCCATACTGTTCCTTTAACAACATAGATGTTTTTGTTTTTTTTGTTGCTGTTTTTTTTTTTGTTTTTTTGTTTTTTGTTTTATTTATTTTTTATTTTATTTTAAGTTTTTTTTTTTTTTTTGTTTTTTTTTTTGCATAGAATTTATGTTATTGTCATAAACAGTCATTAAGACATTTTTGTCCATAATGTTACTTTATCAACAGTCACGTTTTGCATAGAATTAATATTATTTCCACAAACAGTAAATGAAACATTTCTATCCATACTGATACTTTATCAACAGTCACGTTTTGCATAGTATTTATGTTAATGCCATAAACAGTCATTCAGAAAATTCTGTCCATTGGGGTATTTTATCAACAGTAACATTTTTGCACAGAATTTATATTATTACCGTAAACATTCTTTGAGTCATTTCTGTTTTTTTTTTTGTTTTTTTTTTTTTTTGTTTTGTTTTTTTAGAGTCACAATTTGCTTAGAATTTATAGCATCGTAATGAACAGTCATTGAGTCATTTATATTATTGCCAGTTATTGAGACGTCTCTATACTGTTACTTTATCAGCAGTCACATTTTGCAGGACTAAAGTGTTGCATATAAAGAGACTCAATCAAACCGAGTCTCTGATTTTCGTGATTTTGTGTGGTCTTTGTTTCCAAAGGCAATCCTTTTTTACTTTTATTCATACCATTATCATGAACAGTCATTGAGTCATTTCTGTCTACACTGTTACTTTATCAACTGTCTCATTTTGCATAGAATTAATATTATTATTGCCATAAACAGTCATTAAGACATATGTTACTTTATCAACACGCACATTTTACATAGAATGTATATTACTTCACCATAAGCAGTCTGCGAGACATTGCTGTCCTTATTGTTACTTTTTCAACAATCACTATTTGCATAAATAATCATCATGAACAGTTACTGAGACATTTCAGTCCTTAGTGTTACTTTATCAACAGTCACATTTTGCATAGAATTTATATCATTGCCATAAACTGTCATTGAGACATTTCAGTCCATAATGTTACTTTGCCATCAGTCACAGTTTGCATAGAATTTATATTATTGCCATAAACGGTCATTGAGACATTTCAGTCCTTGGTGTTACTTTATCAACAGTCACATTTTGCACGGAATTCATATTACTTGCCATAAACTGTCATTGAGACATTTCAGTCCTTACTGTTACTTTATCAACTGGCACATTTTGCGTAGAATTTATATTATTGCCATTAACTGTCACTGAGAGATTTCAGTCCTGGGTGTTACTTTATCAACTGTCACATTTGGCACGGAATTCATATTACTTGTCATAAACTGTCATTGAGACTTTCAGTCCTTAGTGTTACGTTATCAACTGGCACATTTTGTATAGAATTTATATTATTGTCATAAATAGTCATTGAGACATTTCAGTCCGTACTGTTACTTTATCAACTGTCACCTTCTGTATAGTATTTATATTAATATGAATTTAATAGGTGCTACCTATATCCATGCATCCAAATTATCATCGCTTGCTTCATAGGTGGGTTGGCCAGATCTAACTGAACTTGATTTCAGACCACGCTTGACTTCTAATCCACTGCATGAACTGCGATATAATATCCAAGTCAACAATATTTCAGTAGTTCAGAAACATTGCCTCCGAATTTGTGGGACTTTTACCCGACCCGATCACATGAATTCGGGTCCTGCTTAGTTACTAGCAGCTCTGCCATGGAGGCTTTAGGCAGTTCATCTTTTTCGCGGGCCCCGATGGGCGGGGGCCATGCTTTCCGAATACCGGATACTAGTATACGCCGATGACAGGTACAACGACGATATACTATCGTTAGCTTACCTGTGTCGAAGTTTTTTAAGATTATCACGTGGAAAGAGCGTAAAGTCTATGTATTATCTAAAATTCTACATCCAAGTGTACCTTATGCACAAAACGAATCATGCTTAGCTTGTAAAAAGACGAAGAATAGATAGAAATAAAATTCGAAGTGGAGACAAAATTCAAAATGGACGCGATCGCAAATTTTGTAGGCTGACATTTCTCATGATTCAACCACTTGCAATTGGAATACTTAGCGTTATTGGCTGTTTTGTTGCTATTATCGGCACGGCCGCCATGTCAATAGTCTCTGCCAAATCACGGAACGCTTATTGTTTTTCAGGATAAGCACCGAACCACCCAAGCGTTTGTTGGACCATCACATGTTTGGTCACACACATCACTGGTCACATCGGAAGTCTATAGTAGTGCGTCTGCACGCCGAACTGCTCCGCGGTTCGAGAAGCAGTTCCCATTGGACGCACTTATTACCATAAACAGTCACTGAGACATTTCAGTCCTTACTGTTACTTTATCAACAGTCACATTTTGTATAGAATTTATATTATTGACATAAATAGTCATTGAGACATTTCAGTTCTTACTGTTACTTTATCAACAGTCACATTTTGCATAAAATTTATATTACTACCATAAAAATTATTTGATACATTCCTATTAGAAGTAATAATAAATTGAACCGCCCCATTAGGAAATGTGTCTTTGGACAAATGCCAAAAAAAAAAAAAAAATGATCCAGATCATCCGGGCGAAACTGCAATTTCAGACATGGGTCTCTGTTATGTATTGTTTTTTCATTCTACGGCACCCAGCAAATCTGTAAGTGGACGGCAAGACCCCCCTCCCCTACTATTCAGACAGCTTGTAGTCCAAGATTATTGCGCAAAAAAAAAAAACTTACTGATCTGAAAAGACAAATAGTTCGCTGGTATTTTTATGTTCAGTATATGTCGAACGACTTTATCATTCGAAAATACATGATTTACATTCAGTCTTCTAAGAAAATAACTAATGTTGTTTAAATATTCATATATAAATTACGTCAATATGTGCGAAAAAAAAAAAAAAAAAAAAAAAAAAAAAAAACTGATCTGAGCCGTATCGTGAGAAAACGTACCTTCTGACATGTGCGCCCAGCGAAGACTCAAATCAGCTTGCGCTTCCGCGCAGTTATATCAGTGCGCTTCCGCACATTATCATCAGAGTGTTCGTTGTCCGCATCAAGAAATTTTGAACCTTTGGCTATCCAAAAGGCGGCCACTGAAGATTCTGATCAGACTGACAGAGTATGAAATATTTCCTTCCATTTGCAGTAGGGTTTACAAATTGTTTTTCAAAAGTCAGTCACTTCCATATACTCGTAGATCAACTTTGCGAACGTTGCCCGTAGTGATTTTGACTCCAGGTAAGCGGAAACTAAAACATAGCGAGTAATGATGTTGGGAAAATGCGTTTGTCACATCTTACCGTATTAGCGCTAATCATTCGGACAGACAGGTCAACTAGCAGTTCGATGTTTAGTATTTCGATTCAAGTATGACAATGAAGAGGTATGGTGTCGGAATATTTTTAGCGCGTACGGTACACCGATTCTTGTCGTATACGTAGGTGAAGGACAAGGCCTAAGACTTTGTGTACGTATGTGACGGACGAGGACTAAGACTTCATGCGAATAGTCGCAGACTAGCATACTTATTTGTTATTAGCATAAAGAGTATGGTTGGGTGTACTGTTACCGTGTTTAGCCGGAGTATTCGAACAGACAGGCCTGAGTAAACAATGAAGGCTAGATCAGACGCCGCACTTGAGTAAACAATGTAGGCTAGATCAGACGCCGCACTTGAGTAAACAATGTAGGCTAGATCAGACGCCGCAGTGCGGCGTCTGATCTAGCCTACATTGTTTACTACATTATTTGCCACTCGTCCAGCAGTATTTAAGACACATCAATAGGTAGTAAAATATACTTAATAAAACCGAGTCTCCGATTTTCGTTCTTTTGTGTGTCCTTTGGTTCCAAAAGCAGCCTTCGGTGTTTAGGACTTGATGTGGATCTGATTGTACCAGTTAATGAGTTCACTTATCTATTTTTTAGATTTTTTTTATACTATTTAACAGCGTTTTATGACTAGAATGGTAAGGAAATATGATGTCTGAATACCTATACACAGTTGACTCCCGCTATCTCGAACTCGCTTATCTCGAATAACCGCTTATCTCGAAATGACAATCTGGTCCCTGCTTAAACAAGAAAATCTAACAACATGTAAAAACTTTTGTGGAAAAGAGGAGAAATTGCTCCTAAGGAGCAATTTCTCCTCTTTTCCACAATATTTTCAATATATCTCTAACTTCAAGATACGAATTCATATATATTTATTGAATGTGGTTTATCGAATTTTTTTTTCCTGAACTCTGCAAATCTGATATGTCAATGTACGGATATCTCGATGTATTTCAGAGAGTCCCTTGGAATTCGAGATAACGAGAGTCGACTGTATAAGATGAAAACGATAAGTAAGGAGAAGACATTGTCTAGGATTTCACTCACTAATATGTTAAAGAGGCTGGATATACTTGGCAAATTTTCTGCCTTTGTCTTTTTTTTTTTTTTTTTTTTTTTTTTTTTTTTTTTTCACAAGGTGGGGTGAGGGGCAGTTTTTGTTGTGGCTGCACGTTTGCTTTTCTATACACCAAGCTCCTTCTGAAAAGGTTTCTATTCTAAAGGAAAAGAATTTGCTGTCAAATGGAGCAAATTCTTTCCTTTATAGAGCAGGCCACCTATCATAAGAGAGATAAAATGTTTTACTGAGTTGTGGCTCCTAAAAGTGTATATATTTGCCTTAAGTATTTCATGTGTACATTTTGAGGATGTCATTTCTGTCAGGAGTAGCTAACGAAATTGTAAGTATAAATTTTAATTAATATTTATTTTTGTTGATGTTTCTATGGTTGTTTTCATGGGCATATGCTGGTTGTAGTAGAAGCAGCAGTAATGATAGCAGTGGGCTTTACCCTTTTTTCACATACAAATAGCAGAATCCGTCAAGGATAGTTTATCATTATATCATGCCCATGAGAGATTCCGATACAATTTTCTTTTCATTATATAATCATTCACGCTTATTTATTTATTTATGTATTTATTTATTTATTTGCCAAACAGTTTAGCAGATTTAACAGAGTTTCATCTATATATATACTCAAAGGCAATAAAAAGTATACAGTCTCGAGTTTTGAGTACCAGCTCGTTTTGTACTTTTTCGTCATGGTCATTTTTGTCAAACGTCTGAAAATCACAAAGATAATTCTTTCGCAATCATACATTATGGAGTTATGAGCCCTTTGTTAAAAACAGCATTTCCAGTCATAACTCGCTTTGTATAAAACAAACGTTACTTTTCATAAATGTCTTGCACAAATGTCTTTGAGTAAAACCGCAACGTTGTTTAATTCAAAATTCCCATCAAATGACATCTAGCTGAATTTGAATTTCCTCCCGTCTCAAATTATCTTCCTTTGAATGAAAAAAATATAGGGAATTTTAAGAGTCTATATCTTAAGTGGCGTTGGTCGTTTTTCAACTTATTTTTATTTATTTTTTTTTTTTCGAAAAAATATTGTTTGGCTTAGCCTCCTTGTACCACATACAGATGAAATCTCCTAAAACCGTGTATTTCACAGAACAATGTCATTTAATGTCCCATAGAAATTCAGTGCATTCCGTCAGAAGAGGAACGAAAATGTCAAAAACGTCATGTCCTTGGTATAGTTTGACAGTGTACTCTGTTATGCATTTGATGTTGAAGCATGTCCTTACAGCATTTTATCCTTCTATCGACTGAATGCAATACAAATGCATAAATCTAAGTTTCTTTGTCCAAAATGCACTTTTAAAGGGAAGCTACTCATACACAAATGTTGATTTAGACCCCTTATTCGTTTCCGTAAATGTTATTTCCTTGCTCTTTGATAGAATTTCCTTGAAATTGTTTCAAATTATGCGTAAATAATTGTTCTTAACTACGAGTATAATATCAGCGTAATATCAACAATTAATGTACATACGTAAACCTCCAGTGACAAATAAAAAAAATAGTTGCATGTATACTTATTTTTGCCTCTCAGTATAATTTGACAGTTTAATGCGCTGGGACAATGTAGCTTTTTTTCAAATGAAATACAAAGAAGATAGTGTGTGTATGTGTATATGTTTTTGCTGGGTTTTTTTTTTTTTTTTTTTTTTTTTTTTTGTTTTGTTTTTTTGTTTTGTTTTTACATTTTAATATGGAACACCTCCAAGAAGACCTTATAATACGGTCGAAATTGTATCGTGGTGTATTAGAAGACGGTCGAAATTGTATCGTGGTGTATGAGAAGACTTGCCAGAGAAGGTCCAGAATAGCCGGCGCATCCATACAGTCCGATAAAGACCTCTGTCTCCATTGATAAATTCAACAGTATTCGTTGATTCTACAAGCGGACAGCAAACGCCCTGATCAGACTGCGATCAGACTGCGATCAGACTGCACGCATGTACATGCTGATCTAGGTCTTTATGCCTTAACAGAATAATTCCGCTTGGTGCACGCGGATAATATGACGAAAAAAGCCTCGTTACAACGACGGCATTTACTCCCAAAGATGTTGCCATTAAAATGAATTTACTGTTGTAAAGAATCCCTAATGGACAGAATGACATGTAAGAAAGGTCTTTTTTTTATTCTTATTTCCTCATAGGACATATGTTTTGGATATTTGTTAGAATCGCCTCGTTGAGACGATTCTAACTAATAACCAAAACATATGTTGCTTGAAGTATTAATGCAATAATTTTGCATAATTTCTCATTAACTGACATCTTTTGAGCGAAGGTTTCGTGACATTCAAATTGTCATAATAACGATTTTGTCGTTGTATCGAGTGTCGGTATAAGGAGGGCTGACTGTATATGGATGCGCAAGCTGATTTGGATTTTTGCTTTTTCCATAACAGATCTAATCTGTTGTATTAACGGATCTCATCTGTTGTGGCAACGGATCCCATCTAATGTATTTCAGGGGACGATGAGCACAGTGCCTTATACAACATGGACAGGAAATACGGTGTCATCTAGTGTCGCTGTACATCCGGCAAGTTTAGGTGAGTGTTTTATAACTTCCAGTATGTCTGCCAGACATTCTAAAATGTTGGAAGCGAAATACCAGTTTAAACATAATGAAACTCTAAAAGATTGCCTTTGGAAACAAAGAACGCATAAAAGAACTGAAATTGGAGACTCTGTTGTTTTTTAAGACTGCATATGCAGCTATGCAGTTTGCGAGGCAGCGTACGCCCCCACCCCCCATCCCCCCCGCTCCCCGCCCGCCCCCCCCCCCCCCCTCCCCTAGCACCGCTTTAAGTGGTATTCGATTTTCAAAGCAACCAAAATGGGCTAAATGATCCCAAAGGAAATAAAAATATAATCTGCGCTATGGTGAAGTACGGGGAGACGTTTTACGGCCGCCACTTGTCAGTAAGCACCAGCTGCAGTGAAGTAAAATAAAAATCTAAAAGGTGCCTTTGGAAACAAAGAACACATAAATGAACGAAAATCGGAGACTCGGTTTTATTAAGTCTCTTCATATGCATCTATATAGTTTGCGAGGCTACATATGCCCCTAGCACTGGCTTAAGCGGTATTTGATTTTCAAAGTAACCAGAATGGACTCAGTGACTATAGGGCTGAACGAATCCTGAGGTAGGATTATTATTTTCTTTAATCACAAAGAACTACATAGTTAAAGAATATATTTTGAATTTAACCCATTGTAGACTGAATAGACTTTCCCACACTATATATTGGAAGAGTCCAATTTCAATTTTAGGGAGGTGAGGCTATGAGATTTACATATTCCTAGAGAAAAATGGCTAAACTATTTGCAAACAGTAGACAGTCTGATCAGACGTCGTGTTCTGAACTGGGTCTGCACTGCTTTACGGGTTTCCTGACTACAATGGGTAAACCCTTAAAGTGTCAGTCACAGTAGCAAGAGACGACATTTTGAAATGTATATTGTTTTTATCTTTAAAAGAAAATTTGGTTTTGCATTTCATGTGAATCGTCAATCCTTGTTTTCTCTGATAAATAAACAAACTCAACATCGTATTGTTCTGTTTTTGTGTGATCTCTATATATTTTCTAACTTCTTTACTCTTACTAAAAAGTGTTTTTTTAACTGTCCTAACAGATTACATTCTTGGCATCTCCATTCTTCTTATTGAAATACGGGATACTGGTCTACAAAAAACGGTCAGATTGACTTGTCTTGTCTTGTTTTTTTTTTTTTTTTTTTTTTTTTGTTTGTTTGTTTGTTTTTTTTCTTCTTCTTCTTCTTTTGTTGTTGTGTATTCAAACTTCCGATCCTTTTTGTATATTCTTGTCTTTTGTGTGTGTGTGTGTGTGTGTGTGTGTGTGTGTGTGTGTTTTCCTGTTGTTGATGTTGTTGTTGTTCTTTTGTTGTTGTTTATTCAAACTTTGTACATGTTTGTCTGTATATACAAATAAGATCATGTTTAAGCCATTCGAACATCTGTCCAAGCGATATCTTTGAGTTTCTAAACAGGGTTATGTATGTTAAATAGTAACTAGTAAGAAGCAGCAGAAAAAAAGGAAAAACAAACAGTTTTACTCTTTTTGTGAAAATCATTTTAATTATCGCATTGGAAAGATGAATCCATGATTGACGATAAAGTTTAGAGAGAATTTGTCTTAAAACTGAAAAGACGTTAAGTGAGTTTCTAATAAGAATTAGCACATTACGTGCACAGTTAGGGAGACTGGGTACACATGGTAGAGTTTGTCGCCATTTCCAAGGGAGATGACTTTGATGACTTCCTCTTTGTTTAATGCACACCAAATCCCCTCCCTAAAAGGGTCTACTCTATAAGAAAAGCATTTGCTCCCTCTGGGAGCAAATGCTTTCCTTGTAGAGTAGACCCCTTTTCAGAAGGGGACAAAAATGACAGCATGGTCTACGTATCGCTCTTCGAGCAAATGCAAACCGCCCACATTCAGAACATTAGCTGTCTTTTGATAGGTGCCACAGTATTGTGATAGGTTCCACCGTATTTTGATACCTTCCATAGAAAAATGTATACAATGATTTTGTAAATAGCAGCAAAGACACTGATCATATGCACAGGCTAAAATAGACGTTTTAACCCTTATTCTGATGAATAAATTAAGATGCCACGCCCACCTCTAATTTTTAGCCAGTCAGATTACCTGATCCGAATTATTGCCATAATTTCACATACTTAATGGCAAACAGTGCAGATCCAGATCAGTTGGCTTCTTCAGAAGCCAGCTGATCTGGATCTACACTGTTTACAAAGGCAGGGTATATCCGTGTTCAACAGGACAAAGGTTAAAGATATCATTTTACATGACACGTTGCGTATAAGAACCCCCTTTTTATGATACGCACTAAGGGGAATGGGTACATTTTCAGGGTAGGCAACTCTGGCAGAATAGGGCGCTCCCCTTCTGAAAAGGGGTCTATTATAAAAAGAAAGAGTTTGCTCCCATGGGGAGCAAATTATTTCTCTTTACAACAGACTCCTTTCCTTAAAGGACTTGATGTGCAGGAAAGCGAACAGGAAGTCTAAAAAAAAGTTGTGCCCTTTCATCACGAAAACATACATGTATAATTTTGACCCCATTAAACCCCACTTTTATATAGTAAAACTGGGGTTTAGAGGAGTATACATCATTTTTCTTACTTCTGCTTAAAAACATAGATTGTGGGTACTCGTTGGAACCGCCTCGGCGAGGCGGTTGAACCGCCTCGGCGAGGCGGTTCTAACGAGTACCCACAACCTGTGTTTTGAGCAGAAATATTAAAAATAACGGAAATTTTTATCTGAAAACGTTCAGTTTTTGGTGGTGAAGTTTTCAATATATTTGAACAGGCGTGTTTTCGTTATGTTGTAAAAATGGTGGGAAGTCTACCAAGTGTATCCAGTCTCTCTCTTTAAGGGAAATTATTCTGACATGGAGGAATTTGCCTCCTATTGGGTTTACTCTAAAAGAAGAGAATTTGCTACTTGTATGATCTTGATAGGACAGTTGGAACTAAATGCTGGCCCGGAGCTACCTGGTCTAATGTGCAATACAGTTGGTTTCTATTTGAAGGGTCCGCAAATGGGTCAACTCCTACAAATTGTGCAGGTGGCCTGAGGCTCATCCTGTTCACTGCGTGACTACATCTTTACAATTCATATGGGCCGTGTAAAGCGAAAAAGCGCCGAACATGCGCAAAATTTGCATTCAGATCATCCTGCGCTTGCGCAAATTATCATCTGGGCCTTTGCCAACGATTCTTACATTCTGTAGTAACCAATGATTCTGTTAGTGGACAGTGAAGGCCCTGATCAGACTGCGCGGATGCGCAGGCTGATCTGGCCTTCGCTGTCCATATGCCCGAAGGCAGGTTTTGGCATGGCGCGTCCCATATCTACTGTCTCTTTACAGCCAAGCACCCACAAAGATGGACGAAAGACGAAGTGCGTGTGTGGCTGAGATGGTGTTCAGAAGAATTTTCTATAGAAACGGTGCCCCCGGATAAGTTTGACATGAACGGTATGTTACATATTAACCCTTGTCCTGCTGAACCCGGATATACCGTATCTTTGCAAACAGTGTAGATCCAGACCAGTTGGCTTCTGAAGAAGCCAACTGATCTGGATCTGCACTGTTTGACATTAAGTATATGAATTTATAGCAACAATCTAGATCAAGTAATCTGATTGGCTGTAAATTAGAAGTGGGCGTGGCATCTTAATTCATTCAGCAGGACAAGGGTTAAGAAAAATTTTTTAGGTTTCACAAAAAAGCTTGGCCTACGATTCGCACACAATATTTAAATGCAAAATCTTGTCTAAATCGGCTAAATTCCAAAAACGCAAAGGGCGAATTGGAGAGGTCTAAATGAGATCTCAGCAAAATGAGAATGACCCTCACATAAAAAAATAATAACAGCCAATTTCACATCACTTTCTAGGCTTACCTCATGAAAACTAAAATAAGTAGTTGTAAGAATATCAAATTTTGTCACGCTCTCCCGGAGCTATAAATTGTGCTTAGCAGTACCATTGCATCTACCCACATAAAAAGTGAAATTGTCAAGATTAATGTAAAATGATGCAATGATAACCTTTTAAAATACCTACATAAGTGCAGTGAGCTGATAAAGTGTACGCGAATGGAGAACATCGTCGGTATAAGTAGTTGTTCCAATAAATATTATTCTATTCTAGTCAGTTCTATATTTAGTTCCGGGTTTTATATGTAGACAACACATGTCATAAGGTCAGTAGTGGATTGTGGATCAACAAAGAATTCACTTCAGTGTCCCAACCAAAGCCTGTGTTGTCCACGCCCATGGGTGTCGACAATGATTAAAGTCACCAGTCGTCAAAAATAAAAGTTATGCCAGAGCCAATATTTTACCATGACTGTGTAAGGAAATTGCTAATGGGGAGGCAACTCTATCGAAGTTGTTTTGCCTTCTTTCTGAGGAAAGAGTCTTCTTTAAAGGATTATTTTTAAAAAGTCATCAATCGTCAAAAATGAAAATTATGTCAAAGCCAATATTTTACCATGACTGTATTAGGAAATTGCTAAAGAAGAGGCTATTCTCTCACAGTGTTTTCTCTCTTCTGAAACAAAGAGTCTACCTTAAAAGGAAAGAATTTGCTCCCAATTGGAGCAAATTCTTTCCTTTTAAATTAGACTTTTTCAAACTGGCATAATGCACAGGAGAACAAACAGGAAGTCAAAAAAGTTGTCTCCCTTGTAAAACTGGCGGAAAATCTAGCAAAATCTAGTCACTTTTTAATAGCATTAGCCTTCCTACTTTAAATGTACAGTTCAGACACCCGCCGCAGTAGTTTCACTATGTTTATGGTGTTTGTTATTCGTATTTTAAAAGCTCATAAATGTAGACTACTTGAAGCTCGAACTTATGTCTACCTTCAAGTACCTTTATTATAGTAATATATTGGTATAGTTGGTTACGGATCAACTAAAATGCCCCCGCCCCACCCCCTTATTCAAATTTAGAGATACATTTGAGAAAAGCTTTATGATATAAGCGCCCAGTAATGACTCCTTTTAGAGTAGACCAGAGGGGAAGCCAAAAGATTTTGACAGAGTTGCTTACCCTGAGATGGTATCCTTTGTCTTGTAATAGTAGTCAACATTAGACATTGAAAAGAACCAATCTATGTAACTTGCTTAGAAAAGTAATACACTAATACACATGCGTAAAAGGTGAACAAAACATTTAACCCATTTAGGCTAAACGTCCCATAAAAGGGACATTTTCAAACAGTGTAGACCCAGATCAGACGCAGCAGAACGCGACGTCTGATCAGGGTCTACATTGTTTGCTTAAGTTCAGAAATTTCTACGAAATATGGTAATAATAAACACCAACCAGATACCCCTTATATAGGAAATGGACCTGTCCAAAGAGTTATCCACTCGGCGTAAATGAGTTAAAAAGAGAACTTGCCAGGATTGGAACATATCGTTTATACAACGTCGCATAAAGGCGGTGTGATGGTCAACTTTCATAGTAATGGAATAATTTGCTTTTCTTCTAGCTATGTTATCTTATAAATCGAAACATGTTATAACATTCATATGCTCGCGCGCATTTTTTTTTTTTTTTTTTTTTTTTTTTTTTTTTTTTTGCGCTGCAGGTTAAAAATGCTTAGTACCCCGAAATGTTGGTTTACTATTATTAGGGAAACTCATTTTGTTTAAAGTTTTCTTCATTTTTCAGTATGATGTAAAAATTACAATTTTTATATCTGTTTCAGCTTTTTTAGAAAATTAGTTACTTTCAACAGACGGTCAGGCCAATATATGTTCGTGCGCAGTTTTTAGCTATTGACCCACATATGCAATTTTTCGGGGAAAATATTACAGAAGAGATATAATTTTGCGCAATGTTTGCTGAAACCTCTAAAGTAGTATTTATATCTGTAAAAAAACTTTTGCACAGGAGTAAATAGGTTGTCTTGCTTTAAAAAAAAATCCAGCGAAACTGCTAGATTTGTGCAATATCTTTAATTTTAAACCTTAAAAATGGTTATTTTTACCTCCAAATATTAGGCGATATATCAGATATTAACAGTATACTCAATTTTATGTTATTAATAAGTGGCATAAAGCTTGAAAGATTTAGTTACAAATAACATTATTATCTTGAACTAAAACAAAATGTTACGTGCGCTCTTGGAAGTTTTTAAACGTAGAAAGCATGTGAAAAAATATTTTCGAAAAGAAGTTACGCGGTTTAAAAGTGAAATAAAATCCTGCTAAACTTAAAGCATCACAACATTACGAAAATACGCCTATACAAATATATAGAAAATTTCACCTGCAAAAATTGAAAATTTTCACATAAAAAACTCTGATATTTTTTCACATTTCTGCTCAAAACATAGATTGTGGGTACTCGTTAGAACCGCCTCGGCGAGGCGGTTCTAACGAGTACCCACAATCTATGTTTTGGGCAGAAATAAGAAAAATAATGTATACCCCTGTAAACCCCAGTTTTACTGTATAAAAGTGGGGTTTAAAGGGGTCAAAATTATATAGGCGTGTTCTCGTGATGAGAAACACTATCTTGTATGCTCGTATAAGTTACAAATGTTTTAAAAGACCTTAAATGGGATTTGTTATGAATAGTTTCATACATGTAAATAAGACAGTATTCTAGGAATTTCAGTAGCCCGCTCTTAGTGTCAAATCGGAAACAGGTTATAATTTCCTGAACAGGTTCAAATTACCACTAACTGAGTCATGTCTTCCGAGTAGAAATCTACCTTGTGACATATGTGACCAGCGTGGACACAGATCAGATTTATTACCGGATGGGTAAACAGACTTGAACAAAGCTTTCGCATTCGTTTTCTGTTTGAATGGGTGTATTATTGACCACTGTATCCGGGAGGGAAATCTTAAACCCTTAAAGGGGAACGCAACATTAAAAGGTATTGTGCTTAAAGTAAAGAAAATCAGTTGAAAATTAAGTAAGTTATAGACAATTAAATATTTCAATATTGGTGGAATGGGCGCCGCCATTTTGAACATTTAATGAGGTTTAATAAAAATCGAAATTCGTTTCATAAAGGTAGTTATTTTCATAAAGTTGGTTTATTTTGGGGGAAATGATTGCTTGTCACTAAAATTAAAAAGATTATAAAAATTCTGTAGCAAAATTATTCTTGAAAACCCTTTAAAACTTGGTTTTGCATATTTAATTTGGGTTGTATGACGTCACAAATCCTACAATATGGCGGCATCCATGACAGCCATTTTAAATATATTCAAACCACCATAACTTCCTTATTTCTATGCCGATTTTGAAAACTCTTGCATTAAAATAAATGGCTTGTTAAGCACTTTACTCCAAGATATATTTACAACTTATACTGCGTTCCCCTTTAAAGCATTAAGCAAAATTATGACAGATGACATTGTCAGTACTAAGTCTCCCAAGCTTCTTCTTCTTGAGTTATCTCCCCGCTACACGATAGTGGCGGGGTATATCGGTCCACATTTGTATTCAAAGAAAATAAGGCTTGACATTTCATGTGAATCGTCCCCTAAGTGGACGATTCACAAGAAATGTCAAGCCTTATTTACTGTGAAAAATACCCCAAAAAATCAAAATGTCATCTGCTGCAGTTGTGATTAGCGCTTTTAGGTTAAACAATTACACGCTTCATACGGACTAATTTTTAAATGTACAGGTAAAGCCCTTTGTCTTCTTGCGCGGAGTGATTTCATGGAACGACTGCCAAGGAACGGTGATGTGCTTTACAACTGTCTACAAACACTCATATCAAAGAGCATAGGTAAGATTTTCTTATATAAAGATGTGTTTGAATGTTTGCACATATTTAACTAGTATGCCTGTCATTTCGGGATAATGATGAGCTAATAACAGCCGGGAAAATGAGGTTTATACAACGTCCATTGATGCACCGTCATGACGTTGCATCGACGTTGATGCGACGTTGTCTCAATGTTACGTGCCCGCTGTAATTAGAAAAGATTCCTTACAGTAAACACACAACGTCATGTACGCAGCTGGCAAAACGCCGGAAACGAAATCTGCAGACGTGCGTGTGCGCGTGCGTGCATGTGTGTTACATTTATTATTGTTATTATTATTGTTCAGTCAATGCCTAAATTCACATCAAATTCAGAAACGACACGAATGAAATAAAAAAAAAAACATATAAGGAAGCTCTCGAATCACTTTAATACCTGTTACAATAGTAATCCTAAATATTCTGACAGGTAGGCATAAGCAAACAATGTCGACTTAGATCAATTTGTTCCAAAAAGAGCAGATTGATCAGGATCTACTCTCACTGCCATTCCGTCAGTACTTCGAGACATATTTTCTGAGTAGTCAGTTAGACTTGTTTTAGTTTTAGGAGAAGTACGTCCAGCAAGCACCCAACGTTAAAACAACGTCGGCTCAAAGTTGATTCAACGTCAATGGTGTTTCATCACGAAAACATGCCGATAACTGTGACCCTGTAAACCCCACTTTCATATAGTAAAACTGGGGTTTACAGGAGTATACATTATTTTTCTTATTTCTGCTCAAAACATAGATTGTGGGTACTCGTTAGAACCGCCTCGGCGAGGCGGTTCTAACGGGTGCCCACAATCTATGTTTTGAGCAGATAAAAGAAAAATATCAGAATTTTTTTATCTGAAATTTTTTTTTTTTTTGTGGTAAAAAATTTCAGTATATTTGAGTAGGCATGTTTTCGTAATGGCTCCCTTCTGAAAAGGGATGTACTTTAACCCATTTATGCCGAATGGCCTCTTCTACCTTAACTCTTGAGACCGGTCTATTTCCAATATAAGGGATGACTGGTTAGCTTTCTTTATGACCATGTTTGATAGAAATTCCAGTATAAAATTAGTTCTGCGGCGTCTGCTCTGGATCTACACGGTTTTCCAATGTCCCCTTTATTGAACGCCAGGTATAAATGGGTTAAAAGGTAAGAATTTGTTCCCATGGGTCCATTTTGTTTCCTTCAAAAGTAGACCCTTTTAAAAAAGGAGATTGGTATCCAGGAAAACCAACAGGAAGTTACAAAAGTTATCTCCCTTGTCAAAAATGGTGGAAAGTCTACATAACGTATTAAGTCACCTTTTTTTTTTTTTTTTTTTGTATCCGACTATTTAGCATAATATCGGTACTACCTACATACATATTATCTATACTTTATAGATATAACCAATGCGGAAGTGTTCCTTGTCCTTTTTTATGTGTAAAAGGATATTATCATATTTGTATCAGAGGGCATATTAAAGAGGAGTATTTGGTGATAATTATGGGATAATTTTCTCCAGTTCTCTATAAAAACATATGTTGTGGATACTCATTTGAAGCGCCTCACTGAGGCGCTTCAAATGAGTACCCACAACATATGGTTTTATTAAGAAATAAGGAAAATTATCCCAGAATTATCACCAAATAAACTCCTTAACAAGTCCTCTGATGTATTCTTTTTGTTCAATGTTGTGTTCAATCAACATAAGCTATCCTGTTACCGACTTATTGAAGTTTGAAAGGTCCTATTTGCGGTCTATCAATTTCTATTTGCTGAATGAATAAACGTGCCAGAGCCCAGCATTTCCTGCAAGATTGCAAGAGTCTTCGCTGTCTGTTTGAAGATGCTGGGCTATCCACAGGGTGCTCTGCGAAGATAAGCTTGTAGAAAAGGTGATAAAATAAACCTGTACACTTTGGAGAAGTATCCTAGCAAGCACACGACGTTAAAATTATGTCGATTCAACGTTGATTCAGCGTCAAGAAGTTAAATAATCGTTGAATTGACATTGAAACAGCAGACACGTAACGTTGAACCAACGTCGAATCAACGTTTATTCAATGTCAAGACGATGAATCAACATCGAATCGACGATGTTTCAATGTTGTGTGCCCGCTGGGATGGCACTGAGTAGGAGTATTTAGGGAGGTAAGGTACAAGGTATCTAGGAAGTTCCTATGAGTTGACTACACCATGTTACAATATTGCACAGACCCACAAAGGCATATAGGCTAATATTTATAATTGTGATTTGTTCTCTCCTGTACAAATGAAATTATGCGTCGAGCAACCGAAAATTTCAACAGCGAAATGAAGAATCTGGAAATATCAAAGTCAAGTCAATATTTATAATTAACTTAACATTTTTTTGTTTTGTTTTTCTTTGTGTGTGTGCGTGCATGCATGCGCGTTGGCTATTTTCCAAAAACAAACTATGATACTAGCATTTAAATCTATCGTATAACGTATAATAGAAAACATTTTGACCCCAACCTATTGACCATTGCAATTCTGTAGAATACCGCTCAACCCATTGAAGACTGGAGACCCCTTAAATGGTAACTGACAAATACTGCAGACCCAGATCAGACGCCGCATACTGCTGATCAGGCTTTCCACTGTTTGCAAATAGTTCAACCATTTTTCTTTAGGAATATCATCATCATATAGCCTACATACCTAAAATCGAAAATGGACTCCTCCAATATATAGCGTGGGGAGTGTATTCAGTTTTAATGGGTTAACTAACATCATCGAGCATTACAAGTAAACAATTTTATGCGAAAATGCCAGAATTTGAATTTGGAGTTTGTTAAGAAACACTTTACGAACCGCAACGTGAGAAAACGTACTTCCCGAACATGTGCACCCAATGAATACTCAGATTAACCTGCGCATCCGCGCAGTATGATCTGAGTCTTCGTTGTCCGCAGAAAGAAACTTTGCATCCTTGGCTATCCAAAATGCGCCCAGGAAACAGTCTGATCAGACTATTCAAATATATTGAAAATTTTACAACCAAAAAAGGAAAATTTTCAGATAAAAAAATCAGATATTTTTTTCATATTTCTGCTCAAAACATATATTGTGGGTACTCGTTAGAACTGCCTCGGCGAGGCGGTTCTAACGGGTACCCACAATTTATGTTTTAGCAAAATAAGAAAAATAATGTATACCCCTGTAAACCCCAGTTTTACTATATAAAAGAGGAGTTTAAGGGGGTCAAAATTATATAAGGGCGTTTTCGTGATGGCGCAGGCTGATCTGAATCATCGCTTGGCGCAGGTGTCCGAGGGTAGGTTTTCTGACGTTGAAGTTCATATGTATACAGTGGCGCAGATAGGTCGGTGTGTACATTTACATGTGACAAAAGTCCTCTTTTACCGAGACATTCGCATTGTCACAAAAATTCGCAAGGATATGACAATATCAATCTAAAAGGTAATTCACAGTAGGTGCGTACAGCGAAGGTTAAACTGTTCGCATATATAAAACCGGGTAATATAGAAGCGTAAACGAATGACCTGTGCTAAGTCTTGTCTTTTTAATCCTTGACCTGCTGAACCCGGATATACCCTGTCTTTGCAAACAGTGTGGATCCAGATCAGTTGGCTCCTGAAGAAGCCAACTGATCTGGAGCTGCACTGTTTGTCGTTCAGTAAGTGAATTTATATCAATAACTTGGATCAGATGATCTGATTGGCTGAAAATTTGAAAAGAGAGTGGAATTTTAACTTATTCAGCAGGACAAGGGTTAAGTTTGAATTCTGCCCCCTTTTTATTTGGCACGCAGTATATAAGATGTACAAAACGTGAGAAGTCTGCTTGTGCCGATTACTAATAGTGAAGGTTTAGATTAGCCAGCGCATCCAGATTTCCAGATCAGCGCACTGCCTGCTCTAATATTATTCATTACAGTCGCCTCTCGTTATCTCCAATTCCAAGGGACTCTTTTGAATACTTCGAGATATCCATACCTCGACATATACGATTTGCAGAATTGAGGAAAAATTATTTGAACAACCACATTTAACAAATATATATGTAATTGGACTAACTAAATTAGTTAGAGATATATTGAAAATATTGTGGAAAAGAGGAGAAATTGCTCCTTAGGAGCAATTTCTCCTCTTTTCCACAATATTTTTCTTTTTACCTGTTGGCAATTTCTCCTCTTTTCCACAATATTTTTTTGACCTGTTGTTAGATGTTCATGCTTTGACAGGGACCAGATTTTCACTTCGAGATAAACGGTTATTTGAGATAAGTGAGGTCGAGATAACGAGAGTAAACTGTATATGCTTATCAATAATACTAATAGCGGTCAGAGAATATCTACATCAGACGTCGTCGGGCGCTGGTTGATCTGGGTCTTAGCTTTGCGCAAACGATGTAAGGGTTTGTAAGGGACATTTTCACATCTTGAGGACAAAAGAAAAAAGAAAAAATTATATAAAAAATACAGACGTCACCTGATTGGCTGAAACTGCGCGGAACACGGAAATTGGTATATGATATTAATTTTGTCGATGTGTCACCAAATGCAAGAGAAAGCAGACACACTTTATCTTTTGTTGCAATCTTTCCAGGTGAGTGGAACTGTGCAGAGCTCGGTGTTGTTTTGTTTGTTGTTTTTTTGTTGTTGTTTTTTTTTTTTGTTTTTTTTTTGTTTTTTTAACGCCTCTAGCACTCTGGGTAAAATTTTCAGCAGACTACATTTTGATTTTTTTTTTTTTTTTGATTTTTTCCAGCATACAGGATTTGACATTTCATGCAAAATGTCTTAAATGGAGATAATTTGCATGAATTATCAAATCCCGGGTTCTGGAAAAATACGAATATCACCAATTTGTCGTCTGCTGAATTAGCCCAGAGAGCTAGCGGCATCCGCGCAGACTGATCGGGATCTTCGCTGTTCGCCTACACAATAAAGGAACCTTGTTGAAGATATAGGATCAATAGCAAAGATCTTGACTCAAAGCGAGGCTGCGCAAACCAATCTAGGGCTTCGCCATTGGTATATGCCCAAAGGGCCTTCTTGTCAGGCGGCGGCCCAAATATTGTGAAAACGTGTTTTTCGTTAACCCATTAATGTCTAGCATCACATAGAAGGGACAATGGCTAACAGTGTAGACCCAGATCAGACGCCGCAAAAAGCGGCGTCTGATCAAGGTCTATACTGTTTGCATTAACTAGAGGAATTTCTATCAAACATGATATTAATAAAAAAATAACCAGGCACCTCTTATATTGGAAATGGACCAAGAGTGACGGTAGAAGAGTCCATTCGGCATAAATGGATTAAAGGGATTGCGTAATGAATTGTTGACATATTTAAGGGGACCGGATACAAGCCGTATTTTTATAAGGGGGCGCAACTTTTGTGCTTGCTTGTTTGCTTTCCTGCACTCAAGGTTCTTCTGAATAGGGATCCACTCTACAAGGAAGACTTTGCTCCCTTTGTGGATGAATAATTAATTTTTTGACCAAATAAGGCGATCATGGAGACGCTTTGTAGCTTTTTTTTTTTTTTTTTTTTTTTTTTTTGGCATTTTCATAAGGTAGACAACTTTCGTGACTTCCTGGTTGCTATCCTTCACTCCAAGGTTCTTATTAAAAGGGGTCTAAAATGAAAGAATTTTCTCCCGAAAAGGAGCATATTTTTGATTAGACGAAAGGGAGCAAATAGTCTTTCTTTTTCGAGTAGACTCCTTTTCAGAAGATAGGCAAAACAATTCTGACAGTGTTGCCTCCCTTGAAAGTGTGTGCATTTACCTTGAATTTGTGAGATTATCTACTATGATAAACACAATGTAATAATACTTTTTTTTTTCTTAGGAGTCGGGTTACCGTATGAAACATAAATTTTCGTCATTTCTGAAAAGGGTCTATTCTAACAAGAAAACAAAATGCTCCCTTTTATAGTTTATGTAATAAAGGAAAGAGATTTTGCTGATTAAACAGCGCGTGTTTGTAGGCTGATCTGGGCGTTCTGTTTATGTATGGCATAATATATTTTCCTTATTCCGGTCCGTTTAACCATGGTCACATTATTGGCAAGAAATGTTCACCTTCATAACGTATTGTATTTTTGTCCCACCTGCTTTAGCATGGGAGACTTAGGCGTGAACGTTTCCGTCCGTCCGTCATCCGTCAACATTTACCCTGGGTGTTTTGAGAGCACAACTCCTCTTATAGTTCTTCATGATATGAGTATATGCATGTGGTGCGGATATAACTGTTAGACCATGTTTGTCACTTTTCCACATTGTGAACTTTCATTTTTCATCCTTAATATATAGACAGTGGGTGCCTCGTGAGCACAACTCCTCCTACAATTTTATGCCAATCTTTGCACATGTTTTCTCCATAGTCTGGAGATGTGCATGTGCTTTTGATATAATCCTTGCATTAATTTTTATTACTTTTTTCTACTTGTGAACTTCTTTCTTCTGTAATTGGTGTTTTGTAGCATGTGAAATGGCGTTTTGTTTGATTTATTTGATTGTTATTATTATTTATTTTCAATGAAACTTCCACAAATGGTCACTTCACAACTACAGCTACCTCTCTATAACGACAACTTTTCTAATCTCACAATATATAAAACCTCTCTATAATACCCCGTCCCTACTACGACCAGTTTTAAGTCACTAAAAAGGGATCTGGATAGCGTAGAGGTATGGCTTTCGCTTATCACCGCTGCGACCCGATTCGATTCCCGTTGTAAATATGTGGCAGGTTAATTGTCGCCCATCCAAGTTCAGTGGTTTCCCCGAGAACTCCGTTATGCCTGACCACCAAACGCCAACATCATCGCCTGTGAGAATTTCTGTGAAATCGGAGTAAAATAAAAGAACACTTTTTTTTAAAAAAAGTGACAAATGTAGGGAATTCGCGCAGCAGCCTGTTTATTATTATTGTTTTTATCAACATATACGATTTCTCGTAGATATAAATATAACCTTGTCCGGTGACCTGTGACTTCTGGTTTTAATTTTCTAATTGGCGGAATACAGCTGGGAACCAGAAGCCCCAGGGTCACTGGACAAGGTTATATTTTTTTCATATAGTTATAGCATGAAAATCTTTTTGTTATTTACATTTTAGGCGGCGGTATAATAAGTCAACAGTGTCACCCGACGGCATCAGGTGTCACCGGATCCTCCAATCCATATGCCGACAACTGTTCGTCGCTGCCGACAGGTATTTATGCTTTACATTGTAGCTGGGACACAGCATTCCCTACAAGACTGCATGTGCGCCCAGCGAAGACAGACCAGTCTTAGCACCCGCGCAGTCTGATCCGGGTCTTCACAGGGCACACTTTGGCTAGCCAAGGATCAGGCGGACAGCGAAAACTCTGATCAGCTTGTGATACATTCTGTAGTGTCCAGTGATTTTGTTACCGGACAGCGAAGGCCTTGATCAGACTGCGCGGATGCGCAGGCTGATCTGGGCCTTCGCTATCCGCATATGCCCGAAGACACGTTTTCACATGGCGCGGTCCATTGACATTGTAAACTAAAGGACACAGTCTTATCATAATTTTCACTGGGTGCATTTGTGAGAGCCAATGATTCAACGTTTCTTCATGCGGACAATGAAGACTCTTATCAGACTGCGCGGATGCGCAGGCTGGTTAGAATCTTCCTTGGATGCACATGTCAGGAGGAACCCTCACGTTGAGGCTCAATTTAATTTCAAGCAACAGTTGACTGAGACTTTAACAAACCTGTGCATTCGAGCTTCGTAAGGTGAATCAACAGACCATAAGCAGTCCTTTGAGCGAAAAGCGAATACTCGGATGAGACTGCACAGTCTGATCTGTGTCTTCGCTGGTCGCATGTGTCCGATAATTGGTTGTGCTGTGTTCTGATCGATGCAGTTATCAAGGCTGCGTTATGTAGTAATCTCACGCGAAATTAAAGCAAAGCGAGCGTAATTAAAACATAAAGACATGACAATGGAGAAATGGTTTGAGGAATTAAGTTTATATGCCAATTTAGGTACTAAGAAGTGCTCTGTGTGCTTATCTAAGCTGGCCTAGCTGCATCTTTTTCGGCAAAACAGGAGGATATATTTCACAAATTTGCATGGCAGTCAGTGCGCCAATTTAAGAAATGGTATGTGTCCATTTCTAAACTAGTCCGACTGAAAGCATTTCGGCAAGCCAGGGACGGATAGCGAGCTGAAGCACATTGCAGGCTCTATGTATTGAAAATTATTTTGGCAACGTCGCAATAGCAGGACCAGGCCAGTTTGCGCAGCCACGCAGCCTGATCAGAGTCTCTTCGCGAGACATTGTCTGGATAGCCAAGGTTCCCAAGCGTTTTCAGGTGGACAGCGAAGACTCTGATCAGACTGCGCAGATCTGACTACTCGCTGGGCACTATGCAATCTTAAAGGCAATGCACTTATTTCTCAGGTCGCAGCTGATTCCACATTCATGATAGGTCACAAGAAAAAAAAACACCTTTTTTTCATATACGGCAAGGAAGTCCGAGCTCTCCTGCACCTCTACGCTGTCCAGGGCCTGCATTGTGCGCAAACAGGACATGTATATCTTATAGTATACGGACGAATATGAAAGCCGCTTAGCAGGCTGTATGAATCCGCAGTCTAATCTGGTCCTCCGCTGTTAACATATGGGCCTGTAAGTGAGAAAACGTACCTTTTGACATATGTGCCCAAGAAAGACGCAAATCAGCCTGCGCATCCGCGCAATCCGATCAGAGTCTTCGTTGTCCGCATATAGTTGCTTCATTGATTATCCAAAATGCGTCCAGTGAAGATTCTGATCAGACTTCGCGAATGCGCAGGCTGATCTGAATCTTATGTGGACGCACATGTCCGGAAGTACGTTTCCTGACGTTGCAGTTCAGATGGCTTAACCCTTACGATGCCAAACACAACAATTGTCGTCTGCTTTGTCGCTGCCGGTTACTTTTAATGTCATTGTTGCAAACAGTGTGGTCCCAGATCAGACTGCTCCTCTATGAGCAGTCTGATCTGGGTCCACACTGTTTGCCTATATGCAAAAAGTATGGTTGAAAAGTTTGCAAGAAGATGCAGCAGACGACATATACAGACGACATTTTCAGATGCAAATTTTCTTGGCATTTTACGGGTTAAGGTCCCGTTTCTTGCGTCGCTCTGGAATATCATATTTCATTAATATAACGGCTTGACAGACAAGGAAATATCAATCTGCAGCAGTCGCAGAAATGTAGAATGCGGAAATAGATCAAATTAAGGCAATATTACAAGACGGAAGCTGGTCTTGGAGACGCCTCATTATGCGTTTCGATACCGTTTTTATCCTACTTAATCTGACCGACAGGTGTACATAAATAGCGCAGACACACAGCCATGACATGGTCAACATACCATATTTGTCCTTAATATTTGGACAGACAGGCGCACGTAAACAGCGCAGACCCAGATCCATGCCATAATCAACATGTGCAGTGTCTGATCAAGGTCTACACTGTTTGTCACTCATCCAGCACTTTTAGACACTTCAAAAAGTAGTACAATAGGAAAAGGGTAGTAAGGAGGTGCTGTGTTCGAATACTTTGGGTAAATAGTGTGAAACCACTTTTACTCGTATTTCTTGAAAGTTATATCCCAGCTAGCATTCTTTAAAAATCTACAGCGGGCCGTTATCGGCCCGTCAGTTACCCTGACGGGCCGATAACGGCCCGCTATAGATTTATGTAGAATGCTTACTGGGATGTTTTCGATTCTACAGTTGCCTTAAGTAATCATGGGGTTTCTAAACAACAAAGAAAGAAAGAAGTAACTGTTGTTTGCAAAGCTTTATTTTGATAAATATCTACAATATCAAGCAGGCTTTAAGATGGAAGCAAACATTCCTGGTTCATCAATAAACTGAACCTGGATATGTAAACAGATATATGTATCGTAAGTTCGTGTTTCTTGGTAAATTTCACTTTTCATGGATTATATAATACATTAAACTGTAGTATGATCCATGTACACATCCTTATCTTTATAATACATATGTAAAGTCATGTTGTTTTATTTCTGCTTTTGGTTGTTTTATTATTGTTGTTGTTTTGTTTCTATTTGTTGTTGTTGTGTTTTGTTGTTGTTGTTGTTGTTGTTGTTGTTGTTGTTTTTCTTTTTTCTTGTTTTGTTTTTGTTTTGCATCTTTCAGGCCCGGATCCAGGGGTGGGCAAAAGGGGCCCCCCCGAAGCGACCGCTAGTCATACCTTGCCCCCGGTATTTTTCGATATTACACTCTTATGCATAAGCTACCCAGATACCTGTGATTTCCAGAAAACAGAGAGTTCATAAATGATAATCAAAGAGCCATTAGTAAATGGCATGCTGTGATTTGTCAATAACTTGTTAATATTGCCCAGCTGATAGGTAGCACAGGCTTCTGTCTTATAAATACATGATTTCTCATCTTACATCTTCTTTTTATCTAGATAATGTACATGTATGAGTAGAAATGGTTTCAGCGTTCTATTAATTTGTTTTCGAGGAGATTTTAATCCTAACCACTCTCTCTGCTAATTCAACAGTCGACAAATTGGTGACATTTGTCTTAATTCGCCCTTAAACAGGATTTGACATTTCATGCAAATTGTCTCCTGTTTTCTGAGAAATGTAAGAAAAATATTTCAAAATGTTGTCTGCTAAAAAGTTACCCATAGAGCTAAGTGTTAATTTATTTATTTAGCCTCATCACGAGAAACCCTGTCTTTGGAGTTACAACCAGGTATGAAATAGATCAGACTGCGCAGCTGCAGAGAAAAACTAGAGTCTTGAAAAACTGGATACGTTATACCTTCTAAGCAGTGAACAGGAAATGAAGGCTCTGATCAGACTATGCAGATGCAACAGGCTGATCTGCGCCTTTGATGTTCGCAAAGGTATAAAACAGGTTTTCTTATGGCCAGGCTCTATCTATTTTTATTGCCTCCAGGGGTGGGCAAAAAGGGGCACATGCTACCCATCCCCACCCCCTCCCGGCATTGCAGAATAATGAATGATTTTTTTTTGGGGGGGGGGGGGGCGTTTGGGGGGGGGAGGGGGGGGGGAAGCTGAAGGGACAGGCAGGTTACCAGGATTCTGCATGGCTAGCACTGGTAATTATCAAACTAGCCGGAATTATTTTTGCAGCTTAGAAATTACCTGCATATAAGGCGGAAGGTTTTATTTGTTTTGGAGTTTTACGGCCGATTCAACACTATTTAGGTTGTTTTTTAGCCAGTCAATTTACATCACCGTACTTCCTGGGCAGGCTTATACATAAGTGTTTAACCAGTACAGTGCACATTCTTTTGCCAGAAACTGACAACTGCCCTTCTTGAATCAGTGGGAGGGAGAGAATGATCCCAAAAAAGAATGTTCCCCAGCAGTTTTCGAAACCGCGACCTCCTGAAATTGACAGAAAAAAAATAAAATCAGCCTACCAGATTAATGAAAATGACTTGAAAATAGCATGGAAATGCACTCTCAGGCAACCCAGTTTTAAAAATTTTCCGGGGGACCCCCTTATAAGAGGGGAAACCCCTCTCATACTCTCCCCCTCTCGCGGCTTACGCCGCTCAATACATGCCTTCGGCAGTCAATGCCCCCCGTCTTCAGACCTTCTGGGTCCAGCCCTGTCTTTCTAGAAGCACTTTTCCTTTGCAAACTATGCTGTGACGGGACATCTCATCAGGATGGACTCTATATTGCATGCTATTTTTGATAAGCACACATATTTGAAATTATAGAAGTGTCCACTTCTGAAATTGAGAAATGAAAGAGCAATATGCAGCTATGTTTCAATGCTGCACGTGCTTTTAATTTGCGCATTAGTAACACTTCACCGGGACTTTAGACCTTTCATCCGAGAGCTTCTGACGACATAACGATAATGTCTATTCAAATATATTGAAAATTTCACCACCAAAAAATGAAAGTTTTCAGATAAAATTCTGATATTTTTCACATTTCTGCCAAAAACATAGGTTGTGGGTACTCGTTACAACCATCTCGCCGAGGCGGTTCTAACGAGTACCCACAATCTATTTTTTGACCAGTAAACCCCAGTTTTACTATATAAAAGTGGGGTTTAAGCGGTTCAAAATTATATAGATGTTTTCGTAATGAGGACATTCCATCTTTGACTCTGCACAAATTGCTGCATACAGAGTTAGAAATAAAAAAAAAAATCAAGCATAAAACTGCAAACAATATAGATCCTGATGAGACGGCTCCTTACGAAAACGTACCATCAGGGTCACCGGTATAATACGCAGTCTACAAGGCACAGGGCAGCGTACGCATCGGAGCCATCTGAATAGGGTCTTCGCGCTCTGCTTACAAAAGCATTTGCTACTACATGTATATGTATATATATTGTGCTGTGGCCCTATTTATTGGTAAAAACTGAGATCCCTTTTGGCATTATACTTGAATCTTAACGGTGTATCTTCTTCAACATTTTGCCAGTAAAGAGCTGTCCTTGTTATATTCGCATTTTTTTATTATTATTATTTTCAGATTTATTTCCAACTGGTCTACTCCTGGTATCCAGCGCTAACTCGCAACATAGCAGCCAGCGGCCACATTCACCGACTCCGGGGACCCATGTCCCGGTCAGGCCGTATATCCCAATCCAGCCTCGGCCCGGCCAGTCTTCGCTGTCAGTCACAAATCCTGTGCTAAGCCGATCTGCCCCAAATTTGTCCCCGAAAGGTAAGCTATGGTATTTTGGTCTTTTGGTACACGTGTTTTTACCTTTTCTGTAGAATTTAGCTTTAACCCTTAAAATGCCAAGGAAACCTACATCTGAAAAGGTCGTCGTTTATGTCGTCTGCTGAATATTCTTGCAAACTTTTCAAACCTATTTTTGCATTCAGGCAAACAGTGTGGACCCTGATCAGACTGCTCCTAGAGAGCAGTCTGATCTAGGCCAACACTGTTTGCAAAACAATGACTTTTAAAATCACAAGCAGATGACAAAGCAGACAACAATTGTTGTGATTGGCAGTTTAAGGGTTAAGTGAATAGATACATTTTCAGGGGCGGCAACTGTCAAAAATGTTTCCCCTCCCCCATGGACCCCTCTTCAGAAGGGGCTTGGCATGATCTTTCCAGAGTTGTTACGTCCATCCTTCTGAAAAAGGGGTCTTAGTAGAATTTCCGCCATCTTTTAAAAGGGAGATGACTTATGTAACTTCCTGTTCGCTTTTGCAGCACACCAACCTCCTTCTGAAAAAAAGGTTTATTTTGCCCCTCGGGGCAAATTAATTCCTTTTAGAATAGACCCCTTTTAAGAAGAGGCTTGGCATGCAAGAAACAAACAGGAAGTCACAAAAGATGTCGCCTTTGTGAAAACATGGCGTGAATTCTACCTTGTAACCAGTCCCCTTACGCCAAATTATTTCAAACAGTATAAGACTCTATAAACAAAGATTATTATTCAGCCTTTGAGCCACCTCATTATTCAGTCTTTGAGCCACCTCATGACAAAACCAAACAAAATGGATGTGCGCCCAGCGATGACTCAGATCAGCCTGGGCATCCGCCCAGTCTGATCAGAGTCTTCACTGTGCGCTTAGTGGGTAGCTAAGGACATAAGCCTTCTTCATGCGGACAGCGAAGACTCAGATCAGACTGGGCGGATGCCCAGGCTGATCTGAGTCTTCGTTGTACGCACATGTCATTTTGTTGATTTTGTCAAAAGGTGGCTAGTTTATTCTAATCTATGGTACTGTATACAATTATTTACCCTGAAAGTCTTTGGAAGTCTCACACATGTACACCTTACCAGACTTTCCTAAAATTTTGACCGATAAGTTTCTAAAGGGCCTTTGAAACTAAAGAACACACAAAAGTACGAAAATCGGAGACTCGGTTTTATTAAGTTTCTTCTTATACAGCTAGATGTAGTTTGCGAGGCTGAATACGTCCCTTGGCACCGGCTTAAGCGATATCCGGTTTTCAAAGAAACCAGAATGGGCTCAGTGGAATAAAAATATAACCTGCACTATTTCATTACTTGTCGAAGTGATTAAATATTGCTCGATAAGCCGCGAACAGTGTGGATGCAGTTCTGCCGCGACCACAAAAAATGCTCTTTCTTGTAAAAGTGGCGGATAATCTATTAAATGAATCCAGTCCACTTTATATTTTATAAGCTTACATGAGATATCAAACACTATTACCCGATAAAAATAAGACTACACATGTTTCTCGTCTTCTACTTCTTTTTAGCTACCCTGAGCACGAAGTGCTCAAGATGAGCTATTGTGATCGGTCAATGTCCTCCGTCGTGCGTCTTGCGTCTTACGGCGTCAATACTTTGTATTAAATGACTGCTCCTACTATACCCTGAGCCAATTTCAAACTTCACAGGAATGTTGCCTAGGTGACTCTCTACCAAATAGCTTAAATGATTCTTGGTTCTTCTCCGATGAACAAGGTGACCGCCAGAGCTAAAACTAAAACAAAAAAATAAAATAAAATAAAAAGCAGTTGTGAGCTTCGTCTCCTGAACCAAAAGGCCATTTGACTCGAAACTTGGTAGGAAGTATCGGGCGACTTGTAAATCAAATCGTTCCGATCGGAAATCCAAGATTGCCACCATCTTGAAAATCTGTTTAATTTAAACATATTTTATTTCAACACTTTGACATATACATATAACAAATAACATCTTCAACAGGATAAGAACGAAAGCATTCTGCCTGTTTGGTTCCTCTCCCTATTATAATTGTTCTGGCCCCGAGGATATAAAACTTTTTTCATGCTCAACTCAACTGAGCATGAAATTTGTCCCGCTAATAAATCTAAAATTACTAACAATTGCAAATTCTTTCTTGCTAAACATTGCTGAGCATGAACATTTCTCTGCCAATTGATATGAAAATGCCAACTATTGTTGACATTTTCATATTTATTAGCAGAGAAAATTTCATGCTCAGCTGAGTTCAGCATGAAAACTGTTTTATAACCTTGGGGCCTGAATACATTGCGACGGAAAAATCTGTATGAACAAGTATTGAAATAACTATTGCCAGTACAGTATGTATGAAACCAGAAACCCAATATACATAATCTATTTTGAACTTCTTCTCCTGGATCGAAAGACCAGTTCACTTGAAACTTGGTAGGAAGTATCAGGCGAGTGACTTGAGGTAGGGTGACTTGCAGATCAAAGGTAGCTAAATCGTTTGATCGAAAATCCAAGATAGCCGCCATGGCGGCCAGCTTGAAAATCAGTTTTGACCTTCATCTCCTGAACCGAAAGCCCAGTTGACTTGAAACCAAAAGTCCAAGATGGCCGCCACGGCTGCCATCTCGAAAATCTATTTTGAACTCGTGAATTGAAAGGCTAATTGACTCGAGACTTGGTAGGAAGTATCGGGGCAACTTGTAGATCAAGAATATCTAAAAATGGTCCCTTAGCAGCCATGTTGAAAATCTATTTTGATCTGCTTCTCCTTACCAGAACGGCCAGTTAGCTCCAAACTTCATTAGAAGTATCGAGGTGACCTGTAGATCAAAAATAGCTAAATACGTTCCGATTGGAAAGCCAAGATGACCTCCATGGTCGCCATCTTAAAAATCTATATTGAACTTCTCTTGAACCGATAGGCCAATTGACTCTAATTTTTTTTTTATTTTTATTTATTTTGTTTAACCCCTGCCAAAAGCTGAATATGTGGTAACTACCCAATTAATTGTTGGCGTCATTCTGTACGTACGTCGGACCGTGCCAATTGTTTGAGGGTATATGTTTCCCTAATCGAGTAGACTCCTTTTCAGAAGAAAGGAAAACCAATTTTCACAGTTATCTCCTACGAAAGTATATTGATTCCCTGTAACGTTTTCAACCATGTTTTCTCGTTGTAGTCGTAGAAAGAATGAGTTTAGAAGACCGACCGATGGACAGTGAAGCCAGTTCCAGTTCATCAAGCCAGTCACGCGGTAAGTTCCTCTAGCCTGTCGAGTAATAAGTTTCTCTAGCCAGTAGCCTGCCACATCAAAAGGTTCTCTAGCCAGTCACCGTAGCAAGTTCCTCTGGCTAGTCAGTAGGTGAGTTCTTCTAGCCAGTCACATGGTAATTTCCTGGAACGAGTCACGTACATCTAGCCAGTCACGTGATATGCAGAACTAGACAGTTACGTGATAAGATATACCTCAGGAAAACAATGATACCTGTATACATTCAGTATTTGTTCCAGATATTCTGAGCAAAAGTGTACACCCAGATCAGACGTCACAGAACGCGGCGTCTGATCAGGGTGTACACTGTTTGCCACTCGCCCACTAGATTTTAGGAACATCAAACATCACCATCATTATCGTCTTTGACATAACACCCTTACTAAATCATTATCAGTTGTCTTTTTCTTTGCAGAACACACACCGGTAATTCCAGTGATCAAGACAGAATCACAGTCAAGCCCGGATCATGAAGATCAAAAAGAAGCTTTCTCTTCTCTCAGAGCTCACAGGTCTGCTGGTAAGGATCTATAACATAATCACATGACTTACCACTCTTATTAAACCTATATCGAACCGTTATCGATCCGACAGAATTCCTGTCTTTAAGACCATGGAAATTTATTCTGGACATGGGTAGTTCGAGCCACTGAGAATTAATCCCAGTAAGCATTCTTTATAAATCTATAGCGGGCCGTTATCGGCCCGTCAGCTACCCTGACGGGCCGATAATGGCCCGCTATAGATTTGTAAAGAATGCTGGCTGGGATCATAGCGCCAGGCCAGGAGGCAAATGGGGATAATTTAGGGATGTCTTTTCTATATAAAAAGAATGATATGTTGAGTGTTCTTATTAGAATCGCTTCGATGAGTACATGCTTTCGTGATTAACCCATTGTAGACTGAATGAACTCCCCCACACTATATATTGGAAGAGTCCAATTTCAATTTTAGGTAGGTGAGGCCATTAGATTTAGATATTCCTGGAGAAAAATGGCTGAAGTATTTGCAAACAGTGAAGACCCTGATCCCACGCCGCGTTCTGCCGCGTCTGGTCTGGGTCTGCACTGATTGCCAATTACTTTTTAGGGGCCTCCCGACTACAATGGGTTAAGTATGAAACTTTCCCTAAAATATACAAATGCACCTAAACAATTAGGAATTTTTTAGCTATCGGAAGAATTTCATAGGGACTTAAAAACGAGTCCGAATCATCCATGGTAAACAAACCATCGGAGTTTGAGTCATTGAAATTTTACTGTTATTTACAGATTGTCGCTTGCTCTGGGAGTTCATCCACCAGCTTCTGCTTGATACAAAGTACAGCAAATATGTTTGTTGGGAAAACAGGGAAGACTATGTCTTTAGAATAGCTAACCCAACTGGTACGTATAATGTTATTATTATTATTATTATTATTATTATTATTATTACACTTCAACCTCTTTATAACACGGTTCGTTATAACATGGTTATGGATATAACGCGATGCAAAGATGGACCCAAAAAATGTATAGATTATATTGAAAAATGACCATAAATGGTCAGTTTTCAATATAAACATATACATTTCTGTTTGGATATAACACGGTTGTTTAACTAACACGGTTTATGCTATGGACCCCAACAATAGTGTTACAAAGAGGTTGCGGTGTATTATTACTTGAACATATGTATACACCCAACCTGTATGCATTGCGTGCAAGCTACGACCTGATGGACATTAACCCATTTTGGACTGAATAAACTCCCCAACACTATATATTGGATAGTCGAATTTCAGGTATTGGTATGTCAGACTATGCGATTTTATTTCTACAGATAAAAATGGCTAAAATATTTGCAAACAGCGGAGACCATGGTCAGATGCCACAATCTATGGTGTCTGATCTCGGTCTGCACTGTTTGCCTATTACCCTTTGGTTGGTGTGGGGAGAGGTCCAGACTAAACTGGGTTAATAAAACAAATAATATAGATTTACACTGCCAATAAAAATCATACAGAGGTTTTGTTTGTTTGTGCTGAAGTTTTACGGCCCAGTCAACCTATTAGGGTCATGTCGAGCGCGCTCAGTTTACCTAGCGACATTTTTTCCTGGGTAGGCTTAGCCCTCTAAGCTGTTAACCAGTACTCATGCACACATGTACATTCTTGCAACAGAAACTGACAAATGCCCTTCTTGAATCAGCGGAAGGGAGAGAATGACCGTAGAAAATATTTCACTATCATTCTCTATAAAAGAATGTTGCCGGACCCTTTGAAAAATACTTTACGATCAATCTACAGGAAAGACTGTTGCCAGACCCTGCGGCGTCCGGCAACATTCTTTCGTGTGGATTGACCATGAAATAATTTTCTACGGTTATTCTCTCTCTTTCGCTGATTCAAGAAGGGCTATTGTCAGTTAAGTTCAGGAAGTGTCACGATCACAGATCGCCGTCGACTTCCGGTACCGAGAGGAAAAGAGAACAAACCGACACAGCCATAGCCAGACCTTATGAGCCACAATTTCAGAAAACGTATCTCAGGACATGTGCACCCAGCGAAGGTTCTGATTAAGTCTCTACTGGGCACAGTTTGGATAGCCAAGGATACAAACAGTCTTCCTGCGGACATCGGAGTCTCTGATCAGTATGCGACGATGCGCAGGCTGATTTGAGTCTTCATTTGGGCAAAAATGTAAGAAGGTACGTTTTCTCCCATTGCGGCTCATACTGTACACGACTGATTAGCGACCAGGTCGCTCTAACCCATCACGAAAACATGCCTATATAATTTTGACCCCCTTAAACCCCCACTTTTATATAGTAAAACTGGGGTTTACAGGGGTATACATTATTTTTCTTATTTCTGCTCAAAACCATAGACTGTGGTAACTCGATAGAACCGTCTCGATTTCTGCTTAAAACATAGATTGCGGGTACTCGTTAGAACGGCCTTGTCGAGGCGGTTCTAAAGAAAACCCACAATTTATGTTTTGAGCAGAAATATAAAAAATATCAGAATTTTTTATCTGAAAATTTTCATTTTTTTGGTGGTGAAATTTTCGATATATTTGAATAGGCATGTTTTCGTAATGTTAAGTGAGGCGATCACAAAGCTAAAAAGGACAGAACATACACAAAAGCAATGCAGCAAAACATGATGGAACAAAACTAACTCCACAATCAGGTGCCACAAAGTAATACAAAATTTAGCTGATTTGAGTACTACACCGCAACCTCTTTATAACATTATTGTTGGGGTCCATGGCATAAACCGTGTTAGTTAAACAACCGTGTTATATCCAAACAAAGACATATAGATTATATTGAAAAATGACCATTTATGGTCATTTTTCAATATAATCTATACATTTCTGGGAGCCATCTTTGCATCGTGTTATATCCATAACCGTGTTATAACGAACCGTGTTATAAAGAGGTTATAGTGTAGTTGGGGGCGCATGTCAGAAGGTATGTTTTCTGGTGTTGCGGCTCAAATGTGACTCAGTTCTACGTCTTCTCCTTTTACATGTTGCATTTGCTTCAAAAATTTTAAAATGTTTCAGGTCTCGCCGAATTATGGGGTCAACAGAAGAACCGAACAAACATGACATACGAGAAGCTGTCCCGGGCACTAAGATACTACTATAGGATGAACATAATTCGGAAGGTTCCTGGGAAACGACTTACCTATAAGTGAGTATAGTAAACCCTCTTTATACCGACACTCGATACAACGACAAAATTCGTTATAATGGCAACTTGAACGTCACGAATCCTTCGCTCGAGAGGTGATAGTTAATGAGAAATTATGCAAGAATATTGCATTAAAACTTCAAGCAACATATGTTTTAGATATTTGTTAGAATCGCCTCAGTGGGGCGATTCTAACAAAAATCCAAAACATAATGTTCTATGACGAAGCAAGAATAAAACAAGACAAGACCTTCGTTACATATTATTCTGTCCATTAAGAATTCATTCAGCAAATTCATTATAATGTCAACATCTTTGGGAACAAATGCTGTTTTTGTAACGGGAGTTCACTGTACTTGAATGTTCAAATTTATTTGCTATTTACATGTACATGTTCTGTGCTTCCATACAGAAGGGTAATTATTTCCTTGAGAAGTTTGTCAACTAGTTGTCTTAGAAATTTGGATAAGGAGCATTCGCCCAGCAGGCACACAGTGTTGAAACAACGTTGGTTTAAACTTTACTTTGGTTGCTTCAAATACAACCTAATTTACAATACATTATTTTCCAGGGTCTGACTGTAAACCTTAGCTTGTCTGAAAGTCATCTTCTGCGTCGACTGTTGATTCAACAACAACGTTGATTTAACTTTGTCATTGAACCAACGTTTAATTGACGTTGTTTCGACGTTTTGTGCCCGCTGGGCGACCTCTTGCGTTTAATATTGGTACATAGGTTCTTATATCACTCACTTCATATTAAAGGGAAATTGATAGATTTTCATGAGAGACAGTACTATCAGAATCGATTTAGTCTCCCTCTTGAAAAGGGATCTGATCTTTATGAAAGAATTTGCTCTCCTTGGGAGTAAATTCATTTCTTTTAGAGAAGACCGTTTTGTTTTTCAGACGAAGATTAGCGGTGACAAAATTTGTACATTACGAAAACATGCCTATTCAAATATACTGAAAACTTTATAACCAAAAAGGGAAATTTTCCGATAAAAAAATCTGATATTTTTCATATTTCTGCTCAAAACATAGATTGTGGGTACTCGTTAGAACGGCCTCGGCGAGGCGGTTCTAACGAGTACCACATTCTATGTTTTTGAGCAGAAATAAGAAAAATAATGTATACCCCTGTAAACCCCAGTTTTACTCTATTAAAGTGGGGTTGAAGGGGGTCAAAATTATATAGGCATGTTTTCGTGATGAAAAATGGCGGAAAATCTACAGTGTATGCAGTCTTCATGAGTCTGAAACATTGATGAAACAACAAAAGACATATGGAAAGGACGTGTCTGTGCAGTCTGTTCAGGGTCTTCGCTGTCCACGCACCGAACTGTAAATTGTAAAGATACAACAGAATATAGTGACGTACACCAAAAGTCCCTGGTCAGATCGAATAGTTTCTCCGGCTGATCTAATCTGTATTGTTCACATCTAATCTGTATTGCTCTCCTCCCTCAAAGACCCTTTTTCTCATGGAACACTTGCTGTGGGTCAACATTGTCAGTGATACAGCAAATTGTACAAATCTTATCAGACTGCTCATAAAAGAGCACTATGTTTTGTGTCTACGATCGCTAAGGAATGTATGTCCAAATATTTTACCTAAGTAAGTGTACAGACGAACTCCAATAGCTCGAACACCGATGACTCGTTTACCATGGCTAATTCGAACTCGTTTTTGAGTCCCTAAAATGTCTGATCAGGGCATTCGCTGTCTGCCAATAAAATCAATGCATGCTACAAAATACTTCAATAGAGAGCAAATGCTCGAGTGAGACTTTGCTTGTGTACTGGATAATGGAATCCGCACATTTTGCGCATGTTCGAAGACTTTTTTTTTCGCTTGACGCGGTCCATTTATAAATGGTACATCCACATAGTACATACCGTAGCTGAGAACGCATAAATTTTGTATAAGAACCTGAAATACTTGTCCACAAAGGCAATGAATTAGACTACCGACTTTTGTAATGCTTTTTTATGCATTTCAGATTCCTTCAGCCACCAAATACGATCCAGAAAGGTCAAAGAGGTGCAAAGCCGCACAGCAAGATACACCTGCCATCAACACTACCTTCAGTAGTCAACAACGAGCCCAGTGTCAAATATGAAGAAGAATCCGACTACGACTCTTTCCCCAGTGATATGGATTCCCCGGAACATGTGGAAAGCAAGTCAAGCAGTTTAGAAGACAGCGAAGTAATGCAAGGCGAGTTCGAAAGAACAAATAACACGAACATGCCGCATCGAGTACCGACCACCCTAGTGACACCTTCAAGTATAAACTTTCCCGTCCATTTATCATCCTATGGCCAACCCTCCAGATACGTTAGTGCCACTTTGTTGCATCATAATAACTTATATGAACCCAGCCATGCTTCGGCTCATTTGCAGAGCCATAACGAATATTACCAGGTTACGGATGGACTGGTAGAACGAGTATATCATTTACAAGGTTCGAATAGAGAACCAAGTCCAAAAAAAGTAATAAGACCGTTGCCGAGTTATCCGCCGATGGTTGAATTACCTCTTTCTAAGTGTTTAAAACAAGAATCAAATTTAGCAAGGACACAATCTGCAAGCTCCAAAGAACTTGGTCCCTTTGGTAAACGAGATCATGTGTTGAGATTACCGATTGATAGATTCTATAGATCCCAGTCTTGTGAGTTGCCTGTAAAACTAAACGAGTTAAATGTGCCTTATCCTGGTAATCAAGTAGGACAGACAGGTAAAATTAGCCCAACGTCCGACTTCCAGTCAGAGCCGGAAGATCTATCTGTTAAGAAAGACATGGAGACGGACTCGCATTCAACAGACATGGATGCGTTTAGCTACCATATGGACGGTCTTAGATGCAGAAGTGCTAATTCAGTGACAACAGAATATCACACAAACAAAGAAGATGATATACATCATTTTGAAAATGGAAGTGAAAGCAGCTAATGAAGAATTCAACCTGAGCTATCCCAGCTAGCATTCTGCTTAACCCTTAAATCACAACAATTGTCGTATGCTTTGTCAGCTGCTTGTGATTTTAAAAGCCATTTCTGCAAACAGCGTGGACCCAGATCAGACTGCTCCTTTAGAATCTGGGTCCACACTGTTTGCCTGTATGCAAAATTAGGTTTGAAAAGTTTGCAAGAATATTCAGCAGACGACAGGAACAGACGACATTTTCAGATGCAGGTTTTCTTGGCGTTTTAAGGGTTATAAATTTAGGCAGAGATTTAGGCAGAGAGCTAACTGGGATACTGGATTCAGCGATTTTCCTTAATTATTCGAATAAGATTGGAAATGTTTGATCAAGAAAAAGATGATATATTTGAGTTTTAGTTGCAGTTTTACTGTTAAGGTCATGTCGAGCCGGTCAGTTAACCTACTGACGTGCCTTGTCCTCTAAGAGGTTAACCAGTACTTGTGCACATATATCCACCGTTACTTTCACCAGTGACTGACAACTGCCATTCTTTAATCAGCGGAAGGGGATAACCCAGCTAGCATTCTACGTAAATCTACATCGGGCCGTCATCGGCCCGTCAGCTACCCTGACGGGCCGATGACGACCCGATATAGATTTATGTAGAATGCTGACTGGGAATGTGCCAGTAACTGACAACTGTCCTTCTTGAATCAGCGAAGGATGAAAATGAGCCAGTAACTGACTATTGTCCTTTTTGAATCAGCGGATGGAGGGAAATGACCTTAGAAAATAAATACATGATCTTTCGCCACGAAAGCTATGTGGCTGAGCTTGGATTCGAACAATCGACCCCTGGATATGCAGTCAGACGAGCTACCGACTGCACTATGGAGCCCGGCGAAAGATGATCCAAACTAACACACACCGCCGTAACAAGGTTGATCCGACGTTGCAGCGACGTCATAACGTCGTGGCGACGTCGGGGCGACGTTATGACGTTTTCTGTTTACTGGAATGTAATATAGTGCCTTATTTTAAAATAGCTGGATACACGTCAGGGGACGCAAATCTGTCACAGTTGGTTTTGACTCCATTCTGTTCTAGAAGAGACGAAAGACTTTTTTTTCTTCCGTGAGAGCAAACTTTTTCTTTTAGAAATGATTCCTTTTCAATATGAAAGCAAATCGAATCTCCCTTGTTCAAAATGGCGGAAAATCTGCCACTTGTATCCAGTCTCCTTAAAATTAAAATTAGTGATTAACCCGTTGTAGACTGAATAAACTCACCCCCGCTCTCTATATTGGAAGAGTCAAATTTCAATTTTAGGTATGTCAGGCGACTTGATTTAGATATTCCAAGACAAAAATAACTAAACTATTTGTAAACAGTGGAGACCCTGATCTACGGAATCTGCGGCGTCTGATCTGGGTCTGCACTGTTTGCCAATTACCCTTTTTGGGGTCACCAGACTAAAATGGGTTAACGCCAGTAAAGGCATGGGATTGTGGATATTAGGATTTTCTGCAAGCACCCTCTGTGTTAGGGGCAGCTCTTCGTGTTTTACACATATGAATTTATTTGAGCCGCAAGGTCAGAAACCGTACCTTCAGACTTGTGCGCCCAGCGAAGATTCAGATCAGCCTGCGCATTCGCGCAGTCTGATCAGAATCTTCACTGGGCGCATGTTGGATAGCCAGGGATGCAAAGTTTCTCCGTGCGGTACGTTTTCTTACGTTTCGGTTCATTTTTACTTCTATGTCCGTATTAGACTGCTTCACAGTTCGACAAATTTACTATCTACGAGGTCATGTGGAGCAGTCTATGTCCGTATGAGTTTAATCTGTGAAACGAACTTATTCGTTTTAACCCTGAAAGTACCAAACCAAATTGAGGAAGACGACGGTCTTTTTTAATTATTTTTCCAGAGAAAAATAAGGTTAGACAGACGATTCACATTTCATCTTTGAGACATATTTTAAAATAAATATCAAATGCCTTCAGTTGGAGTTGTGCCCTTAAGAGTTAAAATATAAGAACCATAAAGAACTGCGGTCCCAGAGTATTTGAACCGCAACGAGCGACAATGCACCTCCAGACACGTGCGCCCAACGAATACTCAGATCAGCCTGTGCATATGCGCAGTGTCTACACTTAGTGCTGTTTGGATAACCAATAATATACTGCTTCTTCAGGTGGATAGCGAAAACTTTTCTCAGACTGAGCAAATGTGCATGTTAATAAGAGTCGTTCGCTGGGCGCACATGTTCTAAGGTACATTGTTTCACGTCGCGGCTGATTTACGTAATAATAACCGCAATTCAATTTCAAAACAGGATGCATTGTTGAATTGTTTAGCTCTCTTAAAGCGGCAAGCAAATTTTTAGCATCTGACATTCTATTTTTCATGGAAAATAAGTCTTGACATTTCATGTGAATCGTCTGGCAGACGATTCACATGGAAATGTCAAGGCTTATTTTCCATGAAAAATAAAACAAAATATTTCGAAATCTGCAGTTGTGATTGTCACTTTGAGGGTTTAAAATAGCATTTTAAAATCAGCCAATAGAAATAGTGTTGGTCTCTAGGATAAAGAATACTCAAGATCTGTTCAGAACTGTTCAGAACAAAGTCGCTACCACGCTGCAACTATTTATACAAATTTCTCCTTTGAGTTCAGTACAAACAAGTCTTATGGAAAATCGATACCTTTTCATAGGTGGCAACCCTGTCAACTTATTCCGCCGCGCTTCTCTTTGCTCCCTTTTGCGTCAAGAGCCCCTTTTCTTGCTTTGTGCATGCTAAATTTCCATTTACTCCTTGTAATATTTTGACAATAATACAATTACCACTCCTGCCCTGATGACTTATGAGATCCATGTTTTAATTAGGGTTTTTTTTTTCTGGGAAATTAAACAAATTTAAGCGACCGAAGGGAGCGCAAAATTATGCTGTTTAATTTCTCCAAGTAAATTCTGCCACTCTTACAACTAAGCCAAATTATTCAATTAACAAGTTACTTATGTGTTAGAATAAATACAGGTGAAACAGTAGACACGGTTTATATATAGTCAGAGATACAGTTATTCGTTTTTGTCGTTGTTGTTTTTGTTACCTGAAAAAAAAGACAAAACTAAAATCATTTTTCTATAGAAAAATACATAATCTTATCCGGTGACCTAAGGTTTTTGTAATACGCCAAAAAGAAAATTGAAACCAGATATTGCAGGCCTCCGGACAAGGTTATGTTTATACCTACACTCGTATATGTAGTAGCAACACGTTTATATGTCTACATGACACTTAATGTAATATTCTGGCTCAAAAGGGCCAAACTTCTTTTGTCCAGAACTAGATGTCATCGAACTAGAAATCACTTTTTTTGTTATGATATTTTTACATGTAAAATGTCCATAGTTTGACCATGCTAAATAAAGCCAGTCTTCTTTTACCCAGGAAATAAAAAGCGGATTCAGTTTTTGTAATGTTAACCATATGAAATGCTATGCAAAATTGTAGCAGACGATATTCTATTTTTTATTTTTTTTTTTTCAGATAAAATAAGATTGGCATTTCATGTGAATCGTCTACTGCGTAGACGATTCACATGGAATGTCAAATCTTATTTTCACTTAAAAAGACAAAGAAATAAAAAATGACGCCTGCTGTAATCGTGAATAGCACTTTAATGGTCAATATGTTTATGTGTTAAAAGTATAATGTATACTTTCTGACCATGCTCAATAAAAGGCCAGACTCTTTTTTTCTGGAGAAAAACGACAACAAAAAAAAACAAAAAAAAAAAAAAAAAAAACAGAAAAAAAAAACAGAAAACAGAACTAATAATCACCTTTCGTTGTTGTAACATGCTAAAACATATAACACAGGAAATACCCATGTAATTGGGACAACAATCGTGAAACGCTTTTAGAGAAGGCGGAGGTCGCCGTCTACAACATTGTTGCTGAATATATTTTGCATAACGGTAACATAAGAAGGCTTCCAAAAGTGCAACATTAGTGTTTAAGTTCAGGGACTACTTTGTCTATTTGGCCGTATGTACTCTTAACCCTTGTCATGCTGAACCCGGATATACCCTGTCTTTGCAAACAATGTAGATCCAGATCAGTTGGCTTCTTCAGAAGCCAACTGATCTGGATCTGCACTGTTTGCCATTCAGTATGTGAATTTACATCATTAGTCTGGATCAAAGAATCTCACTGGCTAAAACTTAGAAGTGGGTGTGGCATCTTAATATATTCAACAGGACAAGGGTTAAGTATTCGGACACCTAAACTACTTTCTACACTTCAGCTTTACATTTTAATAAGTTCATTTCACTAACTGCCGATGTGGCTAATACTGTTGGACAAGTAGCAAAAAAGTGTAGACCCTGATCAGACGCCGCGCTCTGTGGCCTCTTATCTGGGCCTACACTATTTGCTCAGATTTATCTCTCCGCATACTTAGGGTAAATACGGTGTTCATTAATTTTCACAGCTGTACATATAAACATAAAAAAAGCCAAACAACAGATTTGAGACATTTGTCTGCAGAAACGTTATAAAGTAAAGTGTTTTCTTTTTGTAGTTGTTGTTATTGTTTTTTGTTGTTGTTGTTTTGTTTTTGTTTTTTTTGTTTTTTTCGTTGTTGTGTTTTTGTTTTGTTTTTTTGTTATTTTGTTTTTGTTTTTTTTTTTTTTTTTTTTTTTGTTGTTGTTGTTTTTTGGGGTTTTTTTTTTTTTTTTTTGTTATTTTGTTGTTTTTTGTTTTTTTTGTTTTTTTTTGCTTTTTTTTCATTTCTTTATTTATTTATATAGCTGCAGCCAGTGTGTTTTTTTTTTAATTTAGCTTCAGCCAGTAAATATACATTCTAGTTCCAAACGACCCTGCGTCAATCAATCTTTGCGAGGACATCGGCATACAGCCATGAATAGGACAAAGATTTATGCATGTCGCATTTATCTTAAGTATGTGGACAGCAAGTATGTGGACAGCCAGGCCTGAGCCAACAGTGTAGACCATGCGGCCTGAGCCAACAGTGTAGACTTTAAGCAAAGTGATTTTTTTTTCTTTATTTAGCTTCAGCCAGTGCTTTGTACTCTTTATTTAGCTACAGCCAGTAAATATACATTCTAGTTCCAAACGACCCTGCTTCAACCAATCTTTACGAGGACATCGGCATGACAAAGATTTATGCATGTTGCATTTATCTTAAGTATGTGGACAGCCAGGCCTGAGCCAACAGTGTAGACCATGATGCCTGAGCCAACAGTGTAGACATTAAGCAAAGTGTTTTTATTTTCTTTATTTAGCTTCAGTCAGTGCGGTGTATTCTTTATTTAGCTACAGCCAGTAAATATACATTCTAGTTCCAAACGACCCTGCGTCAACCGATCTTTACGAGGACATCGGCATACAGTCATATATGGGACATAGATTTATGCTTGTCGCATTTGCCCTAAGTATATGAACAGCCTGACTTGAGCAAACAGTGTAGACCCAGATCAGACGCCGCAGAACGCGGTGTCTGATCAGGGTCTACACAATTTGCCACTCATCTAGCAGTTTTTAGACACATTAGCTGTCAGTGAAACTGACTTAATGACGTTTTAGAATAAGTATGGAAAGGTTAAGTTATCTCAATATTTAGGCTAAATAAGGTATATTTTAACCGATTGTATCTTGAATAGACTCTCCCACACTATATATTGGAAGAGTCCAATTTCAATTTTAGGTACACCCAGCTATGAGATTTACATATTCCTAGAGAAAAGTGGCTAAACTATTTGCAAACATTGGAGACCCTGATCAGATGCCGCGTTCTGCGGCGTCTGATCTGGGTATGCACTGTTTGCCAGTTACTCTTTTACGGGTTTCCCGACTACAATGGGTTATATACTTTTTTCAAGGCTTGCTCAAGAATGTTGTTAAGTTTATTTTACTTTACTTGTCCAAGATCGTGCTGTAGTTTAGCTCAGACCAAAGCCGATCCGTTAGGGAGTAATATCGCGGATTTAAATATTTTCGTGATATATTTTCGTGATTTCGGTAATCTAATATATGAATAGATTGATTTAAAGGGGAACTTGTATACTTTTAGGGGAGGTAACTATTTCAAAATTGCCATGCCTCCCTTCTGAAAAGGGATCTATTCCCCTTAAGGGGCCTCGATACACTTGGTAGAATTTCCGCCATCTTTTATAAGGGAGATAACTTTTGTGACTTCCTGTTTGCTTTCCTGCACAAGAGTCCCCTTCTGAAAATGGGTCTCCTCTAAAGGAAAGAATTGGGAGCAAATTGTTTCCTTTTAGAGCAGACCCCTTGTCAGAAGGGAGGCAAAAAGAATTAGACACATACCATGTACAGACTCCTTTTCAAAAGGGAGACAAAAACAGTTGGACGGATGTGCCTCCCCCTGAAGGTGTGTCCATTCCTTTTAAACAAAAAAATATTACTTGGCAGCATTTGAATCCGTGAGAGGACTGTCTTTCAATTAAAGTATCCTAGATCGACTTGACCTCAGAGACAGGATCTGCCATTTCACAGTGGACGCGCACAACGTTGCAGAAACGCCGCATCAACGTCTATACAACGTTATGTGTCTACTGAATTCTTACGAACGTATCACAGTAGTTACGTTTGTACCTTATGTCCAAGACAAGGTGCTGAATATTTGTTTACCAGTTCATGATTGTGTAGTAAACATTTTTGATATTCATTCATATCCTGTCTACAAATATCCTGTTGTAATTGTTTAATAAACTGTTTTGGTGTAAAGAGTGCACTGTACTTATTTTTTAACCCCGTGTATTATTAAGGCTTGCATGCCAGGTTAATATTTCAGCCGACGACGTGTTGATTTTTCTTTTATGTTTTACCAAGAAATTTGGATTTGAAAATAGGATGTGAAATTTCATGCAAATTGTCTTCTAATTTGCATGATATTTCACGCCCTATTGATTTCGTGCAAATTGCCTCATAAGGATATGATTTGCATGAAATTCCATGCCCTATTTTCTGGTAACATAATACGATCAGTATCTCGAATTTGCCAGGGTTGAAAATAAATTTCTTCCGTGTAGACAAAATATGTCTTCTGTGTCCCCTCTATGACGTTCATGCATTCTTGACGGTTTTACTATTATCGTCTGGGAACCAAGATAATTCAATACCACATTGGTGGCCTTTTTCGACTGGAACTTAAGTAGCTACTATAGTTCTGACGCCTGCATATTAATTAGATGCGCGCGCATCATGCCAGCCGAACGGCTGCAGTTACAACAATAGTAGATTGTCAAGTAAACAAACATGGCATCCTCCATGATACTGCACGCTGCAGTTGAAGAATTCTTCATTGAAGACGGACTTCAACTTCTTTTAATGCAAAATTACAGACTGGTGACACTTTCATGTGTGCTGGCGACACACTGACAGAATCATGTTCGTAGAATCACTGGAGTTGCTGAAAATGTGGTACCGGCCTTTACGTCAGAGAACTTTAGGTGCCATTTCCGAATCAGTATCCAGATGTTCGAGGAGATTTAACATATACTTAGCCCTACACTATTACCAAAACATGGAGGTGGAACGGATCACCTTAATCCTGTGAAAGAACTCATATTTCTTGACTACCCCTCAAATAAAGAGTCAATGAGACAGCTGAGCATGCAGTTTGGCTTATCAGTTTCTGTTATTAAGGTACCATTAGAAGAATCAATGTATCAATCAACGACAATCTGGCGCGCGTAAGTTTCTGTCTCATGACAGGGGTATGGACATTATTATGAACTTGCGTCTAAAAGCCCTGTGGCCCAATTCACAGGATTGTCAGCCATTACGTTAACAAGTCCATGAAATATATACCCTGGTAATCCCCACTTTATATGAGGAAAAGTGGGGTTTACAAGGATAACCATTATTTTTATTATTTCTGCTCCAAAACATAGATTGTGGTTACTCGTTAAAACCGCCTCAATGAGGCGGTTCTAACGAGCATCCACAATCTATGTTTGGAATAGAAATAAGAAAAATATCACTAATTATCTGGCCCGTTCAATCTCTTCAGTTTTAAAATTTTACCTCCTTTGTGAGGCCATCCATCGGTATTAGTGAAATATTCTGAATGATCAATCAGTATTTGACGGGATTCGGGATTCACGAGAAAACAATCAGAATTTATAGAACTGATCAGGGAGAACCATGCATAATTTTCATTTTTTCATCTTTTCTTGCCGTTTCCCCGACAGCGCCTCCTACATGTAGTTATAATCAGAAATTGATTGTTAGGAGTAACAAGTAGAAGTATAAGTAGAAAAACTCGTAGCTCGTAGTTTATTTATGGTCAGTCAAGACTAAATTCATCCTTACAGATCTTGAAAATTGCTACCAGTCGCCATCTTGCTACCAGAGAAACGGCGCTCTCTACCTCCGTTGATCTCTGGTAGAGTTCAAAGGTCAAATGGCGTCACTATAGTAGAAATTATCGATGTTCGACTGGAATTTTAGTGACTATAGTAGCTACTATAGTTCCAGTCGAAAAGGGCCGGTATAATCAAAGAAAGATGCCAAATAAACAATGCACCAGTCAGTCCAATGGACGGGTGTTTAACTGCTTGGGGTTCTGTAATTCTTTGTTTTTTTGTTTGTTTTTCTTGTATCCATGTGAACAAAAATATGTGAAGAAACACAGGAAATGCCACAATCACGAAGCAAAGCCTCCCGAGGCACCAAAAGAGGGAAACATGAGTAACAAATAATGACAAAACAAACCCCTCCATCACGAAAACATGCCTATATAATTTTGACCTCCTTAAACCCCACTTCTATCTAGTAAAACTGGGGTTTACAGGGGTATACATTATTTTTGTTTTCTGCTCAAAAACATAGATTGTGGGTACTTGTTAGAACTGCCTCGCCGAGGCGGTTCTAACGAGTACCCACAATCTATGTTTTGAGCAGAAATATGAAAAATGTCAGAATTTTTTATCTGAAAATTTTCAGTTTTTAGAGATGAAATTTTTCTATATATTTGAATAGGCGTGTTTACGTAATGATATGAAACCACAGATGCAAGAACAAAGAACTACAACAAAGGTAGTAAATGGAAAAATTCCAAATTTACAGAAGCCGGCTAACGCCATGCCCATATATAAAAAGAACAACCATTTTGATGTATCTGACTACCCAGTAACACACAACTTCGTAACAGCGTATTTTGGACGTCGCAGCGACGTCCAAAGGACGTTGTTATGAAGCTGTGTGTTTATTGGGTATCTTAGTATGATTGGTAAAGATCTTGAAAACTCATACATAAACAAGTCTTTAATTTCGTTCGTGACAATAATTCTATTACAACGCAGTCGGGTTTTGTCCGAGGAGACGCCATCATTAACCAGCTCGTAGATCATTATAATACCTTTTGTAAGGCTCTCGACGAAGGAAAAGTAGGTCGAGTAGTTTTCTGCGACAGTGGCCCAAAGGTCTCATCTTTAAACTCCATTCTTCAGACATTAGTAAATATTTTCTTCAATGGTTTACAGATTAAATTACATGCCAGTATACAAAGATTAGTTCTAGTGGCTGCAAATTTCCGTTGGTTAACAATCGAAGCAGGGGTTCCACAAGGTTCTGTCCTGAGTCATCTGCTGAATCTTTTAGACAAATATTGTTGAACATGTTAGCTTCTCTATCAGATACTTTGCAGCTGATACCAATCTGTATATGGGCTACTACATGCAAAAATGTGTTTTCGGACATATGCGGACAGCGAAAGTCCAGACCAGCCTGCGCATCCGCGCAGCCTGATCAGGAATTCCGCGCAGCCTGATCGGGAACTTCGTTGTACGCTAACATAATCATTGGACACTATAGAATGCATCAGTGGAGAGCAAATGCCTGGATGAGACTTTGCGCATGCGTGGGATGAATCGTAATCTGTTCATTTTGCGCATGTTCAAAGACACCTTTTCACTTTGCACGGCCCATATTATAGTGGACAATCCAGGTCAAGTGACATATCTGTTGACTAAATATTGTCTGACTGTATTCACTTGCTGAGATAAAGATCTTGACCCAATTTGCGGACAGACCAACTGGCTTCTCGTTCCGAATTAGGCACTCTGAATTTTGCCTGCTACATACTACATAGGCTGGGCCTTAGCCTCCCTCCCCCCCCCCCCGCCCCCTCCCCCTCCCCCCCTCCCCCCTCCAACCCGCTACCCCTAAAAAAAGATATACGGTATATCAGCCATACCCAAAAAAATTCCCATATATCAGCCAACATAGCACGGCGTGCTCAGCGGAAAGCCACAGCTAAAGCATTATCAACAGAGCTTTCTTCCTCAGACCTCTCTTGTTCTATCTGCAACAGGAATTTCAAAGATAAGATTGGTCTGATCAGCCATCTTAGAACACACAAACAATAACACTTCAAGCATTTAATTTGGATTGGACATTGTCAGTAATGACAGACGAACGATAACAGGGAAAGCAATATTGGTGACGAATGTATCTGAGAGGTAAGATCTTGACAAACTGTGCATTTTGGATGCAAATTTTATCAAAATCGGATGTAAAATAAGTAAGTTATCAAGATTTGAAGATTTCAAATTTACTTTTACGGGCGTCGCCATTTTGAACATTTGATGAAGCCGCTTTATGATATCATAAAACCTTAATTAAATATGCAAAACCGAAATAAATATTATCAATATTCAACCACTGTATAAATTTGCATATAGGTCCTATACCGAGCGGGCAAGCAGCGTTCCCAGCAAACATACTCGCTGGGTTAAGAACGTCGCCTAACGACGTTGTGTGTTTGCAGGGGTTGAAACCACTGACGTCGTATCAACGTCGATGCAACGTCAAGCGCCGTTGTAAACCCAGCGAGCACGAACCGTTGAAACAACGTCGCATCAACGTCGATGCAGCACCCTTACTAATGAATTTGTAATCTTTTGGCGTCATTATTATTATTATTATTATTATTATTATTATTATTATTATTTTATCCGATTTTTATTAAAAACTTGAAAAAAAAGTCAAAATGCATGATTTGTCAAAATTTTTTATCTCCGATATTTTATTCATCAACCTTTCCCTGTGGAACCCATTACAGATACAGATAATATAATTTACGAAAATTATATTAATCATGATGTCTTTGGATGCTTACTTTCATACACTGCTATTTCCAAGAAATTCTACATCTCAGTTTGCGGTCTAAGGGAAAAAACTGCTTTTTATGGTGTCGGTTCTGTGTTACCGCCCGTGCAATTCTAATGAATATTAATGAGGATTGCGCCCTCTGTGAAGATAATAACCGAGCGGAAAGAAACGGGGAAGAGTGAGAAATCGAACTTATATCTTCCACATTTATCAAAGGGATGTGCTCACCACGTCCAAATGGTTTCCCTCCAGAATATTCAAGGTACAATTTTGTTTTCATAACAATTATGAGAGCAGGCAACTGAGAAATCTGGTTGTTTAGTGAGAGTGAAGTTCCCCTTGATCAAGGGAAGTTACTCTTAAGAGACCCGATCTAGGCAAGACTGGCCAACTAGAAAACAGACGTTCCAGAAAAAAAGACACTTTGCTTTACTACAGCTGCAACGATGGACAGAATTGTCTTGTGTTTGATGTCTTTTCGAATCAGGTTTCAGTCAAACAAAAGTCTTCTGATTCGCTTTTCCCTCCGTCTTACTAAAATTCCAAAACCAAAACTGGTTGTGAAATTTCATTTCCATGAATTTTAAGGATTCTGATTTCCTTCATTCACACGATTTTGGTCATTTATCTAGTACTAAATTGATTGTAAAAACACAATTAAATAGTTCAGTGACAGGTAGATCATATTTGATCAAAATCCAGAAGTAATATAGCAGTGCGGTAATTGATCATCTAAGTATTTGACACTGAAAACAAAGCTTTTCAAGGAAGTGGCTAGAGGTCCAGTACTTGACCTTTAGCCTTCAAGGCTAGATGTCTGGTACCAGGCCATTAGCCAGAAAGGCTAGAAGTCAAGTACTGGATAGCTAACCCACAGAGCTAACTATTCCTACTAGGACAGGCTAGAGGTTTAGTAATAGATTATTTTCTGCCATTTTCCGTTACAAAATTCATCTAGCTATAAAATTCATGATTTGTTTCCATCAGTTAGCCATTGTGCTAAAAGGGGAACTCATCTATATGGTGATATAGTAAAATGGTGAACTTTCTCCAATATGAATAAGGTACCAATTATAATTACATAGTAGCTCCTTGTATTGAGTAAATAAACCTTGTAATGTCTTTTTGGTTGAAAATGGCTAGAGCGACCGTATTAGATAATTAAATACCACCATTAAAGGTAGACCAACCATTAAATCACAAATTATGAATTTCTTCCATCACTTGGCTACCATCTTGAAAGAGGAAATCACTGCATGTATGGTTAATCTAGGGAAATTTAATGTTAAAACAACTGCTAAATAGGGACAAATGAAACACACATTATCATTATTATGGGTTTTTTTATTTTATAAGGCGTAAAAAAGAATAGCTGTGTTTCCGCTAACATGCCCAAAAAAATTTGGTTGGTAGGTAGGAGAAACTTTTTTTATTTTTCTCCAGAAAAGAACAGCTAGGGTCGGACCTGTAATTTTATGAAAATACAGGTAATTTGTTGAGGGTCGGGTGCTTTACTTTTTTTATTTTGCATTTTTACTGATAAAAAATAGCAGAGTTCAATGTTTGAAACAGGGTCAGTCGGGTTAGCGGAAACACAGCTATATTTTTTATGCCTAATTGAAATAGTTATGCACAAAATAATTATTTCATTATTTACAATGTTGCTGGGATCCAAAGGAAAGAAAAGGAACAAAAACAGCATTTCAGCTAAAGTACTGTGTTCTTTCCAAACATACAGATTATACAGAAAATTCACTGTAAATGGTATTTATTCTATATAATCCATATGTTTTTTTTGTTGTTTTTTTTAATTTAGCATTTATTCAGTGTATTCTTACACTATGTTGTATCAGAAAGTTCTAATTACATTCCTAAACTGTATGCATAAACTAGCAGACTTAATTTTTCACCACAACCTCTATAACACAATTATAAACCACAACCTCTTTATAACACTATTGTTGGGGTCCATAGTATAAACTATGTTAGCTAAACAACTGTGTTATATCCAAACAAAAATGTATAGATTATATTGAAAAAATGACCATAAATGGTCATTTTTCAATATCATCTATACATTTTGGGGATTTATCTCTGAACAATGTTATATCTGCAGGGAAAGAGAGAAGAGGAGTATCTGAGTAAAATACCCATATGTTTTGAGCAATTACTCAATTATTTTAAAAAACTTTGGTATTGATACCCTGTTGTTTTGACAGAGTACTCAATTATTTCCAAATTCAAGGGTGAAAATTAAAGTCTCAAGGCCAGAAAAGCACATGATTACTGTTTTAAAGTTTTACCCAATTAATTTTCATTTTGCAGAGTATCTTTACTCAAACCAAAAAAATGAAAATACGATTTTACCCAATTGACTCAATTCTGGAGGGGTTAAATACCCAAATGCCCCCAAAATTATCTGTTGCTCTGTATCCAAAACCCTGTTACCAAGCCGTTTATCTAGGGGTTGTAGTGGAATCAGTGTTCAAGACTTTGACACATCACTTTTTTTCCCTTATATCTTTATTCTCTTTCTTGCAGTGATAAGTCTACAAGATGTCAAAGCGGATGTACCATCCTTGTCATAAATTGAGTGTACCATCCGCTAAAATATTCTGGTGTCGTCATTGTATGCAGATGTTTGAAGATGCTATAAGTCGCTGGAGACACAGTAGAACTTGTAAAGGATCAGCTAAAGTCAACAGAGAGAAAGATTTAAATGGTCAGGTGGGTGCACTGATTGTACAAGGGAGCCCAGAGGGGTTTCCATTAACTTTTACCACACTCTGGGCAGATGACAAATCAATATTTATGTCTCCTATCATCTGGGTGGGGAGACATATTGTTTTTCTCACTGTCTGTCCATCCATCCATCTGTCTGCCAAACTGAAAACTGTTTGAGATATTTTCATGAAACTTTACAACATGCAGGACACAAGAACCATAAATCTTGTTCACCTACATTCGGAGTTACAGTCCTTTGTATATTGTAAGTAGTTTTTCTGTCATATACTCATGTCCACCATATAACTTCATATTTGAGACATTTTCATGTCAGTTTACACAAATGTATGTGTAAAATACAAGAACCATAACGCTTGTTTACCTGCTTTGCCTTTTGAACATTGTAAATATTTTATATATCCCCTTTTTACTAGTGCTAAATTGAATCTGCTAGCTTTTTAAGCCAGAATAACTGTACAAAGGAGGGGGCATCTGTTTTCATCTAGGAAACAAATTGGCGTACAGTTGGGCAAGGCCTGCTGTCATTGCAGTAGGTAAGGGTAGAGGGGGAATGTTTTTATTTCTTCTGTTTCTTCACTTTCATTCCTTTTCCTCTTTCTCCCCTGTCCCTCTCTTTCATCTCCTCTTCTATCTCTTTTTCTCTGGGGGATGACACAAAATGACCCTCAAGAGTTTACACAGGAATTTTCCTTCCAACTTGATACTGGGGCCAGGGGCCATTGAATTTGGGGAAAAATAGTGCATAGATCAACAAAATTGGGGAAAAAATAGCACATGGATCCGCAAAATTGGGGAAACCGGGTTGAAAGAAATAAGAAACATGATAGTTCAAATTTGATCAAAGAACTTTAAAACTTGTAAAATATTTCATGGATTTAAATATTTCATGAGTAGCTTAGACAATCTGAAAAACAGAATTCTGCAAAAATAGAGATCTGTGTACTAGACTAGTGTTAGTTTGGAATGTCATTACGAGATCTGATGAATAAAACTAATAGACTAGAGTCACTTTTACTAGAGTCAGACACATAGCAGTAGACCATATCAAGAGGGTAATATATACATGTAATAATTGAAGGATATTTTTGTCAGCAGAGATCAATTTTAGCACTTGCTAACTTGCTAAATGCTGGTTAATTTCCTCAAAAAGCAAGTTGCAATTTCCATCACTTGCTAATTCTAGCAAGTTGGAAAGATTCTATTTAATTGGCTGAACATGAGGCACTGTTGCTGAAGTTTTGCAATTTCTTTTCCAATAGCAATAATGATATTTTTCTTATTTTTCCCAGAAAACAGGTTTTGACATTACATGTAATGTCAAAACCTGTTTTCTGGGAAAAATAGGAAAAATATTTTAAAATGTCTGCTGAAATTTTTACCCAGTGCTAATGTTTAAAGCCACATTTAACAGTGTTTATAAGTGTGAAAAAGCAAGTTGGCTGAAAGGTTTAGCAAGTAAAAAATAATGCCACTTGCTAATTTTAGCAAGCTGTCAAAAAAAGTTAAATTTGAACCCTGGTCAGTTCTCCATGAAAACACATGTTGTGGGTACTCATTAGATGCACCTCTGCGAGGCATTTCTAATGGGTACCCACAGCATATGTTTTTATGGAGAAATATGCAAAATTATCCCTCAATTATCACTAGATGTACACTCTTTATCTGGTCAGCTAACAAAGTCTAAGTCTTGTACATGGTTATCCGCAATCCACACTGTATTCTAGTCTGCCATGAAGTCATGTGTGAATCTTGAGGACTTTGTATAACTATGATACTTCATTGAGTCACTGCGTTCTATCCTTTCAAGTAATATTGGTTGTTGTGCAACACTTTTGGTTCATCAAAGTGAAAAAGAAAGTAGGAAATCCGATTCCAATCGGAAATTCACTGTCGGCTTTTCTGATTTGATGAAATTTGTATGGAAGGCGGTTTTGCAATGGAGTGCTCGATAAAATGGGCAACATATCTAAAAATAGGACCCATGTGCTTTCATTTCTTTAAAAAATCGTCATCTACGCAGATTCTAACGACAGCTAGCACATGCCCAACACGCACCTATGAGTAGCATTAGAAAGAGGTACACAAAGCGAAAGTTGCACAGGCAGCATGCACAGCAGATCCGAAATTATTGATGAAGGAACATGTTGTTTTCCTTTTGAGAGGAAGGCTTCCTGCGTGGCGGTTTTTCTCGCATGTTTCTGCAAACCTAAAAGTGGGATTCTCATCCAGTTTTGGTATTTTTTTAGCTGAAAATTGGGAAAATTCACCTTTTTTTTCAATTGGGAAAAGGGCCGATTAGCTGCCCCAAATTCAGCCTAGGAAAATCCCTGTTACATGTTGTCAGACCCCAACACAATCAGTCAGATCTTATATATATTTATCTTTTTTTTTTTTTCAGAAAACACGATTTGACATTTCATGCAAATTTTCTCCTGTTTCCTGGAAAAAAAACAGAGCAACAGATAATTTCTTACACATGTGGGTATTGTACCCCTCATTATTCAATTAATTGGGTAAAATCATCTTATTTTCAGTTTTTGAGCTGAGTAATTTTACCGCACAGAATTTAAAAAAAAAAATGGGTGAATTTTCAAAAATGAACAAAAAAGCACTAAAATAGACAAAAAATCAAAGACCAAGTGCAAATATCCATTTTTTAGACGGGTTTTTAAAAAATCCGTCCTGTAAAATAGCAATGTCCAGGCAGGCGTCGGACGGGCTGGCATCGGGTGTCGTCCGAGGTTTAACTTTTGGTTAACCTTTTTTTCAAAGTTATAAGTTACCTTTATTCTTCGATGGATTTCATTCATATTTGGTAGGGATGAACAGGAGGACCAGTAGATGTTTCACATACAAAAGAGACAACTCTTACTTCCTTCATTATTTAAAAAAGCCGTCCATAATGCCATTAGGCATTATTTCTTGTTAATAAGTTTAATTCATCTAAATAATTTGAAACAACTAAATATTTAAACTTAATAATCTCAACAAAGTAACTACAGCCAATGACCTGTAACTTGTGGTTTCGGTAATTGATTTTTATATAATACAGCGTGGAACCAGAAGTCTCAAGTCACGGGACACAGTCATATTTTAATCTATACTTATTTAAACCATATATTCCAAGTGGATTCTTCTACCAAAAGCTTTGGAAAGGTCCATTTGAAAATTGATGGGTGTCTTCTTTTTTATTTTATTACTTTTTTTTTTACTGTATTTGAATTAAACAGTGTAGAACTTGGTCAGATTCTGCATTTCGCTGCATCTGATCTGGGTCTACACTGTTTGCATATGTCACTTTTATGGGATACTAGGCATAAATAAGTCAAATATTTGTACAGAAAATGTCCTTTCCAACACGTTTATTGAATCCTATGCTTGGCTTAAATTTTGCTTTTTATGCAGTTGTTTCTTAAAATACATGTACTTAATGGAATAGCAAACAGTGTAGTCCCTGATCAGATGGCTCCTCCAGGAGCCGTCTGATCTGGGTCTGCACTGTTTGCAAATGCCATTTTAACAGCACTTTTTGTGTACAAAGTTTTAGGACATTTACTATTCTAAAAGGCTGACTAACTCGGCCATGCAGTCAGTTTTCTTACATACATGAAAATAATTTTTCAGGTTATTCAACTGTATGTGAAACCTGACAAAGTGTCTTATAGAGATAACATTATCCCTGGACAACACATAGTGAATTATAAACCTCACGTGAAAAAAAATAGTGCTGAACTCAAGTGTTTGATTTGTCAGAGTAGATTTCTTTCATTGGATGACATTCGAGAACACGTGAAATACCCTTGTCGAAGATCAAACAGTAATCGTCTGCCAGAATCGGCTGAATGTGAAGCTGTAGGATCTGATTTGGATGACATTGAAGATCCCACGTTAATAAAGATCCGTCGAGTTGAGCACACTCAGAACAGTGAACCTGTACCTGCTTCTGGCACAGGATTGTCCGTGCTCGCTGAAGCCTCAAAACATATTGAATCTTTATTGAGTTACAATAATAGTTTACAGAATAATTTAGGAAGGCATCTGAATGACTCCGGTCTACAGCCTGTAACAGTTATACCAGAGTTGTCATCTCTCCCTTTGGGTGAGGAGCTCGTGGTGGAATCAAAAGGACTGACAACTTTGCCATATTCATTTGGCATCAATTCATCGTAAGTAAAAAGACAAAGCTCTAGTTAAGAGGGAGTTTCAGGTAAGGCCAAAAAAAAAGATATGTGTGTTTCAGGTTACATGGAATTTTATATAGGGACGGTAGTTCGGAAAATATTTTTATTTTGTTAAAAGTATTTATATGGGGTTAATAGGAAAACAACATGGCCGAACAGGGAAATCCCCACAAAATCCTTAAGAAACTTTAGGGTTGGTGGTGAAAAATTAGGCACAGCCGGGTAACCTGAAACACACACTTTTTTATTTTAGGCCTAAATATTTTTCTTATTTCTCTATGAAAACATATGTTGTGGGTACTGGTTTGAAGCACCTCACCGAGGCGCTTCAAATGAGTACCCACAACATGTTTTCATGGAGAAATAAGAAAAAAAATAATACTTTTTGAAAAAACACCTTACCTAGTGCTATAAAAAGTGGCTCATTAATTTTATTCAGGTTCATGTAATGTCACCTAAGGCTGGCTAATTAGAGCTGAAAAGGTATTCGATTATCAGTCCTGCCATTGTGATCGATAATAGATTAGCAATCACTGAAGATTTTGTCATAATTTTACCTGTCTGAGCATGACTCTTACCATTTATTATACTTTACTGTATGTATTTGGTCAGACAGGTGTGAGCAAACATTGTAAACCCAGGTGAGACGCCGCAAAATGCGACGTCTGACCTGGGTCTACACTGTTTGCCACTCATCCAGCTATTTTCAGACACAACATCGGTTAGTAAATTGTACTTGGTCAAATTTCAGATAAAGTATGCTGAGGAGTTGAGGTGTCTGAATACTAAGGATAAATATGGTAAAGTAACAGACACAGAAATCAGTTGATCGATTATTAGCAAATCTGTAATGATTATCATTTTTGAGGAATTTATCGATCAATTAATCAATTATCCGATTAATTGTGCCAGCCTTAAAGTCACCTTATGTAAGAATTTAAAGGGAGTAACACACCTTGTGGAGTTTCTGCCATTTCTGCAAGGGAAATCACTTTAGGGACTTCCTGTTTGCACTTTTGGACACCAGACCTTTGCCGAAAAGGAGCATTCTTTCTTTTTAGAGTGACCTCTTTTCACATAAACTTTATGACAAATCAATAACTTTATCGTACAATGTATATTCTTTGGGAAGTCTGTCTCAGGGTGTTTACAGTATTTACTGACACTAAAGATCAGACCAAATGCAACCAGCTTTGGTGGCTCAGTCGGATCTGCATATCTGGCTAGTGATCAGGAGATTATCTTTGATCTTTTGATCTTTGATGTTTGATCCCAGCTGTCTGGCAGCATTCTTCTGTGGTGATCAATCATGAGAAATATTTTCTACAGTTTTCTCTTCCTTCTGCTGAATCAAGAAGGACAGTTGTCAGATTCTAATGAAAGAATGTGCACAAATACTGGTTAACCGCTTGGAAGACTAACCCTGACCAGAAAAAGGGTGGTTGGGTAAACTGCCCAGCTCCACATGACCTTAATGGGCTCACTGGACCGTAAGACCTCAACTAAAAAAAAAAAAAAAAAGCAACAGCAAAAGACTTGAAGTCCAATGGCTCATTTGAAAGTACATCCTGTCATCTATGGCTGGCTAATCAGAGCTGAAAAGATAATCGATTATCCTGCCATTGTGATCGATAATCGATTAGTATTCACTGAAGATTTGGTAATAATTTTATCTGTCTGAGCATGACTCTTAATATTTGTTATACTTCATTGTATGTATTCTGTCAGACAGGCCTGAGCAAACAGTGTAGACCCAGATGAGATGTCACAAATGCAGCATCTCATCAGGGTCTACACTATTTGCCACTCATCCAGCTATTTTGGACACAACAGTGGGTAGTAAATTGTACTTTTTTCAAAGTTTAGATAAAGTATGGTAAGGAGTTGAGGTGTCTAAATACTAAGGATAAATACGGTAAAGTAACAGACACAGAAATCAAATGATCATTTATTAGCAAACCTGTACTGACATTCATTTTTGTGGAATTTATCAATCAATTAATCAATTATCCAGTAAATTGTGCCAGCCTTACTGTCATCTGTCCCCCAGCAGGGTCACTTCGAAGACTAAATTTGGTACTAGGGCAGCTCCTTTGCTTGGCGTTCAGCATAAGGAAGAAAGGCTAGGACTGGTCATATCAATGTCAGTATAATCATTGACTCATTTACATGATACATGTACATATGTACTACCACCAGTCACATTGATAACATTAATAGCCCTTGATAAGGTGCTTTTTTTTTTTTTTTTTTTTCAACAAAAAAGTGTCTATATTATTCTTTTTTATCTATGAAAACATACATGCTGTGGGTACTCATTGAAAGGGCCCCGCCAAGCACTTCTGATGAGTACCCACAACATGTTTGTGTCAAGATCTAAGAAAACTGACGAAAATATGTTGTGGGTACTCATAGACATAAGAAGTGACTCTGTGAGATGAGGAGTACCCACAACATATGAAATTGTTAAGAAATAAGATAACTACGTGTATTTACTGATACCTAGTCTTATCTAGACCTATGTATAGTATCAATTTGTCTGGACATAGATGGCACTATAAATGGGGATGACTTCCCTCACATCCAGACTCAGACACAAAGATTTTTGACAGAGCATTAAACCTCAACTCAGTTAGTCAAGCAATGCACTAAAGATTAAACTTGTTGTATTTATAGGTCAGAAGAAAAGGGTAGAGCTGAGCCCCCACCGCTGGTTAAACATCAGACAGGGTAAGTGGAAGCTTAACACTTGTCATGCTGAATAAATTAAGATGCCACGCCCACTTCTAATTTCCAGCTAATCAGATTACTTGATCCGGGTTTTTGATAGAAATTCACATATTTAATGACAAACAGTGCAGATCTAGATCAGTTGGCTTCTTCAGAAGCCAACTGATCTATATCTCCACTGTTTGCTAAAACAGAGCATGTCGTGCTCAGCAAGAGAAGGGTTAAAGGTCATAGGCTGCTAAAGCCAGGAAGACACCGAATGGGTTCCATAAAAACATAGTTCCACAGTAAAGCTGGTGCCAGAGTTGATCTGAATGTATATTTAAGGCAATTCTGCAATACTAAATACCTATAGGAAAATTTGTAAGTCCTGGGTCCATAGGTCTAGATAAGAATGAATATCAGGTAAATATTTCTCTTATTTTTCCATGAAAACATTTGTTGTTGTACTCATTAGAAGCGCCTTAGAAGGGCCTCAGACAGGCGCTTCTAATGATTACCCACCACATGTTTTCATAGAGAAATAAGAAAAATACCAATATACTTTTGGATTAAAAAAAAAAGCATCTTGTCAAGAGTTATGAGCCTGTGTTGTTGCTTTGACAATAAAAGTAAAACCACCTGGTGCACAGATTACCCTTGCACTGGCTGTGACCTCAGGAAATCTGGTATTAGCCTCTCTTTCATCTGTGGTAGCATTAGTAATGAAAAAACTAGAACTTGTTACACAAGTGTCAGGATAATGTGACTGGTTGTATATCATGTCATTGTATCTTGAGACGTGATACTGCAGTGAGGCGGCATAGTATAAGGGCATCTTTTCCTGCCATCACATCCACCTAACTGAAAGATTGTTGACAGTGACGTTTCAGCCTCAACTTGGAGTGGTTGGGTGTGGCGAAGGTGTTGGGTATCTTATGTTGCCAGGCCATCCAACTGATACTGGCTTACAGTTGGGCAAGGCCTGCTATCCTTGCAGCAGGTAAGGGAGAGGGGGAATGTTTTTATTTCTTCTGTTTCTTCACTTTCATTCCTGTTCCTCTTCCCATTCCCTCTTTTTCATCCTCTACTATCTCTTCTGTCTCTTTTCTCTCTTTCTCTGGGAGACGACACAAAATGTCCCACAAGGGTTGATGTGTCATTAAACCCCAACACAATCAATTCAACCTCAACTACAAATCAGCATGCACATCCATTTAGTCTGATCAGTCTTCTCCCCCTTCCGCTGATTCAAGAAGGGCAGTTGTCAATTTCTAGCAAAAATACTGGTTGATCCCTTAGAGGACTAAGTCTGCCCAGGAAAAGTGTGGTTAGATAAACTGACTGGCTAGACATGACCTTAGTAGTGTTGACTTGGCCGTTAAATTCTCAACCCAACCAATAAAGTCTTAGTTGTCTGCCTGAAGAAACTTTGCATCCTCTGCTGTCCAAAATGCTCCTAAAGCCGAGTGGTTAGCACTCCAGACTTCGTATCACAAGGTCCCAGGTTCAAATCTCGCTAGTGGAGGAATTAAACTCATGACTGTATGGGGCTTCATTGCACGGAGCCTTTCATTGTCATCCTTCCATTGTTTCGATATGACTTAGATAATGTTGGAAGGGACATAAAACACAGAACCATCATCATCTAAAATGCGGCGGATGAAGATTTTGATCAGACTGGAATGTTTTCTGACATTGTGGCTCAAAATATTGGTTACATGATAACACATAACCTACCAAGTTGTTTCCTATTTGGAAGTTTTCACAGGCAAGGACCTAGTACTCACCATTTGAACTACCATATTTTCCCCTGGAAGTATTAGGACTGAAAGGTTTGAGCAAACTGTAGACCCAGATCAGATGCTGCAGAATGCAACTTCTGTTCAAGGTCTTTACGTTCAAGGTGTTTTTACGCTGCTTACTCAAGCATATTGGTCCCAGTACCAGTCTGTCTGTTTTGTGTAGTTGTCATCAAAGCTCCAGATAAGAGACGTACCATGAATTCACAGGAAGAAAGGGGTAGATTGCATTTTTTTCCTTTTCTTCAGACAATGCTTTGTTCATGTGGAAAACTGTTGTCAGAGTCCCCTTGCTTATTCAGTATGTTTATTGCCTGTATCAGCTGATTATTTCTCTCAAATTGAACACACAAGTGCCACAATCTTTCACACAGGCTCTTGCGACCTTCCATTGCTCGATTTCAGTTATTTTACAACCAGTTCCACTTTTTATTGATGATTACAGTAAATCACAAATTTATAATGGTTTGATTGTCAAAATTTGATAAGCGGTACCGGTTTCAAAAATAACAAAGAGGATGGACATTCCTATGAACTGACCGGTTTTGTTTCTGTATCAGGACAGATATATTGGGCTACGTAATCATTGGAAGATTCATTGACAGCAGGGTATTAAACTACACACAGTTGTTCTTTGAATTGTCAATCAAAAATAAAGCAAAACCAGTTTCATAAAAAATCTTGATCTTAGTACCATCTTTTCTATGTAACAAATCTAAAATGTTTGCATGTATTGCAAATTATGAAGAGTAAATCTGTCTGCAGATGGCTTGACAAGCATTTGCCAGGTCACTTTCTTCCAAACTAACGACAAAATAGATTGTTTTGAAATTCTTTGTCCACATACCTGAACAATTTTTTCCTTATGTCACCAATTGAAACTGACTGTTTTCCTCGAACTAAAAAGTCAACATATTTCGCAACTTCGGACTGCACCTTGGATTTTCTGCCAATATTTCTGCTAACCTGAATAACAGAGATTTATTTGATGAAGTTTCGTCAGAAATCAATAACATGATGATTCAATGATAATTGCATTTAAATGGCGTATTTACCCATGTAAAAACACATGCCAGCACAGAACTCAATATTCCTATGTATAACACACAATACTTTTCAGTACATTGTAGACTACATTCTGAGATGCAAAATGCATCATATTTCACTTGAAGATGGTCAGTCTCTCGACTGGGTACAAGCTTAAATGGACAATCTATGACCGGATATAAGTTGGTTGGGTTCAACATGATACATTTTAATTTAGAAAGAAGAACAATATCATAGCTCTTGATAAGATGCTTTTTTCCAATCCAAAAGCATCGATATTTTTCTTATTTCTCCACGAAAACATGTTGTGGGTACACATAATAAGCACCTCGGTGAGGTGCTTCTAATGAGTACTCACTATGCTATCGTGGAGAAATAAGAAAAATATTTACCTTATACCCACTCTTTTGTAGACCTATGAATATATATTTGAATACTCATGTAATATAGGGCTATGGCTGTATTGCTCCAGATGAGGTGTACTTATCAAAAGTCTGTTGATATTTTTTTTATTTTTTTTTTTCCACAAAAACATTCTGACATGTGCATCCAAGGAAAACTCAAATCAGCCTGTGCTTTGCCTCCTTGGCAATCCAGAATACACCTGGTGAAGATTCTGATCAGAGTGCGTGATGCACAGGCTAATCTAAATCTTTGCTAGGCACACGTCTGAATGTATGTTTTCTGAATTTGAGACTCATATATGTTATGGGCAAACCTTGATAAAGTGCTTTTTTGAACCAAAAAGTGTCTATATTTTTCTTATTCCTCTATGAAAACATATGTGTATATGCTTCTAATGAGTACCCACAACATATTTTTTTATCGTGAAATAAGAAAAAGATATTCACCTGATACCCACTCTAAGGCTAAATAAAAAAAAATATGTGTGTTTAGGGTAACCCTACCTTACCTAATTTTACTGGTGAAACCTTGAAATTTTTTCATGTTTTCTCAAAAAATAGATGTTACTGAGTGAAAATATTTATGCTTAAAATTCTGACAAGTAAGTATGAGCAAACATTGAAGATCCTGATCAAACTGCTCCTATAGGAGCAGTTTGATCAGGGTTTACACTTTTTGCCATTTTATCAGTACTTTTAGATACATCTGATGACAGTCAGACTTGGTAAACTTTTAAATGAATTGTGATGCTAAGTCCAAATATACAATGTATCTGGTAATTATGGTATAATTCTACATAAAAAAAAAATGTCAAAAAAAACAACAAAAAAAACCCCACCTACCCCACCTATTTATTTCTAACATGTTACCCTAAACAAAGATATTTTGTTAATTTGGCCTTATCTAGACCTATGTATTGGTACTTTTTAGAAATGCCTCGCCTCACCAAGAAGAAATAAGGAAGATATTTATCCAGACACTCCTCTTATCTAAAGCTATTTATGATGTACATTTTAGATCAGAAGTTAATCCTAAACCAGTGGAACCGACAGTGATTGTGTTTCAACAAGAGGACTGTCAGGCATTGCCAGCAGAATTCATCGGCTCTGAGGCAGTACAGCATTACATAAAGGAGACTGCAGCTTCCCTTCCTGCTGGTATGTTTCATTTAGCTGCGGACATTTTTTTCTCCCTTCGGCTGATTTAAGAAGGGCAGTTGTTTCTGGCCAAAGAATGACTCAGTGCACAAGTACTGGTTAACCGCTTAGAGGACTAAGCTTGCCCAGGAAAAGTGTGTAGGTAAGCTGACCGACTGAACATGACTTTAATATTATTGAATGGGCAGTTAAACTCCAAACCAACCAACAGATAGCCTATGGAGTCATTGTGGGGACTCATTAGAAGCACTTCTAATGAGTACCTACGTTTTCATGGAGAAATAATAATGTTTATCAGCAGAGCAGTTAAAGGCTCCATATACATGCATGCTGCTGAAAAGTCATGTAGCTTTCATGGTCCAGGCTCAGATGCTTACTTGCTGGACTTGCATTGTGGATTTAGGTGTTTAACAGAAAAATAAAGAAAAAGATGCCCAGGTAAAGCCACAGTCAAATGTCACAGGTATCAAGAGGAAGAGTACATCCTCTTTATAACATGATTCATTATAGCACGGTTTTGGATATAAGACAGTTTAAAGACGGACCCCCAAAATGTTGCATCCAAACCAAACTCTATAGGTTATATAGGAAAATGACCATGTATGTTGTTTGGATACAATCATACAACAGGGCTATTTAATGCTTAGCACTCTGGGTAAAATTTTCAGCAGACGACATTTTGAAATATGTCTTCGTATTTTTTCCAGGACCAGGTTTTGACATCTCATGCAAATTGTTGCATGAAATGTCAAATCCTGTTTTCTGGGAAAAATAAGAAAAATATCATCAATTTGTCGTCTGCTGAAAATGCCCAGAGAGTGGTAAAGGTTAATTGACATGGTATTGGCTTTGGAGCCCAGCAATAAAGTTATATAAAGAGGTTTCAGTGTACCGAAACATAACAGGTACAAAAAGCCACAAGAAACAATTTTACAAGCTTCCACTTCCTCCCAAGAGGAGGTAACAATGCAAAAAGTAACCACAACTTCTGACAACATCTTACAAAACTGTACAAAAATCAGAGAATGCTTACAGTTAAGGAATATAGCTTGCTGGATAATAATTTCAGCAGACAATATTTTGAAACATTTTTTTTATTCTCCCAGAAAATAGGCTTTAACGTTTCAAAAACCTATTTTATGGGAAAAAATAAGAAAAAATATCATCAGTTTGTCATCTACTGAATTAGCCCAGTGGGTGCTAAATGTTAAACATTCTTTTCTGTATAATTATTCTTAACCTTAGTCCTGCTGAACCCGGATATACCCTGCTTTTGCAAACAGTGTAGAGCCAGATCAGTTGGCTTCTCAAGAAGCTAACTGATCTGGATCTGCACTGTTTGTCATTAAGTATGTGAATTTGTATCAGCAATCTGGATCAATCTGGATCAAGTAATCTGATTGGCTGATAATTAGAAGTGGGCATGGCATCTTAACTTATTCAGCATGACAAGGGTTATAACTTCAAAACTAAGAAGTATATGTCATAGCTTCAGATAAGGTACTTTTTTTTTCAACCAAAAATTGTTTGTATTTTTAGCTCACCTGAACCGATTAGGCTCTTAGTGAGCTTACAGTATAGGCATGTATATGTCGTTTTGTCTGTCTGCCCATAAACATTTTTAAATTACTTCATATCTGAAGCTGTCAAGCCAATTCTTCCCATATTTCATGGTTGAATTTGATAGGTTGCCAAGGCAAACAAAAATTGTGAAAAAATTTACTCCTCAGAAGCTGTAAGCAGGCTGAAGCTGAAACTATGCAGAATAATTAAAAATATTAAAAGATTTTACAGCAGTTCACTCAGGTGAGCATTGTGGCCCTTGGGCCTCATTCTTATTTCTTCACAAAAAGGTGTGTCATAGATACTCATTAGAGGTGCCTCCATGAGGCACTTCTACTGAGTTCCCACAACATACCTTTTCCCTGAGAAATAGGAAAAATATTTACCTGATACCCTCTCTTATCTGGAGCTATGTACTTGCATGACTGTATGGTTGATTTATTTCTTCCAAATTTTTATTCTGTGCAGGACAAGTGTTACAAGTTCAACTTGGAGAGAATTTTGTACAGAATTACATAACAACAAACGCTGGTGGAGAGGTATTACCAGTTGAGGTAATACCTAGCATTAAATTGACCCCAGAGGCAGAAGGTGTTCAGGTAATACCAAGAGGGAAAAATACATGAGAGCATACCTCTAGATAAGAAGGGGTATCCACATGATATATTTTTAGCTCACCTGAGCTTTCAGGGCTATAGATGAGCTTATAGTATAGGCAGACCGTGGTCATCCACACTCTTCAAAAGTCTTCCCCTCAGAAACCACTGGGTCACTCAAAAGTCAATTTTCAAATAGAGCCTTCACAAGCCGGGGCGGGGATGGGGGGGGGTTGGTTTGCCACATCTTTGTTACACTGTCAAGATGGCCGCCATTTCCATATATGGTAAAAACCCTTTGAAAATTCTCCGTAACCAAAGGGCCAGTGGCCCTAGAACTTGGTATGCAGCATTGGGGACATGGACCAAGAAGAGCAGTTGTCAGTTTCTGGTGAAAGAATGTGCACAGTACTGGGCCCAGTTGTTCAAAGCTAACGACATCGTTAGTTAACGATTCGTTAAAATTTACATAGAGTGATACGCAAATATGCTGAAATTTTTTGCTGAAAAAATGTGAGTAGCTTTTGCAGTGCAAAAGCTACTCACATTTTTTCAGCAAAAAATATCAGAAAATTGTATATTGAATCTGCTAAAACAGTTAACGAAATGACCCTTAACGAGCTCGTTAAGCTAAATACGCTTTGAACAACCGGGCCCTGATGAACTGCTTAGAGGACTAGGCCTGCTCAGTAAAAGTGGTTAGGTAAACTGATCCTGCTAGACATGACCCCATTGGGTTGACTGGGCCATAAAACCTTAAAATATAAACAAACAAATAAAGTTTGAAAAAATGATAACGTTGGTTGGTCTTAACCTCTTTTATGGAAAGGTCTATTTTTTTTACATACACTTATAGGCAGAACTTTATAAATCTTCTTGTCTGAAACTAGAAGGCCCAGGCCTTTGATATTTGGTATGTAGCTTCATCTTATGGATTTCTACCAAGATTGTTCAAATTATATTGCTGGGGTCAAAAATGGCCCAACTCCAGAGGTCACTTGTTTTAAACAGACTCAGAGAAGGAAAAACAATAAAAGAATCTTGTAGTCTAAAACTAAAAGGCCCAAGGCTTTGATATTTAGTATGTAACTTTATCTAATGGGCCTCTACCAAGATTGTTCAAATTACAGCCCTGGGTGGAAAAATGTCCCCACCCCAGGGATCACTCATTTTACATAGACTCATAAAGGGAAAACAAAAAAGAAAAATCTTATTGTCTGAAACTAGAAGGCCCAGGCCTTTGATTTTTAGCTCACCTGAGCTGTACTCAGGATGAGCTATAGTGATCACTTTTGGTCCTTCAACATTTTCAAACGACTTCTCCTCTGAAGCCCCTGAGCCAATTTTGCTCAAATTTCATATGGAGCCTCCTTAGGTTGGGGGAACGAAAGATTGCTAAAATGGTTGTGGTCCGTTGACCAAGATGACTGCCATGCCCATATATGGTAAAAAACCTTTAAAAATCTTTTCTCCAGAACCGAGGATGCCTTAAGGCTGAATCTTTGCATAAATTATCTGGGATAGGAGCTCTACCAGAATTGCTAAAATAATGGTTGTATGTTGACATTTGACCTTTTTATGGCAAGGTCAAGTTTGCTTCCCTATGCATTTGTTTGGGAAAAATGTTCAGAATTTCAAACGACCTCCTCTGGAGCCTCTGAGCCAATGTTGCTCATATTTCATTTGTAGCCTCCCTGGGGCAGGGAAATGAAAGCTTGCTAAAATGATTGCTGTCCATTGACCAAGATGGCTGCCATGCCCATATATGGTAAAAGCCTTTAAAAATCTTCTCCAAAACCGAGGATGCCTTGTGGCTGAATCTTTGCGTATATCATCGGGGATGGGAGGTCTGCCAAAGTTGCTGAAATAATGGTCGTACATTGACATTTGATTTTTTTACGGCAAGGTCAAGTTTGCTTCCCTATGCATCTGTATGGGAAAAATGTTCCGAATTTCAAACGACTTCTCCTGGAGCCTCTGGGCCAATGTTGCTCAAATTTCATTTGGAGCCTCCCTGGGCAGGGGAATGAAAGCTTGCTAAAATGGTTGCCGTCCATTGACCAAGATGGCTGCCATGCCCATATATAGTAAAAACCTTTAAAAATCTTCTTCTCCAGAACCGAGGATGCCTTGTGGCTGAATCTTTGCAGAAATGATCTGGGACGGGAGGTCTACAGAAATAGCTAAAGTAATGGTTGTTCATTGACATTTGCCCTTTTTACAGCAAGATCCAGTTTGCTTCCCTATGCATTTGTATGGGAAAAATGTTGAGAATTTCAAATGACTTCTCCTCTGAAGCCTCTTGGCCAATGTTGCTCAAATTTCATTTGGAGCCTCCCTGGGGCAAGGGAATGAAAGATTGCTAAAATGGTTGCGGTCCATTGACCAAGGTGGCCACCATGCCCATATATGTTAAAAACCTTAAAATGTTCTTCTCCAGAACTGAATATGCCTTATGGCTGAATCTTTGCAGAAATGATCAGGGACGGGAGGTCTACCAAAGTTGCTAATATAATGGTCATACATTGACATTTGACCTTCTTATGGCGAGGTCACGTTTACTTCTCTACACATGTGTATTGGAAAAATGTTGAGAATTTCAAACGACTTCACCTCTGGAGCCTCTGGGCCAGTGTTGCTTGAATTTTATTTGGAGCCTCCCTAGAGCAGGGGAATGAAAGATACCTAAAACAGTTGCCGTCCATTGACCAAGATGGCTGCCATGCCCTTATATGGTTAAAACCTTTAAAAATCTACTTCTCCAGAACCGCAGATGCCTTTTGGCTGAATCTTTGCTCAAATCGTCAGGGACGGGAGGTCTACCAAAGTTACTGAAATGATGGACGTACATTGACATTTGACCTTTTTACGGCAAGGTCAAGTTTGCTTCTGTATGCATTTGTATGGGCCCCATACATTTGTATGGAAAAAATGTTGATAATTTCAAATGACTTCTGCTCTGAAGCCTCTGGGCCAATGTTGCTCAAATTTCATGTGGAGCCTCCTTGGGGCAGGAGAATGAAAGATTGCTAAAATGGGCATGGTCCATTGATCAAAATGGCTGCCATGCCCATATATGGTAAAAACCTTTAAAAATCTTCTTCTCCAGAACCAAATAAGCCCCGGGCCCTAATCTTTGCACAAATTATGGGGGACATGAGATCTACCAAAATTGCTAAAATGATTGTCCTATGTTGACGTTTGACCTTTTTACGGCAAGATCAAATTTGTTTCCCCATGCATTTGTATAGGCCATATACATTTATATTGGAGGTATCGACGTGACATGTAGATCAGCAGTAGCTAAAATTGTTCTGATTGGAAATCTAAGATGTCCACCATCTTGTTTATGTTTATTATATTTCCCTGCCACTGTGCTGTTTACATGTATAAAATCATGATTCTTCAGAAACCACTTGGCCAATTTCCACCAAATTTCCCATTGATCCTACTGTTGAAATGTGATTGATAGTTTGTTCAAATGATCACACTCCATTGACTGTCAGGCCCATATATTCTTCTTCAAAACTAAACTGCTCAAATGATGTTCTTTTCATTAGTTGGAATGATAGGATTGGAAAAATGTTGCATAACATCTGCATATATGTCACTCAGGTGAGCCCGTGGGCCTGTTGTTGTTATGTAGCTTTATCTTGTGGACCTCTACCAAGATTATTCTAATTATGATCCTGGGGTCAAAAATGGCCCAACTCCGGGGTTCACTTGTTCCACATAGACTCATATAGAAAAAAAACTTTTCTTTTTTTGTGAAACTAGAAGATCCAGGCATTTGATGTTCACTATATAGCTTTATCTAATGAACTATCAAGATTGTTCAGATAAAAGCTTGGGGTGAAAAATGGCCCTACCATGGGGGTCATTTGTTTTACATAGACTCATATAGGGAAAAACTTAAAATCTTCTTGTGTGAAACTAGAAGGCCCAGGCCTTTGATATTTTGTATGTAGCTTTATCTAGTAGACCTCTATCAAGATTATTCTTATTATAGCCTGGGGTCAAAATAGCCTAACTCTTGGGGCCAGTAGTTTTATTTAGGCTCATATTTATATGGAAAAACTTTAAAAATCTTCTTGTCTGAAACTAGAAGGCCCAGGCCTTTGATATTTGGTATGTAGCTTCAGCTTTAGGGTCTTTAACAAGATAGTTCAAATTATTGCCCTTGGGTCAAAATGGACCCGACAGAGAGGTCACTTATCTTGCATACATACACTCGTATGGTGAAAAACTTAAAAAATCTTCTTGTGTGAAATTAGAAGGCATATGCCTTTGACAGTTAGTACATAATTGTATCTTGTGGACCTCTACCAAGATTGTTCACATTATAGCCCTGGGGCCAAAAATGGCCCCATCCCAGGGGTGATTTGTTTTTCATAGACTTATGTGGGGAATTCTTCTGTGAAATTAGATTGATTGATTGATTGATTGTGTCGGGGTTTAACAACACGTCAACCCTTGTGGGTCATTTTGTGTCATCTCCCAGAGAAAGGGAGAAAAGAAATAGAAGAGATAGTAGAAAAGATGAAAGAGAGGGACAGGGAAGAAAGAGAAACAGGAATGAAAGTGAAGAAACAGAAGAAATAAAAAACATTCCCCCCTCTACCCTTACCTGCTACAAGGATAGCAGGCCTTGCCCAACTGTAAGCCAGTATCAGTTGAATGCCCCAGTGATGTAAGATACACGACACCTTCGCACCACCTGACCACCCCCATGTGAAACTAGAAGGCCAAGATCTTTGTTATTTGGTATGTAGCTTCATCAAAGCCATATTTTATGTCAAGTGTCTGTTTTGCCAAATTGATTAAAGCTAAATTTTGTACTAAGTTACCGTAGGATATAGAGGCCAAAGTTTTTTTCAAATTGTACTGGCTACCATACCCATGTTCATTCTTTGAAAAATGTTACCATAAGTTTGCTCAGAACAAATAGTCACAGGAGAGCTACAGGATCTTTGGTCCACTGGTTCTTATTTCTCCACAAAAAAAAATGTTGTGGGTACTCAGTATAAGCGCCTCGGTGAGGTGCCAGATAAGGTGCTTTTTTCATCCAAAAAATGTTGATACCTTTCTTCTTTCTCAATGAAAACATATGTTGCGGGTACTCGTTAGAAGCGCCTCACCAAGGCACTTCAAATGAATACCCGCAACATATGTTTTCATTGAGAAATAAGAAAATAATTATGTGGATACCCCCTCTTATCTGTAGCTATGGAGGTGCTCTTAATGAGTATCCATATCGTAAGTTTCATGGAGAAATAAGAAAAATATCAATAATGTTTTTCAACTAAACATTATTGCTATTTTGTTTGTTTTGTAACCTGGAGCAATGCATGAGATTCATTGGGATATTGTGTGTATCCATGAAATAATTGGGCCACGTCAAGCAAAAAAGTGCCTTTGAGTGTGCGCAAAATATGTGGATTCACACCATCCTGCGTATGTGCAAGGTATCCAGCATTTGCTCTCCATTGATAAATTCTTTAGATTCCAATGATTCTGTTAGTGGACACGGTAGGCCCTGATTAGACTGCGCTTGTGCACAGGCTGATATCTGGGCCTGCACTGTCTGTATATGCCTGAAGAGGCATTTTTGCTTGGCGTGGCCCAGTTGTTAGGGCTGTCGTGGGGAAATCTGTAGAGGGTGGAGGAAGGCACTTTGCTTTTTAGATAACCTGTGACTTAAAAACATTTTCTACTCATATAGCCTGAAGTCTGGGTTATTTGTAAGATTTTGTTGCACTTGCATAAGCAAGTGTTTGTGACCATTCTAGCATTTAAGTTCATTTCTGAATAACTATTGTACCTACAAAACTCTTACCTGACAATAGGCTGACATATGCTTTCTCTGATTAAACAAGGACTCAAACAATGTGACATCATTGACCATTACATGTACCTATTTTTCATGGTCTAACAACTTTGCCATTTTCTTACATCAACCCCTGTGGTTATCTCCATTTCTGATTAACTGTAACACCTACAATCATCTAACAGGGAATGTGCTTTCTCCTTTATATGGGCTTAAACACTGCAGTGTTCCTGCCTCTGGTCCCTGTCAGAGCTGTATGTGAACAAACATGAAATTTAAACGCTTGGCATGCCAGGTAAAAAAAAATCTGCAGACAACATTTTGAAATTTTCTTATATGATTTCCAGAAATTTTATAAGCTTTTGCATTTCAGTTGCAAATTGTCTCCTAACCAGTTTGTCATGTGCTGAATTTTCCCATAGAATAAAGGTTGTACAATGAAATAAGCTGTGCGGATTTTCCCAAATTACATGTGGTGCTTTCTGTCAAAGGGATTGAGAGTTTAAATGGAATGGTCATGCTGTATTTACCATGACAGCTATGTTGCTTGTATAGGTGGAAATCAAATCTGTTTAAAGTCACAATTGAAAGTAATTTTTATTTAACTTAAAACAAGGGACTGGAGTGATATAAGCACTGTCTTGGATGCAAATTTTGCACTTTGTGTAATCTGCCTTGCCCCTGGGTTACATAGCATTATCCTAGATACTCAGCGAAACAGAACCACCACGAACCTCATGTTTGTGTGTATGTTGTTTGTATGTTTTTTTTTTGTTTTTTTTTATTTATTGATTTTTTTTTTATATTTGTATCAAAATCTGCAATGTTGGTACTCACTGGAATCACCTCAGTGAAGGTGCTGGATGAATGGCAAACAGTGTAGACCCAGATTGAGAGGATGTGTTATCTTATTTGACGACAATTCTAGGATAATTTTCTCTATTTATCCATAACAACATGCATTGTTGGGTCCTCAGTAAAAGTGCCTCAGAGAGGGGCTTCTAATGTCTACCAACAGCATATGTTTGTATGGAGAAATAATAAAAATTATCCCAGAATTATCACCAAATACTCCTCCTTAACAAGTCCTCTGCCGGTCAGATTGGTCTGTAAGAGCTGTCTGAACTTGGTCTATACTGTTTGCTTGGACATCTTTCCAAATATGAAAGTCTGTCCGAGTGGTTAGCACTCCCTACTTGGGATCATAAGGTTCTGGCTAACTGGCTTTGAATCACCCTGAAAGAGGAATTCAACTCGTGATTGCACAGCACTTCATTGCAAAGCCTTCCATTATCACCCTTATTATCTCAATATGACTTAAAATGTTGAAAGGGACATAAAAACCAAAGCATCGTCTTTCCAGATATTCAGGTTAAATACTGTATATTATATTTTTAGAACAACAGTTCTGGAAGTGGACTTGTCAATTCACAAAGAATCCAGCCAACAGAAGTTGCAAGTGGGATTAAATCATACCAGCCAGACCTTATACAAAAAACTATAGCAGCAATTCCTAATTTGACAAGACCATCTCAGGCACCTACACCTGGGGCTGCTCAGAATACCTCCGTATCTGCACTTCTTAGATCTGCTTTGTCGTTACCACAGAACACATTACTAGAAGTAAGAGAAAATTCTGAAGTACCGCCTCTACAGACTTCAGTTGCAGCACTACATAATCTAGACACATCAAATCTAGATTATACAGGGCAAGTTAGTCAGAGTGTGGAGATTACGGCTGTACCAAAACAGGAGGTATCTGTACTGGAAGAGACAGTAGAAGAACACGGTTATTTCTTGCCAAGTGAACAAGAAGTACTTTTGTAAGGTGAGGAATCAAGTGACTTGTTAAGGAGGGGTATTGGTTGATAATTCACAGATAATTTTTCTATTTCTCCATAAAATATGTTGTGGGTACTCCTCAGAAGTGCCTCATATTTTCATGAAATTGAGAAAATCATCCCAGAATTATCCCAGAACCCTTCTTAATAAGTTCTTTGAGGTTTAAATAAGTTTTTAATGAGTACTTTGAAACTGGACCTTATATGTACAAACTGTAATTGTGGTAATACTGATGTTCATGGCTATTTTTGACCTGACATGAAAAATTTAAGTGTAAATACCCAGCAAGACCAGCAACATTCTTTCGTGGAGATTTGATTATGAAGTATTTTCAGCAGTCATTCTCTCCCTTCTGCTGATTCAAAAAGGGCAGTTGTCAGTTTCTGGCGAAAGAATGTGCACAATACTGTCTAACTGCTCAGAGGACTAAGCCTGCCCAGTAAATGTGTGATTAAGTAAACTGACTGCTCTTGACATGACCCCATTGGGTTGACTGGACCATAAAACCTCAACACAAACAAACAAATACCCAGAAAATGCCACAACACATGGAGCACAGCCTTCCCAAGGAAACAAAAGAAGGAGAGATTAGGAACAAATAATGACAAAACAAACACCACTATCATATTACCAGAGGGGCTGAAAAGTCAAAATTTGGTTATACAGTCAAACTTCAATGGCTCGAACATCTTTGGGACCGTGGAAATTTGTTCGTGATATGGTAGTTCGAGCCACTGAGGGTTAATTATGGCGCCAGGTCAGGTAGCAAATAGCGATGATTTAGGGAAATATGTTCAAGTTTCTACGCAATAATTGTATGTTGAGTGTACTCATTAGAATTGCCTCGATGAGGCAATTTTAATGAGTACACACAACATAAAATTTCATTATAGAATAAGAAAAGTTTCCTAAATATTTATTTTCTTGAGCTATCGGAAGAATTTCGATGGATTCAAAAACGAGTTCAAGTAAGCCATTGTAAATGAGCCATCACTGTTTGAGCTATTGAGGTTTGGTTGTATTTTTTTCCGAACTAAATTTCCCTGCATATCTGTTATCTTTACTTTCCATTATATATTTATTGCTTTTATAGGATCCATAATTCTTAAAATTATTCAGTCGTACATCATTTGAATACATTTATCAAAACTACCTAAAGTAACAAAAGATGACTGGTTATGACATCATATCATCATAATTAGATTTTTGATTAACATGCAGGTACAGGGGCAACATCCACATCAGTGGGCCCCCTTCCAGATAGCTGGCTTGCTGCATGCATGGCAGATCTCACACCTGATCTCCACATATTTCTATCATGAGAGTTGATAGCCGAGAGCTTCCACTCTCTGTAGTCCCTCTCTGTCAGCTGCTTCCATGTCATCTTGGGCCTCCTAGGCCCACGCTTTCCCTCAACCTGTAAGTGAAAGGCTGTCTTGACTGCACCATGACAGCTCAGTTTTATTGACGTATCCATCATTAGTGTTCATGTACCATATTATATGTAAGCAGACATTTTCCTGGGTCAACACTGATAAGGCTGACACGATTTATCAGATAATCGATTAATTGATCGATAAATTCCACAAAAATGACAATCATTACAGATTTGCTAATAATCAATCATTTAATTTCTGTGTGTTACTTTACCGTATTTACCCTTCGTATTCAGACATCTCATCTCCTTACCATACTTTATCTAAAATTTGAACAAGTCCAATTTACTTAATACTACCCACTGTTGTGTCTAAAATAGCTGGGTGAGTGGCAAACAGTGTAGACCCAGATGAGACGCCGCATTTGCGGCTTCTCGTCTGGGTCTATACTGTTTGCTTAGGCCTGTCTGACAAAATACATACAATAAAGTCAGGGCTCTGGAAATTTTGAAATCTGAATCGGTCCAGCCGATGACGATGACGTCATCAATGAGCCCATTTCCAAAAAAAAAATATGTGTAGGTCACCTGTCACGAAAACTAATGACAATTGGCAGTCCTATAACTCCTTTTAAATAATACACCTCAACTCCGTTATATGACGGAAGTCCGGGTACAACGAGCATGATCAAAGCTGGCGTCATCAATAAATACAGTCAGGTATGTAAAAAGAAAGAAAAAAAAAAAGAAAAAACGGTTTTGTTTTGTTATTTCCACCTCCCCAGGGTTTTCCTAAACTATTTATAAACAACTGATTCCCGTCTTGTATAAGCGCGAAGACGGCGGGAAACAGGAGAGACAGAACGAAACGACTTTCATGGACCTAATTAGGTCTAATAAAAAAGGCCTGCGCCACGGGCGGTTTTGCAGTTTTCAGTGTTTCAAGATTTAATCAGACTGCTAAAATTTTAAGCACTGACCAATCTTGCCCAGCGCAAGTGGTGCATTACTTATTTTTACTGTGAAATCTACCTTGAATTATACTTGCGTGTTACAGCAATAAACAAAAAAAAAAAAAAGAAGCAATCAATTATACCCAGATCACACGCCATTGTATTCGACATCTGATCAGGACGTACACGGTTTGGGAATTCATTTATCGAATCTGGGACCGACAAACCGTGTTGATCAAAACAAAAAAGAAGAGGAAGAAAACGGGTGCGTTCAAGCGGTGCGTTCTTTTATCACTCTCAGTAAAGCGACCATTGATCTTTTGGACACGCCGACTGCACCTGGATGTTATGCAGTCTCGGTGTATTCACACGTGTCACACAAACGGATTAATTATCAGACTACCGTTACTGATGATTCGTGTTAATCGCTTGTTTACCGCACAAAGGTCAGTGAAGTGTTGATTTTTTGACAATGTTTGGATAATGACGTAATTAATTTGTGCTGCGGGTAGTTTGCCGTTATTCAGCTGTCTCTCCAATATACATGTCAAATGACCGTTTAGAGCCTTTTAACTACCATAATACCGCATTTAAAAGGTGCGCGGACGTTGTCAGTTTGGAAAGACTTGACCGTTTGTGATTTTTTAGACATCATTGATTTGTGAAAATTGGTTGGTTTGGGAAATGTTGGACCGATTTATTAGCGTTTTGGGGTGTTTGAAATCGGTCTAGAATTCTTAATTTCGGTCCAGACCGGCTATTTTTCCCGTCCAGAGCCCTGAATAAAGTATAACGTATGACAGAGTCATGCTCATATAGATAAAATTATGATCAAATCTTCAGCGATTACTAATCGATTATCAATCACAATGGCAGGACCGATAATCGATTATCTTTTCAGCTCTGATTAGCCAGCAGCCGGCCTCGGTGGCTCAGTTGGATGCGCCGTCCGACTGGAGACCAGGAGGTCGCGGGTTCAACCCCAGCTGAGGTCGGCAACATTCTTTCGTGGAGATTGATCATGAAATATTTTCTACGGTCATCCTCTCCCTTCCGCTGATTCAAGAAGGGCAGGTGTCAGTTTCTGGCGAAAGAATGAGCACAATACTGGTTAACTGCTTAGAGGACTAAGCCTGCCCAGTAAACGTGTGGGTAGGTAAACTGACCGCGCTCGACATTACCCCATTGGGTTGACTGGGCCGTAAAACCTCAATACAAACAAATGTTCTGATTAGCCAGCCTTATTCACTGACTGTCGCATGCATTGTTTGCTATTGTATAATCCATCTTGGTAAGCGTCTGAGTGGTCAGTGGTCTGGTGGTTAGTGCTCTTCTTTTTGGATCATGTAGTACCAAGTTTGAATCATGCTAGAGACAGTTCAGAGCCTGGTTGTTCAAAGCGTCGTTAGCTTAACGAGCTCGTTAAGGGTCATTTCGTTAACTGTTCTAGTGGATTCAATACACAATATTCTGATATTTTTTGCTGGAAAAATGTGAGTAGCTTTTGCATTTTAAAAGCTACTCACAGTTTTTCAGCAAAAAATTTCAGCATATTTGCGTATCACTCGATGTAAATTTTAACGAATCGTTAACTAATGACATCGTTAGCTTTGAACAACTGGGCCCAGCTCATTAGTGTACAGCACTTCATTGCACATAGCCTTTCATTATCACCGTGGACTTCAACTCAATAAAAATCCATTGACTTTGCCTTATATATTCAGGTGACTCTCGTTATCTCAAATTCCAAGGGACTCTCTGAAATACTTCGGGATATCCGTACTTCGACGCATCAGACTTGCAGAATTGGGGGAAAAACTAATTCGATTAACCACATTTAACAAATATATGTGTAATTGGACTCTTGAAGTTAGAGATATATTGAAAATATTGTGGAAAAGAGGAGATTGGAGCAATTTCTCCTCTTTTCCACAATATTTTTTTACCTGTTGTTAGATTTTCATGTTTAAGCAGGGACAAGATTTTCACTTCGAGATAAGGGCTTATTCGAGATAAGCGAGTTCGAGATAGCCAGAGTCAACTGTATATATATTGAAGAGGATTTGATCTTTACAATTCTGAGTCAGTCTGACCTGATGTTTGACCTAAAAAACAAAGTAGGTCACAGTGACCTATATTTCCAGGTCTAGTTATTTTGCTATATATCGTAAAGGGTATTTAATGCAATAATGCCTAACTTTATGCTTATGTGTGCTTCTGACCTGAAGTTTGACCTTAAATGTAGGTAACTGTGAAAAGCAGGTTATGTATTAACTTCTTACTTTTAGATTATCCTTCAGTATCCCCCAGTGTTTAACCCCAAAATAAATGTAGGTCACCGGGACCAATATTTCACAGTCCACCAATTTTACCTTATATTTTGAAGAATGTCTGTTGTATAAACATCATTTTTTTTAGATTATGAGTTGAAATGACCAGAAGTTTGACTTAAAATAAATGTAGGTTAAAGTGACCTGTATTTTACAGTCTAGTGGTTTTGCCATTTATATCTTGAGTATTTCATGTGTAAACATCATAATTTCTGATTATTAGTCAGTACGACCCAAAATTTGACTTAAAAATAAATGTAGGTCACAGTGATCTATATTTCACAATCCAGTGATTTTGCCTTTTATCTTGAAAAGTATTTTGTGTATAAACACCATAAATTCAGATTATCCCTCGGTATCACTTGACATTTTACCTCAAAATACATTGTAAATGAAGATCACAGTGACCGATATTTCTCAGTCCAGTGATTTTACCATTTATCTTGGTGTATAAACTTCATTTATTTTTTTGGATAATGAGTGTATATGACCAGAAGTTTGACTTCAAAATCAATGTTTGTCTCACTGACCTATATTTCACAATCTACTGACTTTGTCGTATATCTTGTAGAGAATTTCATGTGTAAACATCATACATTCTGATTATAAGTAAGTATGACCAGAAGTATGAACTTAAAACAAATGTAGGTCAGAGTGATGTATATTTCACAGTTCAATGAATTTGCCATTTATCGTGAAAAGTATTTTGTGAATAAACACCATAATTTCAGATTATCCTTCAGTATCGCCTGACATTTGACCTCAAAATAAATGTATGTCACAATGACCGATATTTCACAGTCCAGTGATTTTACCTTTTATCTTGAAGAATATTTGGTCTTTCTTTGAGAGACGAGTCAGACGACACAAAATTACGCGCAAGGGTCGACATATTGTTCAACCCCAACACAATCAATCAATTACGCAGTGCAGGTGTGACATTGACACACACAGAATTCTTGTTGTATTTTATTGGCAAAGCATGATTCAGGCAAGCTGTGCTGTCCTACGACAACTCTTATTTGCTGTGAAAAGTGCCATATCTTGAGCTATTATGCATGTCAAAATTATTTGAAAAAAAGTAGTTGTTTGAAAAATATTGCATGTATGTTAATATTTCTTCTTTTTCTGCATTGTCATTCACATTTTCTCTCATCCTCCATTTGTCTCTTTCCTCTCATCTACTATCTCTCCAGTCCTTTTTCTCTCTTTGGGAAACAATGCAGAATGAAGGAACAGATAAAATGCCTTAAAGTCTAAGAAGTTTAAAACAAAATTTGACATACTAATGGCAAGTAACTGCACCTGCACATACCTGGATGATGAGGGAGGATTGGAGTGTATCTTTATATTGCTGGGCTGGGAGGAGTTTTAAGGGTTGGTTACTTTCCTAACATAGCTACATGTATAATGATTCTTGCTGCTAGCTGCAAGTTAATCTACAGCTTGGTTCTGACACTCCTTTTTCTCATTGTTTTTTACACTTTTTCACTATAAATGCACCATAAGTGGTACTTCATGAGATGATGGAAGATTGATAAAATGATCAAAGTTGTATGCAAGAGAATGGGTGGCTGGTAAACTGATAAAGTCCCTGTGTAAGAGAACACCATCTATCCATAAGAAGAACTCCCTTCAAGCAAGATTAGGCACATGACTGTTAGATCAGCGGTTGAGCGCTAAATCTGCTGCACTGTTATCAGCCTTGCAGCTTAGTTAATGTATATTCATTCATATTGTGAAGGAAGAGTATTAAATAAAGTTGGGGATAATTTTTAGTCTTGACTGCTTTAGAAAGCAAGAGCTGCTTAGGGATCACTTTCCATTGGCATCTTTGAGTCGGCTTCCTTGGCATCAACAGTGTTAAGTCTGTGCATTTAGTTCCCTTTCTCAAATATCAAGGCTTCTAGGCTAATGAGACTTCTTACACACATCTGCCTTGATGCACCCTGCCCACTGTCATTGATTGTTACTGACCTTGGTCACTTTTCAGACAGCTGAACAATGTCTAGTCTGTATGTTTAGTTTTTGAAAACCACTAGCAGTTTTGACATAGCCATTCCTCAAATTTCTTGTCTTATTTCTGCATCAAAATATGTTGTTGGTACTTATTAGAAGTGCCTCAGTGAGGCTGTTGTAATAAGTGCCATTTATTTATGTTTTTATGCAGAACTGTAGAAAATTGTCCCAGAATTACCATCAAATAAGCCTCCTTAACAAATCTGTCATCATTTCAGAATGGCTTCCACAGATGAGAATACAGCTGATTGGTTTGGATTCGCCTGGCTCTCAGATGACTTTGTACCACCTCCAGTAGAAGACAAAGAAGAGAAAGGGCCAAATGTCCGAGAAAAGACTGCTGAAAAGGAAATAAGGAAGGCCCCCAAAGTTGACAAAGTAACAGGTGAAAATGCTACCTCAGCTCTGTGTAATGAAACAAATTCATTATCATGCAGTAATAAAGTGTCTGGTGCTATTGAATTAAGTTTATCTAAAAAAACTTTAGATTCTGCAGAAGGTAATTTATCAGTGAGGTCAAACATTTTGGAGAAAAAGGAAGTTGAAAAGATAGGCAGCAAATTAAGTTCATCAAAATTCTCACCGCCACCGACTCCAGCCAACCTTTCTAAAGTTAGTCCATTAAAGAGAGGTGATGCTTCATCAACAGTAAGCTGTTCACCGTTCAAGACAATAGCAGCGGACTGCTCTCCAATTAGTAAATGCAGTGTTGTTTTGAAGAAAAACCCGATACTTGATAAGTTGCCAAGACAGAATAGTTTGGAAAATGTATTTGCTTTTGTTAATGATAAAATAAAGATAAAGAATGATTCATCAGTTGAGGATATACCTGAAAGGAAAAGAAAGCTAAGTAGTAGTGAAAGTGACTCATCAGTAGCATCTTTAGGTGTAAAGAGACAAAATTCTTCTGAGAAGAAACCGGATACTATGGTTTTTAATGCAAATATTCAGGTAAGAAAGTCTGGAAGATTGAAGTCAGCTAAGTGTTCATCTAGATATCGAGGAGATTATGGCATCAGGGCTGAAGTGTTTACAAAATTGGCATGCAAGAAAGCTGATGAAAATGAGGCAGTTGTATTGAAAGAAACACATGATGGTACAGATGATGAGGCTTTGAAAACACCAACAAATAAATGTGTTGAAAGTCCAAACAAAATGGGTGTTTCAAAACCTGAAACAGACTCTTATAAAATTAAAGAAACAACAAATGAAGAAGTGAAGTCAGAAACTGCTGTAATTGTTAAGGCCTCCAAAAGTACTGCTTTATTACTTATAGAGGGTGATAATGATAGTATATGTAAGCATGACTCAGACAATTGTATACAGAAGCTGACAAATATAGAGGCAAAAGCTGATCAAACTGAGAAATTAACTAATCAGAGTGAGACCGTGGCAATAAAACCTTACAGATGTGATGAAAAACGTTATATGAAAATAGATCCTACAGGAGGAAGTAAGAAGTGTAATCAGAAACTAATTGACACAAAAGCAAATGATAAAGTGACTGATGAAGAGGGTCAGAAAGTAAATCAGGCAAAATCGGATTTTAATATAGGAAGTAAGAAGGCTGCTCAGAAAGTTGATGATACAAAGTCAGATGTAAATGTAGGGATTAAGGTGGATGTTCAGAAAGCAGGTGATATGAACTTCAGCATTACCTCAGCTAAAAAAGATGATATTCAAAAAGGAAGTGAGACAAACTCAGAATATACTATAGGAGGCAAAAAGGACACTAAAAGAGAAACTAAAAAAATAACTCTGAAACAAGTAAAGAACAAACCAGTTAAGAGAAAGGTTGGACCAATACTAAGAACTCATATGGCTTTGCAAACTACTGTTAAAAAAGACAAATGCTATGAGCAAGAATTCCCTCAGAAAGAATGTGTTGATACAAATATTGATAGTGGCACAGATAAATATATACAGATGAAAGCCAGTAAAAGGAAGAATACTTCTGATACCAAATCAGAAGAGATGGGAATAATAAGTAATTCATCTGTATTATCTGAAACAAAGAGTGGAGGTGTGGATAAATCAGACATAATACAATCTGTTACAAATATCAAAGAATTAGGTAGCACTGGAATTAGTAAAAGTAATGAAAGTAGAAAGCAGATTGGGACCATATCTGTATGTGAAAATAACCAGATAAACAATGTCTGTGATAGATTGCCAAATGTGCCTTCCATTGAAACTGTGAATAATCAGTTACATAGCACTGAATTGATTAAACCAGAAAATTCTGTCCTAGTTTCTAATACATCAAAACCTCAATCTTTTGATGGCAGTGTATGTAATGACATAAAATCTGTGAAGACAGATGAAAGTATGAGAACACCTAATTACCCCGTGAATGTGTTAGCTGGCACACCAGTGGTAGACAATAGTGACAGAAAATCAAACACAAGCAACTATGTTCACTCAATTTCAAAATTAGTCTCCAAACAAAAAGAGAGAAAAGAACCCCAGTCTGGTACAGAAATTAAAGTAAATGAAAACAGTCCTTCAGGTGATATTTCAGACCAATTATTGGCAGAAGATGATTCATCTTCTGTACTTGAGAATCTGAGACTTCGGTTATTTGCAAGTGCTGGTATAAAACCTGTAGAGGTTGTAGATAAACCAAAAAACTTTGAAAGCAAAATTAAACAGCCAAAGGGAAATAAATCATCAAGTTTCTTTAAAAATTCTAGTCAGGAATCCAAGTCCCATTATAATAATGCAAACTCAGTAAAATCTGTGAGCAAAGCTGTGATAGAAACAGTATCAAATAAGTCAAACAGTTTTTCATCTAGAAGCTCAAACATTTCTGATCACTCCTCACGTTGTTCAACTCCAAATTCAGAGATACTTGAAGAAGTTTCAAAAAAGTTGGAGGTTCTTCAGAAAGCTAAACATAAAGAAGACTGTTCTCAGGTACAAAAGCTAAAAAGACCTAGATTCGAACATAAGAAGTTTATGCTAAGGTCAATGATTCAGACAAAGGCAGAATCAGACTCTGAATCACACTCAAGTGTTAGCACAGGAAATTCAGATGAAAGTGTAAAAGATGACCTGAATAGAAACAAACAAACAAAATATACCACAAAGGCTGAAAGTAAAAAGGACTCAAAACAATTGTCAGCTGCAACAAAAGACGTAGGCATTGTTGAATCAGTAGCAAAAATAAGAGAAAGTAAAGATGTGGAGACAAAAAGGACTAAACAGCATGAGAGAAAACAACAACTTGCAAAACCAAAACCTGTGAAATGCCATGCTTGTGGCCATATATTTAAGAATAAAGAATTGCTAAGAAAACATTATCCTTGTCGTATGAGACAGACTAGAACTTGGTCACAGAATAAGTTAAGACCAAACAGAGTTTTCAGGCGTGTAGAAGCACCACCAAAAGAACAAGGAAGAAAACGCTTTATATGTCTTCTTCCAAAGTCTAAGAAACATGGTGATAAAACCAGACCCCATCTTTTGACATATAGAAAGACAAAGTTCAGAAGGGTCAAAGGTAAAAGAAGAAGAAAGTTGCATATGATTTTACAAGAGCTCATAGAGAGAAGAAAGCCAAAATCATACCCTCATTTATGTGTAAATTATGATGAAATGACACCGAAATCACAGTTCTTTTACAAACTTGGATTGTTTTGTCCAGTTTCTTCATGTAACTCTGGTGTAAAAGACTACTTCAGTCCGACTGCTGGGATGTTTGTTCAAAGGAGTGACTATGAACATGATAAAGAAAATAGATCTGCAAATTTGAAATCTGGACAGAATCATGAAAAAGAACAAAACCATGAAAGAATGCAGTGGCAGCATAGAGATTCTGGTATGAGTGTTGTAATGGGAACTGAGAGTATTCAGGAAATAAAAACTTACCCTAACATAACTACTGAGCTTAGCCTTATGAAAGTTGTTCAAAGTAGTAATTGTCAGAATACAAACAAGCAACGGGAATCCCCACCAGTGTTGGAAAAAATTGATGGAGATGGTGAATGTTTGGAACTATTTGATTTTTACTCTGAAAAAGAACTTGTGATTGACAAAAGAAGCAGTGAACCCCCTATTCTAGAACTTCAGTTTGAAAGCCCTAAGAAGATGCAAAAAGAAAGACATTTCCTTGACTTTGTTGAAAAATCTGAGGACTTGACAAGCTTCAATCCCAGCAACACCAGCATTGTTAAATTAGATGATCAAAGTACAAATGATGTAAAAAATACAATGTCACTGAAAAGTTTTGCAGAATTTAAGAATACTCATAAAAAGGGAAACAGTTTGCTAAGTTCTCCTATGAAAGGAATGATTGAGAGACATTTTACTGACATAATAGGTGTGTCTGACGTAAAGTCCCCTGTAATGGAGAAAAACACTATGAAGAATGTTTTAAATGATAATATTCTGTGGGAACAGAGTGAAAGGGGAGAAATGACTCTAGCTGAGATAAGAGAAATTTTAAAGCCTAAATCAAGAAACGAAAATGCATTTTCAAAAGAGTCCTTATTGAAATTAAGATCAGATTTAGCGAAACTTCTGACAAAAGTAAAGACACCTGTTAAAGATGATGCAGGTCTCAGTGTAAAAATACCAAAACCTGCTTCTGGGGCATTAGCAATTACGCATCCAGATTTTGATTTTAGCATGTATGAAAGGAAAAGTCTGTTTGAAACACTTGAGAATGTTGAATCTAACAATCTTGAAAGACGTACTTCATGTGAAGATACAGGTTACTCTTGTTCAGAATCAGATTTATCTACTACAGAGTCTGACCATTCTGATCTTTATAAAAGTAGCCTAGATTATGAACAAGACTTACTTCCACCAACAAAAATGGAGGGTGATAGCATGGACAGTACAACTAAAGGCTGTATCACTGATAACATTCTTCAGATGTTAAGCACTTTAGAAGACAAAGGTAGTGTTGCAGAAAACATGTCTAACTTACTTCAGATCTTAGCTGAAAATCTTGGAATAACCAATTCTTCCCAGCAAGAAAAAGAACATTTGGCATCAGTTGAGAATGAAAACATGGAAATGCTAGGGGAAATACATAAAATATCAGAAATGAAGCAGACTATTGAAACTGAAGATGATAATTTTGAAACACAGGAATCAGCCTCTCTTTATCCTGTAGAAACCGGAAGTTCAGTTCTTCAAGAGAGAATTCTAGAAACTGGCCCAAATGTTTCTCACCTATCAAATACAGATAACAAATTGAGTTCAGATATGTTGAGAAATAACCTAGCAACTGTTTCAGAAGCACATGTTATCGGAGGTTCAGAGTCTGAATTAGTTCTTGCACAGTCTGTCCCAGGAGGGCAGTTGCCAGCAGGTGAAAATTGCACTGATACAGAAGTAAATAAGGAAACTGAAAAATCAGCAGATATTTTGAAAGATAGTGTTGTTGGGATAGTTGTATGTTCAGAACCCTCAGGGCAGAATATAGATGTACAAGGTCAGATTGAAGAGGAAAACAAAGCAAAATCTCTGAAAGAATCGGCTTTATTCAAAAGTATAACTGAATTAAGTTCTATTGAGACTGATTCTGATTCAAATCATGGAGATTCCTATGATGCATATACTATGTCTAAAAAATTAGCAGAGTTGAAAGCAACCAATTGTGATGGTTCTGCTTCTGATGTTAATTCAGATGCTCTTTCTGATTACAAAGAAAATGATAATATGTCTGATTCTGACGCTTCAGAAAAATCTAGGGAAACAGATACTGAAAAAAGTTCTGTATTTTCCAGCACAGACCAGGAAAATAAAATTATGGAAAATAGGCCAGTAATAAACCAGTCACCAACAGCTTATGATTCAGATGTTATGTCAGGAGATGAAACTGAAGTACTTGAAGAAAGACCAAGATTAATAATGAAGATTAAATTACCAGCAGGCAACTCATTCAACACGGTTGATGAAAGCTTTCACAAGGATTCCTCTAGTTACACAAGTGCTTCATCAAAATCAAGTGATAATTCAGATATTGAAGAGGCAGGCAGAGATGAAGAGCATACTCTGACATCAGTTGATGCTAAGCAAGAAGAAGCAAATAAAGCAGAAATTCTTGAGGAAGAATCATATATTCCTGCCAGATCAGAAGAGGTTGAAGAAGAGACCAGTCAAAATAATTCTGACATTCCTGTTGCCATGCAGTCTGTCTTGAACAGTGCATCTGCTCATGAGATAAAACAAGACACAGAAAGAGTCTCTGACATTAATGAAATATCTTTTCCAAGGAAACTTAAACTTAAAACTGGTCTTACAATTGGCGATAGTTTTGATTATGAGTCTGATACATCTAGCAGTTTTGAAAAGGAGGTAACTATTATTCCACAAGTCGGAACATCTCCGAGGGCTCCTGAATACAGTAGTGATCGTCTGCAATCAGAAAAATGTGCTAGCTCAGAAGAGAAAGATATAGATTTCACTGCAATTTTGAAGACAAATGAAATAAGTAAAGGAAACCAGGAAACAAAAGTAAATGATTCAAATCAGAACATTTACTTAGAGACTGTCACGGATGAAATAATTAAAAATGACACTGTTGCTTTGATGAGTGACATGAACTCTGAAAATGATAATACCCAGAAATCTTGTACTGATGAATATGAAATTTTGTTAAAGAGTACTTATAATGCTACAGTACAAATGGATAATTTTGCTGAAAAACAAAATCTAGATATAGATATACCATTAGAGAAGGGTGACATCACCAAGTCAGAGGAGAGTATCAGTGAAACAAAATATTTCTCATGTCCTGTTGATAAGACCATAAATACTGGTCTCCCTGTATCTTCTGATGTTCATACTGAATTAGCAGATAAAACTAAAGAAGTTGAAATTCAAAGAGAAACGTATAGTGACAGCGCCAGAGAAGTAAAATATGAATTAAATGTTGATGCTGATTTGTCCAGTAGGGACAATAATGTAGAGTTGTCATGTGTGAATTCAACATCTATGGACAAGGAAGAAATAGGTCAAATAAAAAACTGTAATACAGCAGATACTCAAAACATTACGGAAGGGAGTGTCAAAGATAGTCTCATTGCCAAATCTGCAGTTGATTTACATTCATGTACTCAGAATTTGCTAAGTCATTCATTCAATTTAGAACATGAAATGGAGCCTATAGAATTTATGAGAAACAGTCCTAAGAACAGTTTTGCAGTTTCAAGTGAAAATATTTCTAATAGATCTGATTTTGGAGAAATTATTGAAAAAGACCTTGCTGATGACAGATCAGACTCAAGTGGTAACAAAATTTCTGGAACAGACGATCTAAGTTCATCAGAATGTAATGAAATCAGTTTGGATACTCCAGAAACTATGACTGAAGAATTTGTAGACAAGTCATTGTTTGTGGAAAAAGAAACCCCCTTTGAAGAAGGAAATTCAGCCAATGATATAATTGGGACTGAACCTTCTGAATCAGTTTCAGCAGAAAAATATGGTACACTTTTGGAAACACCAGAAAACAGTGTATCTAGTGAACAATTACTGACTGATGGGAAGAAAACAGACATGCTGTTCAGTGCCTCTAAAGGATATATTTATGATGAACAGATAAGCAAAAAATCCATAAATGAAAATCAAACAAGCTGTAATGATGAAAACTACCAAGATCAAGTACATGTTATTCCTCCAGACATTTCACAAGATAAAGATGAGATACTCAGTAAAAAGGGCAGCAAGCAAATTGATTCTGTAACTAGTATTAATACTTGTGAAGAAAAAGTAAAAGCGAAAACAAACACATCCTTTGAGAAAATGGTACATGAACTGAGTTCCAGTAAGACAGATATAAATGAAGAAAGCATGGAGACTCTGACAGTCACTGAGTTGACATATGATGTAGGAACCAACGAAATTTGTGAAAAAACTGATGTAAAATGTCAGTCTGAAATAGTAAATGAGAAAGTGGAAAGTGAAGTAAAACCTGTTCTGAAAAACAGTGATAACCTTGAGAAGAATGATACAGAAAGAAAAAGAAAACGAATCTCTTTTTCTGACTATTTGTCGCGGATCAAGAAAGGTAAAGTACCCAGGAAAGACAATGGGAGTGCTAATTCTCAGACTCCTGCTGACAGCAGCAAAATTGGATATAACTCGCGAATACTTCAGACTGAGTCTGATGAAAGTTTCAAACCAGAGGCTGCGAACTTGATGGATATGATCAATGTAGAAATGAAAGAATCCTCAGAAAATACCAACATGGATAATGAAACCAAAAGTATTTCTGATAAAGGGGAAAATAAAGCTTCTTATATGTCAGAAGAATTGTTTGACCAGAATCTACGAACGCAAAAGAAAGATAATTCATTAACTGAATTTGAAATTCCAGATTACTTTACTAAGCAGCAAAAATCAAAGCGGTTCGTATCTATGCCACTAACTAAAAAGTCAGACATAGTTTCAATCGAAAACAAAGCTTTGAATACAAAAGCAACAGGTACGCATTCATATAGCGAAAGAGAAAGGTTAAATACAAATACTGAAGTTCCAAACAAAGAGACTGAAGTAGCAAAATCAGAAGATGATGTTTTGAGTGTCTTTGATTCTCTGTTTAATTTAGGGGAAACTGTTCTGAGTTTAAGCAAGTCTGAAAAGAACTCTGATGTTGATAAGTCTACACACGAAGATGATGGAAACTTGTTTAGTGCTTTAGATACACTTTGTAAAGTTGGAGATGTTATTAATTTGAGAAAATCTACAGATGGCAACAAGATGGGTGAGCCATCGCGTGAACCTGATGTTGTTGAAGTAATAGATTTAACAGAACCAGCTTTAAATGATAGTTTCACAGATGAAAGAGAGAGTAATTGTAGAACTTTCTTTTTAGAACTTGATGAGTGGTTAAAGGAGTCATTGGACACAGGCAGCATGAATAATATGAATGATACACAGTGTCAGAATATTTATACCCCTCCTGATGATTGCTTATCTGAACTGAACAATTTCAGTGGAGTACATTTGAATCGCTTTAGGTATAATCTTTATGCCTTTGAAGAAGAATACTTTGAAATAAGGCTTAAAGATGATGAAACAGGGGTAGATAATACATTGGATGTTATTGAAAATGAAAGTTTACAGGATGGTAACACTGTCCAAAATGAAGCCAGCTCAGGTACTACTGGGCATATGCCTTGCACTGAAGTATTTCCAGCTGGACAAGAAAACAGTGATTTAAGTGAGTGTTACAATGAAGACTTTGATGATATGCTAGCTGCACAAATGGCTATTAATGAGGAAGCTATGAGCCAAAAAGTGCCAGAAGACAGTGCTTCCTTAGAAAGTGAAATATCTGAAAATGTTGGAAAGCAGTTACATTATGAATCAAGCCAAAATAAGGAAATACATTCCCAACATTCATTAGTTAGTATGGAATATGATGACATTAGTGAAGAGAGTATCTCTGATGAAGAGACTCGACTGAAAAAACTGTTAAAAAGGAAACATAAAGAAACTTATTCAGAAAAATCAGAACATAAAAGAAAAAAATATACTGAAAAATATAAAGAACCGTTTGATAGTGAAAAAATAAAATACAGCAAAAACCTAAAAGAAACAAAAAGATCAGAAAAAGAATATCAAAATATTGAAAATAGAGAAAGAAGTATGAATAAGTCCAATAGATCTCACTTTTCATATGAAGGAAAACCTAGACATTCTGCAGTGGCTGAAGGAAAACCTAGACATTCTACAGTAGCTGAAAGCAAAAGTGATAGGAGCAAACTATTTCTTGCTGAGAAATTCAATTTAAATTCAAGCTGATGAAAACTATTTGAAATGGCATTAAATGCTTCCTGGTAATTGGATTTAAGTTCTTAATGCGTAAGTGTATATCAGTGTTTAGACAAAAGTCAGAATTCTATGCAAAATGCATTCCACTTAATTATCTGTTAGCCGTTGTTACATTCTGGCAAGCACATGATCATACATGATACACTCTGACAAAACTGATATTGCTGTTTGTTGTTTTATTATAGTCACAGCTCTAGATAGAGGGATATCCAGATAAATATTTTTTCCTTATTTCCCCAATAAACATGTTGTAGGTACTCACTAGAAGGTTGAGGCACTTTTTATGAGTACCACAACATAAATATGTTTTCAGGGAGAAATAAGGAAAATCTCTATATATTTAAGCTGAAAAAGTTCTTTAGCTAGAGCTCCAAGTTGTTGAAGATTCATTGGTTAAATTGATGCATACTTATGTATAATTGTGTATGAGAGAGAGCTCCAGTCAGATAATTTTTTTTATTTCTCCAATACAGCAAAGGTTGTGTACATTTGTGTTAATCCTCTCCTGCTGAACCTGGATAGGCGCTGCCTTTGCAAACAGTGTAGATCCAGATCATTTGGCTTCCTCACTGCTCTGGATCGGCACCATTTGTCGTTAAAAAAATGTGAATTGGTATCAACAATCTGGATCAAGCAATCTGATAGGCTAGAAAGTAGAGGTGGGTGTGGCATCTTAATTTATTCAGCATGACGAGGGTTAATATGATACCCACTTTTCATGAGACGTGAAATATAAGAAAAATAGCAGTAGGCCACAACCTCTTTATATTACACAGGAGCCGGCCTCGGTGGCTCAGTTGGATGCGCCGTCAGACTGGAGACCAGAAGGTCACGGGTTCAACCCCCGCCGAGGTCGGCAACATTCTTTTGTGGAGATTGATCATGAAATATTTTCTATGGTCATTCTCTCCCTTCCGCTGATTCAAGAAGGGCAGTTGTCAGTTTCTGGCGAAAGAATGTGCACAATACTGGTTAACCGCTTAGAGGACTAAGCCTGCCCAGTAAACTTGTGGTAAGGTAAACTGACCGCGCTCGACATAACCCCATTGGGTTGACTGGGCCGTAAAACCTCAACACTAACAAAAGCCTGCCCAGTAAACGTGTGGTAAGGTAAACTGACCGCGCTCGACATGACCCGATTGGTGTTGACTGGGCCGTAAAACCTCAACACAAACAAATATTACACAGGACTTGTTAAGGAAGAGTATTTGATGATAACACTGGGAATAATTTTCACAACTTCTCCATAAAAACATATGTTGTGGGTACTCATTAGAAGTGCCTTGGCAAGGTGCTTCTAATGAGTACCCATAACATAATTATGTATTATGGAGAAATAAAAAAGATTATACCAAAATTATCAGCAAATACTCTTCATCATCATTTCCTCTGATTATAACTCGTGAGACCCAAAGCGAAAACCGTGTGACCTAAACAGCTATATTGTACCTTGAACAAACTAAAGTGTGCTCTAATGAACCATGTTAGAAAGAGGTTCCTGTCTTTTAGCTGTTGGTCAAAAGAAGACTAAAACTTACACAGAATTAATTATAGCTCTAGATAAGGTGCTTTTCTCAACAGGAAAGTATTGATATTTTTCTTATTTGTTGATGAAAACATATATTGTGGGTACTCATTAGAAGCGCCTCATGCAGGCCTTGGTGGCTCAGTTGGATGCACCATCCGACTGGAGACCAGGAGGTCGTGGATTCAACCCCCGCCGAGGTTGGCAACATTCTTTCGTGGAGATTTGATCATGAAATATTTTCTACGGTCATTCTCTCCCTTCCGCTGATTCAAGAAGGGCAGTTGTCAGTTTCTGGAGAAAGAATGTGCACAATACTGGTTAATCGCTTAGAGGACTAAGCCTGCCCAGTAAAGGTGTGGTTAGGTAAACTGACCGCACTCGACATGACCCCATCGGGTTGACTGGGCCGTAAAACCTCAACACAAACAACTCATTAGAAGCACCTCAACGTTTTCGTCAAAAAATAAGAAAAAAATTATATTGATATCCCCTCTTTACTATCTGTAGCTATGAATATTAGGAAGTTTTTTTGTTTTTCTTTTTAATCATCTCAAAAGTTTATTAATCTAGTGTATGTTTTATTATTATCATATGAAGAGATTGTGCTGTTTCTGTTGCATACTTATACAATGTTATTGACATATTAGTTTGATCATGGCTTTGGATTTTCGAATAGGATAGTCTGTGGGAAATCCAGCACTTACCCATGTGGAACCATCCAAATTGCTATCTGGCAGGGAAGAGTAAACCACTTTTCAGAAGGGAGGCAAAACAGTTTTGACAGAGTTACCTCTCCCTTTGAAGTGTATCTGTTCCCCTTAAAAATGTATTCAAATCAAATATTTACCTCAGATCTTTGAATCAGGTATCATATAGTGTACCGTATTCGACCTAATTACCGCACTGTGCGCTTAGATTTTTCAAAATTACTGAACAAACTTGTGGTAAAATATCAACCTAATAAGGGCACACTTTAAAGTAAGATCAGCAGAGAGCGTATTAAATGATGCTTTTGCAATATTATTTTCTGATTTTCTTTATAAAAACATATGTTGTGGGTACTCGTTTGAATTGCCTCGACTTGTCGAGGCAATTCAAATGAGTTCCCACAACATATGTTTTTATAAAGAAGTAGATAATAGTACACTGACTGTAATCTAAAAGCTGCTTAATTGCTTTACTGTGCATTTACAGGAGCATGTGCGGTAATTAGGTCGAATACGGTAAATCATTTTCCATGAAATTTCCGTGATCTACCCTTGATGAGAATAATCTACTGCTTTAGATAAGGTAGATTTTCTGCCATTTTTACAAAGGAGATAAAGTTTGTGACTTCTTAATTACATTTCTTTATACCAGTCCCCTTCTGAAAAGTTGTCTGCTTTACAAGGAAAGAATTTTCTTTTTCCTTTTAGAGCAGACACCTTTTCAGAAGGGCCGGCCTCAGTGGCTCAGTTGGATTGGCCTCCGACTGGTGATCGGGTGATTGCAGGTTTGACCCCGCCAGGTCTGGTAACATTCTTTCATGGAGATTGATCATGAAATATTTTCTATGGTCATTATCTCTCTTCCGCTGATTCAAGAAGGGCAGTTGTCGGTTTCTGGCAAAAGAATGTGCACAATACTGGTTAACCGCTTGGAGGACTAAGCCTGCCCAGTAAAAGTGTGGTTAGGTAAACTGATCACGCTCAACATGACCCTATTGGGTTGAGTGGGCCATAAAACCTCAACACAAACTTTTCAGAAGGGAGGCAAAAAGCAAGTTTGACAGAGTTGTCTCCCCTCCTCTGAAGGGTATCAATTTCCCATTATTCCTGTGTTTATGTTTAGATTTTAATGTCCATTCGGCTACCTTATAAAGTATTTTAAATTTGTGACAGAATGGCAAATAGTGAAGACCCAGATCCCAGCGGGCACATGACGTTTATACAACGTCGGCTCAATGTCGATGCAACGTCATTCGCTTTTAGAAATTAATCAGAAAAAAATACCACATTGCATTTTAATATACAACTAATACTTTTTCTTTTTATTAGGTGGTTATTTTACTAAATGTTTTTTTAGTAATTTTGAAAAACCTAAGTGCACAGTGCGGTAATTAGATCAAATACTGTATATACCTATAGTTCCAGATAAGAGAGGGTGTCAAGAAAATATTTTTCTTATTTGTCCAAAAAATCATATGTTGTTGGTACTCATTAGAAACGCCTCTCAGAGGCTCTTCTAATGAGTACCCACAACATATGATTTTTCAGAGTTGCTTCTAGGGTAGAGATTGCAGGATTTCCTCACTTTTTAAGGCCTTGGTGCTAAATCTGCACCTCAATGCCTAGTATATATCATCATATCATAATCGAATTTTTGATAAACGTGTCAGGACAGGGGCAACATCCATATCAGTTAGCCCCCTTCCAGATAGCTGGCTTGCTGCATGCATGGCAGATCTCACACCAGATCTCCAGGTATGTCTATCATGAGGGTTGATAGCCGAGAGCTTCCACTCTCTACAATCCCTCTCTGTCAGCTGCTTCCATGTCATCTTTCCTCCCAGGCCCACGCTTTCCCTCAACCTGTATGTGAAAGGCAGTCTTTACTGCACCACTGGAGCATTCCACATGTCCATACTAGCGGAGCCTTCTCTCCTTCAGAATGAGGTCCAGATCCTCAATGCCAAGCCGTGCAAGTAGCTCATTGGACCTGGTGGTGACAAAAAAAAAGTCTTGCGGCCTGACATTGCAGGTCTGTCTGATCATTGCCCTGTCATTTCGCTGCAGATGTTGGGAGGTGTGGCTTTGTCAATGGCCAAGTCTCACTGCCATGGAGCATTGCGCTCCGCTCTCAAGAGCTGTACACACGGCCATGTGTGAGAGAGGTGGCATGAAGAGAGAACTGGTAGCAGTTCCTTGAACTTTTTCCAGGCGGTTTTCACACAGGTTGTGGTTGAAATTCCACAGCCACCTGCTGCTGAGAGCATGTCTCCTAGGTAGCAAAAGGAAGCTACCACCTCCAGCTTGTCAGGTCCGACCTGGACTTCCTTCTATGGTCTTCCGTCCTAAGGGCGTGTAGTTCTCTGGCACCGTGTACATCTATAGTCAGGGTCCTTTGTCAAGCGCTTGAGCCCACTGCATTTCTTGTGTACCCAGTGCTTGCAGCTGTTGCAGATGCTGTTGCTGCCCACTCCAGTGCAACAGACAGCGCATGGAAACTCTCCTGAACTCTGCAGGAGGTCCAGGCCTGTACCGCAGATCGTGATCTTCGTCTTTCCTGCATTTACTCTCAGTCCTTTCTTCTCCATTGCTTCTTTCCAAGTCAAGAGCCTCCTGACACATTCCTCGAGCGATTAAGCGATGACAACAAGGTCATCGGCATAGAGGTCTTCCCAGGGGAGGATAAGGCTCCTGTGATAATGCTTTAAGCACAATGATGAAGAACAGTGGGCTGAGTACTGAGCCTTGGTGAACACCGATCTTCACTTCAAATCCTTCACTGTATCCCTTACCAACATGGACACGGCTGCGCGCATTTGCATACATCCCCTGCACCAGTCGCATAATCCACTCCTCCACACCAAGTTTTCTGAGCGCCCACCAGATGACCTTCCAAGGTACTCGATCAAACGCCTTATCCAGGTCTACGAAAGCCATGTAGAGTCTCTTGTTGGCAGCTAGATACTTCTCTTCCCTTCCGCTGATTCAAGAAGGGCAGTTGTCAGTTTTTGGCGACGGATTGTGCACAATATTGGTTAACAGCTTAGAGGACTATGCCTGCCCAGTAAATGTCAGCCTTGGTGGCTCAGTTGGATGCGCCGTCCGACTGGAGACCAGGAGGTCGCGGGTTCAACCCCCGCCAAGGTCGGCAACATTCTTTCGTGGAGATTGATCATGAAATATTTTCTACGGTTATTCTCTCCTTTCCGCTGATTCAAGAAGGGCAGTTGTCAGTTTCTGGAGAAAGAATGCGCACAATACTGGTTAACCGCTTAGAGGACTAAGCCTGCCCAGTAAACATGTGGTTAGGTAAACTGACCTCGCTCGACATGACTCATCGGGTTGACTGGGCCGTAAAATCTCAGCACAAACAAACTGCCCAGTAAATGTGTGGTTAGGTAAACTGACCGCACTCGACATGACCCCATTGGGTTGACTGGGCCGTAAAACCTCAACACAAACGAACGAACTTCACTTGCAGCTGCCTGACAACAAAGGTTGCATTTGTTGTGCCTCTGCCTGGGACGAAGCCAAACTGGGAATCGTCGATTGACACCATCTCTCTCATGAGGCCGTCCACAGTCCTCTCCAGGACTTTCATGACCTGCTCTGTCAGTTTGAGACCGCGATAGTTGCCTCTTTCCAATGTGTCCCCTTTTCCCTTGAAGAAGCAGACAATGAAACTCTGCTCCCAGTCAGAGGGTACCTTGCCATCACGAATGATTGCAGGTGCGAGGTCACGGATCATGGAGATACCCATGTCACCGGCTGCTCATATCATCTCTACCACTATGCCTGATGGGCCCGGTGCTTTGCCCGCCTTCATCTGAGAGATAGCCTTCTTAACCATATCACTGGCCTCTCACTGATGGTTGATAAGACAGGTGGTCGGTCTGGGTCCCAGTCAATCTCAACATTGAGAAGGCTTTGGTAGTGCTGTAACCAGGTCTTCTGCTTTGAGTCTTCGCTCGTTGACATTTCTCCTGCATCATTCTTCAATGGTTTGTCGCCAACAACATCGGCATTCTCTCTTCTAAACTGGTTAGCAAGGTGTAAGACTTCTGAAGACTTGGGGTCAATATTCTCTTAGACCTAGTAGGATACACATTCTGCCAAAATGGGGCGCAGTTTGGTTCATTCAATGCATATTTTGGTTTGTAAATATTCAGATTTCTGGCTTTGTCAGTCGTTACATTTCCATGAAATTCTGTCTTTTCCGGACCATTTAGGGTAAACCAGTTGATTGGATGATGAATAGTACCGAGAATATTTTCATCATATTCTTGTTGAACTTTCAAGAGAATGGTACAGAGAATACCTTATGTCATCCACATGTTAGAATAATGGCGGACAAGCAATATTTACAAACTTACTTTGCAGTCAAAGATAATTATATCACTCTAGCTATAAGTAGCTGTACAAATATTCAGGGCTATTGAAAGGTAAAGTTAGCATAGATTTACATTGAGTGTATAATAAAACATGAAATCTTTGGTGTAATCCATTTTGGCGATTTCTCATTATTTTATAAGTTTGGCGAAAAAAAACTTTCTGTTCTTCGGAAATGAATTGGCACATTTTCAGAGACGTGATACGGGATTTGGCTCCATTTTGAAAATTCCTAGAAGCAACTCTGATTTTTTGGACAAACAAGAAAAATATCAACACTGTCAATAAGTGTCTTATTTGGAGTTATGAATCTCCATGGAGTCATGGAGATTCAGACAGATATTCCGAAGCAAACACTGTAGACCTAGCATCTGCATTGTTTGTTGTTTTTAGTGTAAACCCTGATCAGTCCTAAAAGTCCTAAAATTTCATTTCGTACACTTAAGTATCTGACAAACTTGCATATGCAGACAGTGCAGACCCAGATCAGACTGCTCCTGAAGGAGCAGTCTGATCAGGGTCTACACTGTTTGCCATTCAAACAACTTCATAAAAAGCAAAATTTAGGCCAGAAACAAAGGCAATAAAGTGTTCCAAATTTTAGCACATTTACCGTATTCTTCTTTATCCATTTAGGCGTACATTTAGGGTACTCATTAGAAGAGCCTCACCAAGGCACTTCTAATGAGTACTGTATTAATCCTAATTAAATTGACAGACAGGCAAACAGTGTAGACCCAGAATTCAACATCTGGTCAGTGTCTACACAGCTTGCCACTCATCCAGCAGTTTTTATACATAGGAACAGGTTTTCAAATGGATTTATTAAAATTCTAGGACAAGTATGGTAATAAAATAAGGTGTCCAAATACATAAAATAAATAAGATTCCCAACAAGAAAATATTTAGTCTATGCCTGCATCATTGAGTCAGTTTTGATTAAAGAAGCTTAAATGAAGGTACAGTAAAACCAGTGTAAGACAGCCACATTTGAAATTGACCTTAGTGGTTGATGTGGAAAGGTGGTTGTCTTATATAAAGGTACATGTCATGTAATTTTGCTAGCAAAATTACATGACATGTACCTTTATAAGACAGACAATAAAAAAGGTACATGTCATGTAATTTTGCTAGCAAAATTACATGACATGTACCTTTATAAGACAGACAACTTTTTCCACATCAAACACTATTTAAAGTCAGTCTCGAAGGTGGCTCTCTTACACAGGTTTTACTGTAGTTTTAACAATTTTAGATAATTTTCTGCTTCAGTGGCTTTTATTTGTGTTTTTACAGTTTTTTTAACTGTTCTGTATATTCATTTGTCATGGAACTGCATTGTTTACTTGATGTCGTCTGCTTTGATCATTATAAATGGCATATATACAGTCCTGTGCCAAACATATGCAACCTTTAATGACATGTCATTCAGTTTTACCATCGTCACTCTCTGGGCAAAGTCGACAGAAAACAGATTGAAGAAGTTTTACTTATTTTTCACAGAAAATAGACTTTGACATTTCATGCTAATGGTCTCCTAGGATGATATTTTTCTTATTTTTTTTTCCCAGAAAAAAGGCTTTCACATTTCATGCAAGTGGTCTCCCAGGATGATTTTTTTTTTTTTTCTTATTTTTTTCCAGAAAATAGGCTTTGACATTTCACGCAAATTGTCTCCCTATGAGACAGTTTGCATGAAATTTCAAAGCCTATTTTCTGAGAAAAATAAGAAAAGTATTTCATAATATTGTCTGCTAAAATTTTTACCGAGCAGGCTATGCATCAATCAGTTTCTTGCAATATTACCGCTTCAGTTTGCTTAAGTTTTCTTCTGTAGTGTGTGTTAAATATTTTTTCCTGGATCCACTTTGTTTACTTGCTACCTACTGTATTTACCCTTACTATTCAGACAGACAAGCCTGTGCAAACAGTGCAGATCAAGATCAGTATGCAGTATTTTAAGTCACCGGGGCATTTAACTGATATTGGCTTACAGTTGGGCAAGGCCTGCTATCCTTGTAGCAGGTAATGGTTGAGGGGGAATGTTTTTATTTCTTCTGTTTCTTCACTTTCATTACTGTTCCTCTTTCTTCCCTGTCCCTCTCTTTCATCTCCTACTATCTCTTCTGTTTCTTTTCTCCCTTTCTCTGCCAGACAACACAAAATGACTCACAAGGGTTGACGTGGCATTCAACCCCAACACAATCAATCAAACATCTGATCTATGTCTGCACTGTTTTCCATTTATCTAGCAGTAGTTCAGACACATCTCCAGGGTCCAGTTGTTCAAAGCATCGTTAGCTTAACAAGCTCGTTAAGGTCATTTCGTTAATTCTTTTAGCAGATTTAATACACAATATTCTGATATTTTTTTGCTGAAAAAATGAGTAGCTTTACTCACATTTTTTCAGCAAAAGATTTCAGCATATTTGCGTATCACTCAATGTAAATTTTAACGAATCGTTAACTAACGACATCGTTAGCTTTGAACAACTGGACCCAGGTATTCAAATGGACTTGTTCAAGTTTTAGAAGATAATGGGTAAGGAGTTAAAGTGTCCAAAAACAGGGTAAATATGGTACTAATGTGATCAAACCGGTGACAAAATATGCTTTCTGTAATGATTCAGTTTGGTGTGAATTGATACACTTTCAAGGGAGACAACTAAATCAAAATTGTATTTGTTCCCTTCTTAAAAGGGGTCTGCTCTAAAAGAAAAGAATTTTCTCACTGGGAGCAAATCCTTTCCTTTTAGAGTAGGCCTTTTCAGAAAGGTATTGGTGAACAGGAAAGCAAACAGGAAGTCACAAAAAAATGTGTCCCTTGTCAGGATGGCAGAAAGTTTATCAGATGTGTCCATGCACCTTAATCTGTTTGTAGTCAATTCAAAATATATCAGTGATGCACAACATATGAACAGGGTCCTTATACCATAGGTCTAGATAAGGGAGGGTATCCAGTAAATATTTTTCTTATTTCTCCACAAAAACATGTGTTGTGGGTACTCATTAGAATCGCCTTCTAATGAAGTACCCACAACATATGTTTTCGAAGAGAAATAAGAAAAATATCACTACTTTTGGATTGAAAAAAGCGCCTTAACTAGTACTATGTTATACCATATTGGGCAGCAATGTTCAAGATCAGCCTGCTCATATTGGCAGTCTGATCAAGGCCTCTGTTGCCTAATTGCAAAACAGATGCTGTATTTAAATGGTCTGAATAAAAAAAAAAAAAGAAGGCAGATTTTCATTTATGCGGTATTCCCCTCCCTCCCAATTCAACTTCGAATGGCACTCCGCAGTTGTCAAGTAGTGGTGAAAGTATGTGCATAAGTACTGGTTTACCACATACAGAAAACTTACTCTGGCCAAGAATAGTCTGAGTAGGTTACAGACTCAACCTGACCTTAACAGTTTTGAGTGATATATATATATATATATATATATATATATATATATAAAGTGTTCTCAGCTTAAAAATGGGGAAATTCCATATTGAATTTACACGAGATTATATCTGGATAAACAGAAAGTAATTAATGAAGTTACAAAGCATACCTTATTTTGTTGTCTTGTTTGCATGTTTTTCTTTATAGATAAAGCCTTTATAGCATTGCAACAGCTTTTGTCATTATTTACAAATACCATATATATCCTGTGAATGTGGGCAGTTAGTCCTGAGCAAACAGTGTACACCCAGATTGGATGCTTCAGATCTTAGCGCCAGATAAGAGGGGATATCCATGAAATATTTTTCTTATTTTCTCCATGGAAACATGTTGTGGGTACTCATTAGAAGCGCCTCGCTGAGGCGCTTCTAGTGAGTACCCACAACATGTTTTCATAGAAAAATAAGAAAAATATCAGTATTTTTGAGTGAAACATATGCCTTATCTGGAGGTTTCTTCAGATGCTACAGAATTTAATGTCTGCTCAGGGTCTACACTGTTAGCCTCTCATCCAACGTCTTTTGGATGCATCAGTAGGGAGTAAAGGAGACTTACTGAAATTTTAGGACAAGTATGGTAATGAGAAGATGTCTGAACATATTGACTAAATACTCCATGTTTGATTGAATGTGAATGCATACCATAGTTAACCTAAATATTGGGACACTTCAGTTCCTTACCATGCTTGTTCTAAACTTCAGAAAAGTCTATACTGCTGATTGAATAGCAAACAGTGTAGGCCCTGATCGGATGCCGCAATTTGTGGCATCTGATCAGGGTGTTTACTGTTTGCTTAGGCCTGTCTGTCCCAATTCTTAGGGTTATTACGGTACCTATGGTATGTGACTAGATTGTTGCTTGAAACAAGGTTTCTTCAGTATTTGTTAAATATTTGTTTCTTCTTAAAGAAGCCTACATAGCTCTTGATAAGATGCTTTTTTTTTTTCAATACAAAAGTATCGATGTTTTTCTTATTTCTCCCTGAAAACATGTTGTGGGTACTCATTAGAAATGCCTTGGTGAGGCACTTCTAATGAGTACCCACAATGTATGTTTTTTATGGAGAAATAAGAAAAATACTTACCTGATACCCCCTTTTATCTAGACCTATGAAGCCTAGCACATTTATGTGCAAACAACATAGGCATAGATCAATCAAAAAAATCATCTGTGCAGTCTGATCAGGAACCTGGCTTTTCACCACTTGATTTTTCAGGGTCTAGTCTTGCTTCAGGGAAAACCAAAGATCCTTGTCAGACTGCTGACAGGTTGATCCGGGTTTTGTTTTCTTGTAGTATCCAGATAAATGAGCTGCAACACGAGGCAATGTATATTCTCATTACCAAACACACCTACCGGTATTCAAATATATTAAAAATTTCACCACCAAAAACTGAAAGTTTTCAGATAAAAATTCTGATATTTCATATTTCTGCTCAAAACATAGATTGTGGGTACTCATTAGAACTGCCTCACTGAGGCAGTTCTAATGAGTACCCACAATCTATGTTTTTGAGCAGAAATAAGAAAAATAATGTATACCCCTGTAAACCCCAGTTTTACTGTATAAAAGTGGGGTTTAAGGGGGCCATAATTATATAGATATGTTTTCGTGATGGATGTGTGCCAAAGGATGACTTAAATCAGCCTGCACATCCATTCAGTCTGATGAGAGTCTTTGTTGTCCGGATGAAGAAACTTTGCATCCTTGGGTATCCAAAATGTGCTCATTGAAGATTTTGATCAGACTGCACAAATGCGCAGGCTGATCTAAGTCTTCGGTGGGCACACACCTCTGAAGGTACTTTTTCTGTCTTTGCTGCTCAAATATTTTAAATATTTCTCTGCAAAAACTGTGTGTATTCAATAGAAGCACCTCACCGAGGCTCTTCTAATGAGTACCCAAACATGTTTTTGTGGAAAAATATCAACTTTTTGGCAGAAAAAAAAAATGCCTTAGTTTGATGTTGCTCATATGTACACATATAGTGTGTATACCTCGGTGTATACATAATGATATTATGATTTTTAGTCATAGGATTGTGTATGTATACATGTGTTGATTCAACCTTTAAATACTACTGTCTGGGCTAATTCTACAGATGACAAATTGGTGACGTTTTTCTTACTTTTCCCAGAGAACTGGATTTGACATGTCATGCAAATTGTCTCCATTAGAGACAATTTGCATGAGGTGTCAAATCCTGTTTTTCCCAGAAAACAGGATTTGATATTTCATACAGATTGTCTCCACTGGAGAAAATTTGCTTGAGATGTGAAATCCTGTTTTTTTCTACAAAAAAAAAAAGGATTTGACATTTCATGCAAATTGTCTCCATTGGAGACAATTTGCATGAAAGGTCAAATCCTGTTTTCTGGGAAAGGGCTTTTGCATGAAAGATCAAATTCTGTTTTCTGGGAAAAATAAGAAATATTAAAACTATTTCAATATGTCATCTGCTGAAAATTTTACCCAGAGTGCTAAGCATTAAATGTGTTGTTAACTTTGAATACAGGAAATGTTTTATTTTACATAGCTGAAGGTACATGCTTTTTTCATCTGAAAACTTTTGACAGGTATGTAGATTCTCTAAAAATATATATATATATATAAATATATTTGGAGTATTCAGTAGAAGTATTCTAATGAGTACCCACAACATATGTTTTCATAGAGAAATAAGGAAAAATATTTATCTGGATACCCCTCTGGGGTCTAAAGAAGACTCATACAATAGCATGTTAGATTTATAGCTTTGGTTTCATGTAGTGTAATTCAGGGTTGAACAGAACTACACACATACAATATAAACATTTGTATACAGCCCTCAGCAAATAGTAGAAACCCCCAGTCAAACTGGTACAGAGCAGTTTATCAGGTTTTCAGACTGACTTCCCTGAGCAAAGTGCAGACCCTGGCCAAACTGCTGAATAACAGTTTGATATGGTCTGCACTGTTTGTTATCTACACTTAAAGTTTTAGGATAAGTACTAAAAGGATAAAGCCCACATGGTACTTATGTACTTATCCAAAAATTTGTATTAAAAGATCAGGGCCCAGTTGTTCAAAGCATCGTTAGCTTAACGAGCTTGTTAAGGGTCATTTCGTTAGCTATTTTAGCGGATTCAATATACAATATTCTGATATTTTTTGCTGAAAAAATGTGAGTAGCTTTTTGCTTTGCAAAAGCTACTCACATTTTTCAGCAAAAAATTTCAGCATATTTGCGTATCACTTGATTTAAATTTTAACGAATCGTTAACTAACGACATCGTTAGTGTTGAACAACTGGGCCCAGGATATTTTGCAGAAAGATAAGATTTTTTTTTTTTCAGTCCAAAGGTATAGATATTTTTCTCATTTCTCCGTGAAAAAATACTGTTGTGAGTACCCACACGTTTTCGTAGAGAGATAAATAAAAAATTTGAACTGCTACCCACTCTTATCTTGACTGAATTTGGTAGTTATTTTAAATATATATTTTTGTTACCACAAAAGCATGAGCTTCCAAGTACAAAATGGCCATGGTACTGCACAATTTTGCTGCCTGATCAGGGTCTACATGTATGTAAACTCTGATTAGATTTTACCAGTATACAGACAGACCAGAGTTCAAGCTGGTAATGTGTACCAATAGATTTTGTCTCAGAATGAGTTCAAAGGTGTTCATGCATCTTTCAATACCATTATGTTATATGTAGGTTTTGTTGTGAGGTTGAATGCTTGAATAGGGCAGATTTGTGTAGATGACTAAGACTACTATATGTGAATGGCAGTGACCTTGGCCAGCTGTGCATCAGTTTAGGCTACTGTGCTTTCGACATCTTTCAGAAAGTCATTTTTTGCTCGGCGCTTTAAACAGAAGAAGTAAATTTGTCAACTTTTGTCATGATTTAATGCAAAACCATTTGTCGTAACTACCTATGCGCAAAAAGTTTTATTCTAGTCAGTGGTTTTTAAAAAATCCGATATTTTCACTTTTTCCCATAGTAAAAAATGAAAATTATGCAGAAATTTGTAGGGTAGGTAACTTGGAGGCAGATTTTTAACAAGTTTCACTTGTTCTATTTTTCTGAAATTTTCACAATATTGTTGTGAAACATCAATAATTCAAATTCAGCAAAGAAAAGTAAAAAATAATTACTAAGACAAAAATTCCAAGAAATCACTTTACTATAGAAATTGCATAGGTCAGACCAATTTCTGGCGATAAATTTAATTTTAGGGTACATATTTGAAAATAAAACACAGAAACAGAAAAGACAAATGGTTTCTGATAAGATATAGTCAATCAGAACAAAATATTTTCATTTAAGATAAAACGCCAAGCAAGCCAAGCAAAAAACGTCTTTCCGAGAGATGTAGGAAGGACAGTAGTCTTTGATACTCACCATATAAATTCAGTGATAAGCAGCATCTTCAGAAATCCTTATTTTGTTAGCTAACAGCCAGGACCAGATCAGTGTGCATCTGTACAGTGTGATCAAGGCATTAACTAGCCACCTATAGACTCATTGGCTACTGTTAACTTCCTCTTAATATTTATGCAGAGGCCTGTGGAAACAGTTTAGACCCAGATCAAACTGATCCTAAAGGACTGCCTTGCTTTGATAAATAGTTCAGACAGATTATACCACCGTTTTCGACCTAATTAATGCACTTACCCCTATAGTAGTCAGCAATTTCATTGTCTTCAGATTACAGCCAGTGTACTTTTTGTCTACTACTTTATAAAGGCATATGTTATGGGTACCCATTTGAATTGCATCAACTTGTCCATGCAGTTCAAATGAGTAGCCACAACATATGCTGCCATAGAGAAAATCAGAAAAAAAAAATAGCATAAGCATCATTTGATGTGTCCTTTACTGACCTTTTTTTTTTTTTTTTTAAGTTTAGCATTAGTACTGTAAGTACATATTTTACCACAAGTTTTCCAAGTTTTTTTTTTAAAACAAAATTAAGTGCACAGTATGGTAATTAGGTCGTAGATAAGGTGCTTTTTCGACCAGATTGTGTCATATTAATTATTTCTCCATGTAAAAATAAATGTTCTGGCTACTTAGTTCTTAGCATCTCCTTGGGGCACATTAATTATTTGTTTATGTGCCTCAATTAATTAATGTGCCCAGTGACATGCTAAGAACTAATTTAGTAACCTTAACATATGTGCCCGCATTGTACATTTTTCTTGGCGAATTAAGAAAAAGAATTATCTATATTCCATTTATTTAGAGCTATGTTATCATTCATATTTTAAATGTTATCATGTAAATTATATGTACGGTAAATTGTTTTTGTATTAACTTTTCTTTTGTTTTGTACATAGACTGAGTTTATTTGTTAATTATGTTTTTGTGATGTGCTAATCTGTTGAACAAAGACAATTTCTGTTTTTGCAGCAAACCTATACTTTTTGGAAGGCTTCAGTGTAGCATATTATTTTAACCCTTGTCGTGCTGAATATATTAAGATGCCACACCGACTCCTAGTTTCCAGCCAATCAGATTACTTGAATCAGGTTTTTGATAGAAATTCACATATTTAATACCCATTAGGTTGACTGGGCCGTAAAACCTCAACACAAACAAAACACATATTTAATGACAAACAGTGCAGATCCAGATCAGTTGGCTTCTGAAGAAGCCAACTGATCTGGATCTACACTGTTTGCTAAGACAGGGCATGTGTTCAGCAAGAGAAGGGTTGATTGACATTATTCTTATTTCTCCAATAAAACATATTTTGTGCATACTCCTTAGACTTGTGTGCTTAGAAGATTCTAATTACCCAGACATTAGCCAGAAAAACCAATAATATGTTGTAAATAATGAAGACACTAATTAGGGCAGACCAGATCACGTCTGAGCAGTGTGGTCTGCATCATTGCTGTAGGCCTGTGACCACCTTTTTAGAAGTACATGTAAATCAAGACCAAAATGTATGCATATTTAGGCTAATTTTGATCTTTGATTTTCTTTTTTGCATAATTGTACACTATATTATATGTACCCTAAATATTTAAAGAGGCTGGGCAAATAATGTTGACCAAGATTAAACTGTTAAAGGAGCAGTTTGAGCAGGGTCTAAGATATTTGTCATTCCATCACAGTATTCTGAACACATCACAATGTAGTCATATAGACATTCAAAATTTAGGATAAGTATGGTAAAGAATGACATCTGGACGGGCCCCCGTAGCCTAGTGGATAAGAGAGTTGACTCTTGATCCATTAGGTTTCTCACCGCTGTGGTTCGAGCCTTGCTCGGGTCATATGTGGGAAAGCCAAGTTCTGCTTACGGATGGTCAGGTGGTTTTTCTCCGGGTTCTCCAGTTTTCGCCCACCTTCGATGAACGATCGGCTCGATATAAGTGAAATATTCTTGAAAGGGCCGTAAAACCCAAATCAAAAAAAAAAAAAAAAAAAAAATGACATCTGATTATTTAGGGTTAATACAGGTAATTTTGACCTCATATAAGTATACTGTTTTAAGGGGAGATAAACAAGGCTGTGGTATGCATGTCTCAACTATTTTACAGACAGTGGTTGGGTGTTACTGAACATGTTTTGGATAACAGAACCATGTGTGTTGACCTAGGCTCAGTTGTTCAATCCTTGTTGTGTTAATGAAGTTGTTAATTTGAAAGTAAATATTATGCATAAAATTATATTAGCTACACCAAAGTTGCTATTGGGATGATACACCTGGTAGATTTCTGCCATTTTTATAACGGAGATAACATCTGTGACTTACTGTTTTTTTTCCTTGGCCCAGTTGTTCATAGCATCATTAACTTAACAGCTCATTAGCGTTCAAAATTGCTACTCACATTTTTTCAGCAAAAATGTTAGCATATATGCCATATTTAATGATCAAAGTTTTAACGATATGTTAACTAACGACATCATTAGTAACGATATCATTAGTTTTGAACAACTTGGCCCTGCATGCCATGTCCCTTCTGAAAAGAGTCATTAACCAGCTCGTTCAGCTAACGGTGCTTAGAAAAACTGGGCCCTGATGTTTATGTTAAAAATGTCAGAGTTTTTTTTTGTAAAATTACGTTCTTACCCCTATCTCTCCTATAAATTTCATATGGCACTTTAAAGTTTATTCTTGACATTATGATAAATTATGGATGCTTTGAGTAGCTTAATCCTGGAATATTCAAGGTGTGAAGCTTAAAACGAAGCTATACTGCACCCACAAACATACCATTAAGAACTTTTTCATTCCTTAGCCTGAACAACAATTCTTTCTGTAATATTGTAGATGGATAGTTTGGTTATGATCATGTCCTAAGGCTAGAGGTATCCATTGCTGGCCTCAGGCCCTAGAGGTACCTATTGCTGGCCTCAGGCCCAGCAACTGTGTATATACATGTAATGTTTCCCTTGATCTTTGTATTTTAACCAGTTAAAATTGTACATAGTATTTTTAATGTGTGTTAATTGTTAACCTCAGTTTGGACACAGCATGAAGAATGGTACAGCTTGGCATATGAGGGTCATTAAGTACATAAAGGCCCTGATCAGCTTTGCCTACTAATCAGACAAGGGTCTCTAGTGTGTGTGTGTGTGTGTGTGTGTGTGTGTGTGTGTGTGTGTGTGTGTGTGTGTGTGTGTGTGTCTGTAAGTGGACTAGAAATGCAGGCTGGTATGGCCCTAGACTTTTCATATACACTCAAAGATCATTTTCTTCTGATGTGATAAGATCCGTACCAGCCTGTGTTACGTAACTGCAGTTGTCTTACTTGGCAAAAGATCATTGCTTTAGGCTGCATACATAACAATACCATAACTACCTTAAATATTTGGGACACTGTGTATATTAACATAGAAGGCCAGGATGCACAGGCTGATTTGGGCTTTCTCATATGCCATTGTGTTCTTTACCATGTGTGTGACCTGATTATTATCATGTTTCATTGAATGATTGTCTTGATTGAAGAACTGATGGAATTAAAAGAATGATAAAAAAAATAAAAGAAACATTTCAAAGAAATAATCTGTTGCTTTTAATAACATAGTTGCTTTTAATAACACCCCCAAAAGTAACATTTACTGAGCAAACATCATAGACTCAGATGAGATGGCACAGAATGCAGCATCTTATAAGGGTCTACACTGTTTGCCAGTCATTCAGCAATTTTTAGACACAGGTAGTAAATTGTTCTTGTTCAATTTTTAGAACAAGTATGGTAAGGAGTTGAGGTGTGCAAATGGCTCCAGAAATAATCTCTTTATCTTAGCTCTAATTAAGATGCTTATTTCAGTCAAGAAGTATTTGAGGTTTTTTTTGTGTGTTTTTTTTTTCTTTTTTGATTGTTTACAATCATTAAGGTTGTTGGGTCAATTGTTTAATCCTTAAGGTTGTTGTCACGCGATTGTCATTGACCAATAAAATCAAACCGTGCGTTTGTACGAAATCCAGGAAACTATAATTTAGCCAGGCTATTCTTGTCGCTGTGACGTCAGAGTACAGTCTGTAAACTTGGGACATTAGCAAACAGAGTAGACCCAGATCAAACGCCACAGAACGTGGCGTCTGATCTAGGTCTGCACTATTTGTTTAAATTACAACTAGAAATGTGTCCAAAGGACACGGATGCCCCCGCATGAAAAAACTAAAAACGCAAATTGCTAACGCCTGAAAAACTTAAACACAAATTGCTAACGCCACCTTGGACACGAACGGAGATGGACGTGGGCAGAGGTAACACTATATGCCCTTTCCATCATTCTTCGAATCATGCGGGCGGGGGCATAAAAAGTAAAGGTTAAATGAAACAGTCGTAAGTCCCCGTTCAGGAACGTTTTCTAAGCCTACACTCAATCAACCCAAGAAAGGGTGTGTACTCATCAAATTACGAAAACACGCCTATTCAAATATATAGAAAATTTCACCCCTAAGATGAAAATTTTCAGATAAAAAACTCTGATATTTTTCATATTTCTGCTCAAAACATTGATTGTGGGTACTCGTTAGAACCGCCTCGGCGAGGCGGTTCTAATGAGTTCCCACAATCTATGTTTTCGAGCAAAAATAAAAAAAAATAATGTATGCCCCTGTAAACCCCAGTTTTACATTATAAAAGTGGGGTTTAAGGGGGGTCAAATTATACAGGCATGTTTTCGTGATGGAAATGCTCTGTCAAGGTGCGTTGGTGCTTCTAACTGGCGACAGATCAAGAGGCTTCTAATGAACATCTACAAACGTGTTTGTATAGAGAGAGTTAGAAAAAAAACCATTTATGGTGGCTCAGTTGGATGCGTCGTCCGACTGGAGACCAGGAAGTCGCGGGTTCAACCCCCGCCGAGGTTGGTAACATTCTTTCGTGGAGATTGATCATGAAATATTTTCTACGGTCATTCTCTCCCTTCCGCTGATTCAAGAAGGGCAGTTGTCAGTTTCTGGCGAAAGAATGTGCACAATACTGGTTAACCGCTTAGAGGACTAAGCCTGCCCGGTAAACGTGTGGTTAGGTAAACTGACCGCGCTCGACATGACCCCATTGGGTTGACTGGGCCGTAAAACCTCAACACAAACAAAAAACATTTATGTGTATCCTCTTTTATCTTTAGAGCCGTAACTACTGATATCCGCCTAGAGGACAAAGCCTGCCCAGTAAAAATGTGGTTAGGTAAGCTGATTGCGCTCGACATGACTTCATTGGGTTGACTGGGCCGTAAAACCTCAACACAAACAAAGACTTCTGATATTTTCCTTACTTTTCCATTAAACTGATGTCATATAATTTAACCCATTTTAGTCTAGAGTCCCAAAAAATGGTAATTGGCAAACAGTGCAGACGCAGAAGGCGGCGTCTAATCAGGGTCTCCACTGTCTACAAATAGTTTTAGCCATTATCTCTTTAGGACTATCTAAATCACATAGCCTGACCTACCTACAACTGAAGTTGGACTCTTCCTACATGGTGTAGGAGGAGTTTATTCAATCTAAAATGGGGGAAGGCAATTCTGCTGAGTTGGCATAACACATTTTCTTGGAGAGGTTAGAAAAACAATACCGCTGTGACACTGCAAAATGTAGAAACAAAGAGACATTTCTACATCTTTTATATTGCTGCTAACACAAAATGTAGAAATTACTTCATTTTGCGTTGGTACCAACGTGAAATTTTTGTTTTTATCTTTTTTTTTTTTCGTTGTTTATTTTGACATTTTGGATCAATACGACCAACAGCAATGTTAATGTAGAAAAAATAACCAATGTCCTGCTGAACCCAGATATACCCTGGCTTTGCAAACAGTGTAGATCCAGATCAGTTGGCTTTTGGGAATCTGACTGGCTGTCAATTAGAAGTGGGCGTGGCATCTTAATTTATTCAGCATGATAAGGGTTTAAACAACAGTTCTACCATTGCTAACTTAGTATGTCTCCTCGCTTTGAAGACCTTTCTTGTAATGGTCACCTACCTGTTCATCATTCCTCTGACACAAACTTTACAGACTGTATAAATAATTGAGTCAGCGCACGACAAAACCAACAATAAGACATACGACCAGCGAAGACTCAGATCAGTCTGCGCATCCGCGGAGATTGATCATTCGTTGCTCGCATATGCTTTCTACAGCCTCCATAGGGGTGGTTGGGTGAGGCAAAGGTGTAGTGTATCTTACGTCACAGGGACGTCCAAACTGATATTGACTCACAGTTGGGCAAGGCCTGCTATCCTTGCTATCCTCTCTCCCTTTCTCTGGGAGACTACTAAAATGACCCACAAGGGTTGACGTCGTTAAACTCCAACTCAATAAAAAAAAAACATCTACAGCCCCCGGGCTGTCCAAAGACGAATAAACGAGAACCCTTGCCATACTGCGTGGATGTACTTCATTTCTGGTCACACACGTCTTATAGTAGGTTTTGTCGTCCGCTGGCTCAGCTATTTCAGTCACAAAAGTACAAGGGAAGATACCCAGTAAGCGCTACAATCCGACGAAGCCCAGCCTTCCGACGTACCAAAAGAACAAGGGATAAGGATCAAAGAATGACAACAAATGCCACATATCGAGGGTTGATCGCAAGACTGTAGCAAGTCAGATGGTTGTTTTTCCCAATACTTAATCTCCTCACCATGAAGGCGTTATGAAGATTACAACATTTCTTTCTGTAAACAATGGAAATTTAGGAGCCATTGCTCATATGAGCAATGGCACCTAAATTTGCATTGTTTACAAAGGGGTCAAAGTTGCCCCAAAACAAGGGTTTCAAAATATGTTTGAGTTACTACAGTCTTGCGCTCAACCCTCGATATGAAACTATCAATGTGCGAACTCTGAACAATTTGCGCAGTCTGATCAGAATCTTCAGTGTCCATTTTTGGATAACCAAGGATGCAAAATTTATTCGAAGACAGATTAGACTGCACGAACAGTTTAAGGAGACATTTTGATTTTTGTAAATTAATTACTACTATTTTTCAACAAAAACAGCAAATTCTCGAACAATTACCCAAGGAATTTGCGATTTCGTCAATCTAATCTGCAGACATTTAATTTTGAAAAGTCCCATCTTCGATTTTACATCAGTGGCATTTAAACTTCCACTGTCAAAAGATGCTATCACAACGTAATTGGAACACGTTTCTTCAGTTTCATTCCATAGTGGACTGGCTTCTAGAACACCATTTTCAACTATATCACCTGGGTGATCATTGGAACCAGTCAATATGACACATGACGTCACAGCCTGTGGTTCTTCAAATATCACAGTAAAAGTGTCATCCTGGTTGGCAGCAGCTGCGCTCCAGAAATGTCCCGGTTCTTTGGAATAAGCTAACTCTGGTGGGAAATCTTCAACAGTCTTTAGGGTAGTTCTGATTTTTGCTTCAGGATTGTCACCTATTACTACTTTATTTTTGAAGTCATAATATCTGTCTTTTAGTTGTTGGATCTTCTCTGGAAGTGAGGAATAGTAACCCATATGTTGAAATAAGGTTGGCTTTCGAATGAGTCTATATCCTTGGGACATTAAAATATTAAAATAGATAAATGTATAATCAACAGGCTGTGAGTGGCTAAACATAAGCAACATGTCTGCTAATTTATTTATGTGATTAGAGTGATATAACTTTCCTATAAACCCAAGTTCAGAAAATTCTAAACATATCCAATTATCGTCCTTTTGTCCGTCAATAAATTCTTTTATTGCACTGAAATAGTTGTCGCCTGCTATTATATCGTCTTCCATTTGCATGTAGTATTTCGACAATCCTGCACTATATTTCATCAGATAGGCATAATCATAATTTTGTTTTCTTCTCCAATTTAAGTAATTACTTTCCTCCGCTGTCATTTGAGAATAAAACTCGGAAGGCGCTTGGATAACAATTAATGACCCATTTTTTATATGGTCACGATGTTTGGATGTGATGGTATTTTCGGCGAAAGTTTTCCATTTCGTTTCATTCTGATCAGCAAGAAAGACAACAAACACGATTTTCTTCAGATCTTCGTGAGATGTCTTATTCAGCATAGAATTCAGCATGTCGAACACGTACGTGTCATTTTTTCGTCGTACGGTTGGAATTCCTATTGTAAGATATCCTGAAAAGGAAAACGACTGTGGTAATACCCTAAATTATACCAGGCAAAAGCGCATGCGTGAACAAGGACGGCGTTGATCAGCTTGCCGTATTCTGGTATGCGGACCCCCCTAGGTGTTCTGTCTCCTATAAATTTTTAGCTTTAACACAGTAGGCTAAATAATGTGATGAACATTAGTGATATTTTTTATTTATTTTTTTTATTTTTTTTTTTTACCGAAAGTAAGGATTTACATTTCATTCAAATGATCTTCGTATAAGTAACAAAACTATTTCAAATGTCTGCTCTTATTTACAATCAACAGGTTATGGTTTAAGCTCTAACGCATTCAGAATTCATACATCCGCCTCTTCCCTACCCACAAAAGAGGATAGGGGTCAGAAATTAAGTGGCAATTCACACGATGAGTGGATAAAATGGACATTTGCTGGTCGCATATATACTTAGACCTTATTTTGTGAGACGAAGGCGAGATACGCATACTCAGAATAGACTATACATCCGCGTGTTTTTTCCTTTAACCCTTCTCTCTTGCTGAACACGACATGCCCTGTCTTAGCAAAAAGTGTAGATCCAGATCAATTGGCTTCTGAAGAAGCCAACTGATCTGGATCTGCACTGTTTGTCATTAAATATGTGAATTTCTATCAAAAACCCGGATCAAGTAATCCGATTGGCTGGAAATTAGAAGTGGGCGTGGTATCTTCATTTATTCAGCATGACAAAGGTTAATACGGTGCGCGCCGATTTTTTGTCCGCAGTAGGGCCGGCATTAGAAATACACAGGGTAATCGGAATGTTCCAAATCTATCTGAAATGCTGTTGAACAAGTCCCACAGTAAAATCTATAGAACACTGAACGCATAAAAGAACGAAAATCGGAGAGACGGTTTAGTTTAGATCCTTCATATATGCAGTAATGCAGTTTGCAGGCATGCATACGCCTTGTAGCACCGGCTTAACCCATTAAAGACTGGATAAACTCTCCCACATTATATATTGGAAGAGTCCATTTTCGATTTTAGGTATATCAGGCTATGCAATGTAGATATTCCTATGGAAAATGGTTGAATTATTTGCAAACAGCTGAGACCCCGATCAGACGCCGCGTTCTGTGGCGTCTGATCTGGGTCTGCGCTGTTTGCCACGCAGTTACCCGTTTAGGGGTCTCCAATTTTCAATGGTTTAAGCGGTTCTCGATTTTCCAAGATGTCAGAATGGACTCAATGATCCTTAGGAAAGTAAAGATAAAAGCTAGACTTTGTATAGCCGTCACATGGCACTGATCACAAGCTGTGCGGAGTCAGATTAAAGTATAAAAGATACATCTGGAAACTGTACCGAACATCTCGGAGTCTATACTTTCGCTGAGAGTATACATATGGCAGTAATGTAGTTTGCAGGATCGCATACGCCTCCACCACACGGCACCTAACACTTGTGGCAGTGAAGTCAAATACAGTCGAACCTCAACTACTGTTGAGCCGATGGCTCGTTTATCATGGCTAATTCGAAGTCGTTTTTGAGTCCCTATGAAATTCTTCCGATAACTAAAAATAATATTTAGGGAAATTTTCTTGTTTTATCATGAAATTGTATCATCGGCTGTGTGCACTCATTAGAATCGCCTCATCGATACGATTCTAATGAATACATTCAACATACCATTATATTGTAGAAGATCGGAAAGATTTCCCTAAATTCTCGCCATTTGCTTCCTGACCTGGAGCCATGATTAACCCTCAGTGGCTCGAACTACCCATATCTCAAACAAATTATTATGGTCCCAAAGATGTTCGAGCCAATGAAGTCGACTGCACAATAAAAGATGCCCCTTTTTAACACCGAACACATGGTAGTCTCAAAACAGCCATCCAAAATACGTAGTTCTAGTACTTATGTTTAAATGACTGCAAAACATCAAAACTGAATGTTTTAGGGATAATAATAACAAAATACTGATTTAGCAACTACTTTTCTTGAAAATATTTTGTCAAAATCTAATACAAACATAACTTACTTTTTTCTTTCGTATGTTTGGGAAAACTAACAGTTGATACTTTATGGCTGAGATCTGTACGGGTTATCACGTTTAATACAGGTGTAGAATACTGAAATAAAATTTAAAAGAATCGCATATATACTGTACAATTTGCTTGATGTGATACATGTCATCATTTATGAGTCGAAAATCCTGTTGAAACTAGCTAAAACGATATAAGGGATGATTTATTTTATATTTTCTTTCTTTTACCGTAGTAGCTACGCTCTGGACTGTTTAACCGAATTATATGTGCACTGGATTGACAGATCTTCCATTCATCTAGAAAACATACCTTGACCCTCTTAAACCCCACAAGTATACATTAAAACTGGGGTTTACAGGGGTAGACATTATTTTTCTTATTTTGCTAAAAAATATAGATTGTGGGTACCCGTTACAACCGCCTCGCCGAGGCGGTTCTAACGAGTACCCACAATCTATGTTTTGAGCAGAAATATGAAAAATATCAGAATTTTTTTATATGAAAAGTTTCCTGTTTTGGCTGTAAAATTTTCAATATATTTGAATAGGGGTGTTGTCGTAATGTTGCCATAGTATCTACGCTCTCGACTGTTTTACCGAATCATTTATGCACTGGACTGACAGATTTTCCATCATACCAATCACGCTTTCTTCATCATTGAACCTACCATCGTACCCTAAAACATTTGGACATGTATGATGTACAATCAGTGTACTCCTATGCCGAACAGCTTCTTAGTAACTGTTTGATCACATGGTCTTCTCTGCTTGCCATTCAGCCTCAAAATTTCAGACATTATCCCTAGAAATCAAACTTAAGGTAAGCGATTGGTCTTGCTTGTGACTCATCAGGTTGGTCTTGTAAACACTGCTGTCTTATGTCATTAAAATATTACAAGAAACATGGGGTTATTGTTCAAGAGCAAACAAGCATTAATGGTAAAATGACATTACCCCAATCCCTAACCCCCACAGCACCACAAAAGCAAACAAGCATTAATGATAAAATGATAGCGCCCACCCCACTCGCACGCGCACACAAGCCGGGAAAATTCATCGAAAAAAAAAAAAAAAAAAAAAAAAAGCATAAAGTGAGGCAATATACCTGATGACATTTACGCCGAATGATGAAACAGATCAGCTTGCGCATGCGCATAGTCCGATCAGAGTTCGCCGGTAACTACATAGACAACCAAGACTTCTCACTGCAGTCGGACAGCTTAGCCTGATCAGACCGCATAGGGTAATAATGTAAATCTCCGCTGGTCTCCGAAAAGGTTGACATTAGTGTAGGCCTACTTGGCGTATCAATTTCAACGTGAGAAGAGGTACCTGCTGACATATGCGCCTAAAGACTCAAATCAGCCTGCGCATCCTTCGTTGTCCGCATGATGAAACTGCATCCTTGGCTATCCAAAATGCGCACAGCGAATGCGCAGTCTGATCTGAATCTTCGCTGGGCGCACATGTTTTCTGACATTCCTACTCAGATCTTCATGATTCTTTTGAGTCCAATTTTTGGGTGTATTACAGAGCAGATTAATCAGTGGATACAGAACGTTGAAAAATCGTCCTTTCAACGTCGATGCAACATGATCTTTCATTGCATCGACGTTGATATGACGTTGTTTCAACACTATCCGTGTCTCGACTGGGTAATTAGAATACTCATCATGCCAGGTAACTATTTGCGTTTTCTTTTTTTTTTTTTTTTTTTTTTTTCAGAAAGCTGACTCCTTAGGAGACAATATGTTATAAATGTCAAATCCATTTGCATGATACGTCAAACATTTTCTTGGAAAAAATTATATATAAAAAAATAAAAACATAAAATATCAATTTGCTGTCTGCTGAATTTGTCTAAATATTGTTTAAGGTTAAAAGTTACCCACCTGTCTGGAAGATCTTTCTGTAATTGCTGATGAGGTGTAAATTGATCGTCGCTCGGTGAGATCTGTAACATATAATACATAGGCACTCTGGGTAAAACTTTCAGCAGACGACAGGTTGAACTTTTTCGGATTTTTTCCCAGAAAACAGGATTTGATATTTCATACAAATTGCATGAAATGTCAAAGCCTTTTTTCCTGGGGGAAAAAAGAAAAAAATATTTCAGAATGTCGTCTGCTGAAAATTTAACCCAGACTGTTGAACGTTAATAAATTCATACATAGCTCCATATGAGGTATTTTTTTCATATAAGGCACCTTAGTAAAACATATTCGTTCTTATTTCTTTATAAAAACATATGTTGTCGGTAGAAGCGCCCCATCAACGTGTTTATACGGAGTGCCCACCACATATGTTTTCATTAAGATATTAACAAAAAAAAAAAAAAAAAAAAAAAAAAAAAAAACAACAACAAAAAAAAAACAACATTTGTCTGGATATCCCTATTAGCTTGAGCTATATAATCATAACTCCCTTTTCTTATCTCTCTACGAAATCGATTTTTTTTCCAGCAAAAAGGTACGAGTAAGCCCTTCCCTCCCTTCAGTTCCCACTCCAGCACTGCTAAACTGCAAAGAATAGTAAGATTTAAGGCTCCATATTCCTCAAAAATAGACATTTTTTTATCGAAGAAACGTTTAATAAATTGATATATGGTATTAATATGATCATAAAATGTAGCATCTGACAGCGTGTAAAATTTCAGTTATTCTCTTGGTTTTGAACTGGATCAAAAATGAAACGATTTTTATCGCATCTCTGAAGTAATGTTGGCAATTAATAAAAATCATTTCATTTTTGATCCACTTCAAGAATGAGAGACTAACTGAAATTTAAAAGGTTGTCAGGTGCCACATTTTATGATTGTATTAATACCATTTATCAATTCATTTAATCAAGTGGCATAAAAGACTTCTTATATATGCCACTTAATTTAATAAGATATCTATTTTGAGAAATATAGGGCCTTTAATTCCATATTTTTTCTGTTGCAATAAAAATTATTTATACTTTTCGGACCACAACTTTTATATTGAGGACTGAGCCAGTCGAATACAATTTCGGCCATTGATTGAACATTTTACACACTAGACTAGTTTTTAAGTCTTCGTTTCCGTTGCCTTTTACAGTAATGTTGCGTTTCCTTTTTGGATCTGTACGGAAATCGATCTCCATTCCGTTATTATGCCTATCGTATTTAACGTATGTATTCAGACAGACTGGCCTGAGAAACAGTGTAGACCCAGATGAGACGCCACAGAACGCGGCGTCTCATCAGGGTCTACACTGTTTGCCAATCATCCAGCAATTTTTAGACACAACAGTGGGTAGTAAATTTCACTTATTCAAATTTTAGAACAAGTATGGGAAGGAGTTGGGGTGTCCGAATACTTAGGGTAAATACGGTATTTCCAATTTTTTTATCAGAAATGACGCATTTATTTAGAGGGATTACAGAAAAAAAATACTAATAAAGGAGTCTGAACTTATTACAGCACAAGACTAAATTTCTTGCTGCGGTTCTGGACTGCTGAGAGGTAAATTAATCAACTAAGACAAGTTAACCCTTGCCTTGCTGAATAAATTAAGATACCACGCCCACTTCTAATTTCCAGCCAATCAGATTACTTGATTCTGGTTTTTGATAGAAATTCACATATTTAATGACAAACAGTGCAAATCCAGATCAGTTGGCTTCTGAAGAAGCCAGCTGATCTGGACCTACACTGTTTGCTAAGACAGGGAATGTCTTGTTCAGCAAGAGAAGGGTTAATAAAGTTCAGACTAAAGTTGAAAAAACTTCATTTATTATACATATCATTGCGCCATTACGCTGTGCACATCGTGAGAAAACATACCTTCTAACATGTGCACCCAATTAAGACTCAAATCACCAAGGACAAGTTAATAAAGTGTACACTTAAGTTGAAACAATTTCATTTATTATACATATTATTACGCCGATCGTGAGAAAACACACCTTCTGACATGTGCGCCGGACGAAGACTCAAATCAGCCTGCGCATCCGCGCAGTCTGATCAATATTCCGCGTTGTCTGCATGAAGAAACTTTGCATCCTTGGGTATCCACAATGCGTCCAGTGAAGATTCTGATCAGACTGCGCGAATGCGCAGGCTGATCTGAATCTTCGCCGGGCGCACATATCCGAATTAAGGTACACTTTCTCACGTAATAGGTCATATTATTACACTGCATCGGTTAATATTAATAATGTAGAATCGAACAGTGATGAATCAAACTGCCCTATTTGCTCTGTTTTAGGACAAACAGGCCTATGCATACAGTGTAGACCCAGATCAGACGCCGCAGAACGCGGCGTCTGATCAGGGTCTACACTGTTTGCCGCCCATCCAGCAATTTTTAGAATCATCAATACTTGCTGAAATTGTAGGACAAGTATTTAAGGATTAAGCTGTCCTGATACTCAGGGTATGTATGGTAAATTATAGCTGTGTGCAGGCAATAATATGTTGATTTCCACGAGATAGTTGTGTGCAGACAATCCTGTGTTGATTTCGGTGAGATACCAATGTTCAGTCAAGATAGTAATGTCCGACGGAAGATTGCATATATCATCCGCCTATTCCAAATGCGAAAAAAACAAACAAAAAAACAAAAAAAACAAACGAATATCCAAGTAAGTACACTTTGAAGTGAATCTCGTCTGTGCCGTATATTATCTATATTTATACATTATTTTTTCAAAAGGTAGACAGCTTTTGAAATTTTGATTTCCTGTTAGATTTCCTGCGCATCAAGCCCTCCTAAAAGGGATATACTCTAAAAGGAAATAATTCGCACCCACGGGGAGCAAATTCTTTCCATTTAGGGCAGATCCCTTTTTAGAACAAACAAAATGAAGTTTGATAGAGTTACAGCCCCTGAAAGTGTGTCCATTCCTAGTAACTCCTTACCATACTAAGTCATGTTACCACACCTTACCTAAAATGCTAGATGATTTGCAAACTGTGTAGACCCAGAGCAGACGCCGCGTTTTGTCCAACTAAAAATACGGGGAAATCACAGTGTATTTATTTATCATATTGCTATAACCTGACTGGATTTGCAGCCCGCTCTTGGATTTAACCTGAACCGCTCCTGGATTTAGCCTGAGCCGCTGCTCGCATTGTGATAATAGCAGTTTTTTCATTGTTCGTCCTAATTACAGCAATCACTGTATCACATCAACTATTTATGAAACGCAACCAGACAAATCAAGGCTCTAGATATGAGAAATTTCGATAAATACTTTTTTTTCCTAGTTCTCCACAACATATGTATTGTGATTACTCATTAGAATTGCTCCATCGATGCCATTGAGATGGGTAGTTGCATTATGTATTAGTTGGGTAGAGAAGTTAAAAGCATCAAAGATTTCTGGTTAAATAAATCTTATTTAAAGCCCTGTAAGTGTCTTTCGACCAAAATTACAAATACTTTAGATCAGAATAGAAATTACAGTTATTTTTGGATCAGAATAAACAAAACGTGTTCTTAAAATGGACAGCTGTCGATAATAAATGACCCTGTTTATTTTATTTTATTTTATTTTATTTTATTTTTCTTGAAGAGATATAATTTTTAATATGTAAGCAGATGGTAGGATACGATTCGGTCTAGATTATGACTCAAACGTTGGAATAAAAAATCATTATAAATCACAAGCGCCTAAGACTGACCTGCAGTTAAATTGTGCTCATCCATATGTTCTACAGTAACCAGAGATTTTGCCAGCGACAGAGAAGTTCCTGAGCAGAGGCTGATGACACAAATGAGCCTCAATTTCAGAAAATGTACCTTCGGACATGTGCGCCCAGCGAAGATTCAGATCAGCCTGCGCATTCAGGCTGTTCAAAATCTTCACTGGGCGCATTTTGAATAGCCAAGGATGCAAAGTTTTATGAGGGAGTAACTTCTGTGACTTTATGTGTGCTTTTCTGCATAACCATCCCTTTCTGAAAAGAGGTCTATTCTAAACGGAAAGAATTTGATCCCCTTGCTTTGTATAATAGATCTATTTTAGCAGCGAAACAAAACAATTTTTACATACCTACATATAGTTATCTTGCTGGAAAGTATCCACTCTCATTAATGAAAATGCGAACCTGCACGTAAAAGTTTAATTCTAGTTTGCAGACATGTCTCAGGGGCTAGTCGGGACATTAATAAATTCTTAATAGCCATGATTCCACATGTGGATGGATGTTTACGTTCTATCCCAGCAGACACACACACACACACATACACACACACACACACACACACATACACACACACACACACACACACACACACACACACACACACACAATTTTAACTGTCATCCATAGTTGGTGGAGTCTCAAGTTGGGGCAGGGAGATATTGAAATGAACATCGTATGCTGGGGTGGGTGAGGTGTGTTTGAGTTGCCTCCATTGGATTCTTTTGAAATCATTTTTTTTTTCTTTTGATGATAAGATGTGCATTCGGTTTTTGGTTTTTGAATCAGCTATTTTTGAAGGAGTTACTCTCCTTTCGGACTAATTCCTCGTACATCTATCATCGGATTCTTTTGAACTTATGCATATTTTCTTCCTATGGCCTGTAAATGTTGACCTATTGTTTTTTGTTTTTTTTTTTGTTTTTTTTTTATTTTAATTATTACTTTGATTCGGATATTTTTGACAGACCTTTGACCCTTAAGGACATTACCCATTTTAGTCTGAGACACCCAAAGGGTAACGAAATCGATGCAGATCCTCATCAGACGCCACAGAATGTGGCGTGTGATCAGTGTTTACACTGATTGCAAATAGTTTAGCCATTTTTCTCTAGACATACGAGATAAATCACACAGCCTGGCATACCTTAAATTAAAATTCGACTCCAATATATAATTTTGGGTAGTTTATTTTATCCTAAATGGGTCAAAAAAAAAAAATCTTAAATATATTAAAATTTTCACATGCATCGCTTGCACTGGCAATATCGCGTGTCTTTCATTGGATTATTTTGTTGTTGTTGTTTCTTTTTTTTCTTTTGTTTGTTTGTTTTTTGTTGTTGTTGTTGTTGTTTTTTTGTTTTTTGTTTTTTGTTGTTGTTTTTTTTTTCATACCTTCTTTATGCGATGTGAAGATGTACATTTGATTTTGGATCTACACTTTTTTGAGAGAAATATGCTCTTCAGGATTAGAATTTTGACAGAAATAGGGTCCTTTCAGATTTAGAATTTCCGCTCGTGGTACAAACTGTCACATGACTGTATAGTGTCTCCTTGCGCAGCGTCTCCTTTTCCTTATCATTAGTCTGAAATGACTGAATGTACTACTTATGAAAATTTCAATTAGTTTTTATTAAAACTTGAAGTTTGGAGAGGTTTATTAATTCTGGCACTAATTATTGTTTGCCAAACTGTAAATAACGTTTTTACCCTTAGTATTCGGACATCCCGATGTAACACAAACTGGAGATGTCCGATCTGGGCCCGTCGTTGGTTGTACGAACTCGTTAGTGATCAAAATTTTTTGCTGAAAAAAATGTGTGTAGTTTTTGCAAATGTCACTTGTGACCAACCTTTATAGTCTTGATACTATTTTGTTTTTATTTCAGTGGATTATCAAACAGGATTATAAGAAAAAATATTTAGTCACTGGAGACTGGAGCCAGTCTAATGCTCAGGTTATGTAAAAATGAAACTTACGGCATTCGTTCCTAAACAATATGAGGACTTGTAGAACCAGTGATGCACCAGCAATAACGCCTATAATAGTTGTGTATTTTGTCGTTGCCATGGCAATTCCGTTCTTCTCAGTCGGTTTGAACAGCGTCCACATTCAAGAAGGCGAACTTTGACATCTGGCTGAGATGGTGCACATTCTGTAAATCATATATGCGTCATAATGTAATAAGACATGTGGTCCCCGAGCCGATGGATACCTTTCACCTGAAAATGGCTACCATATCTCCTTTCAACGGCCTTGCCCTTTTGGCAGGGTGGGCCAGGGAATGACTTATGCTCCGGACAAAAGTGTAATAACAGACGGATGGATGGACAGAGACCATTACCATATCCCCCTTCAACGGCCTTGCCCTTTGGCAGGTGTGGGGAGGACTGAACAATGCATTTCCTTTCAATGTCCTACATCACTGTGTATAATTTGAACTAAATACCTTGACCAGTTCTTGATTCATATATCGAGGGTTGAGCGCAAGACTATGGTATCTCAAACATATTTTTGAAACCCTTGTTTAGGGGCAACTTGGACCCCTTTGTAAACAATGCAAATTTAGGTGCCATTGCTCATACGAGCAATGGCACCTAAATTTTCATTGTTTACAGAAAGAAATGTTGTAATCTTCATAACGCCTTCATGGTGAGGAGATTAGGTTTGGGGAAAAACAATCATCTGACTTACGCTAGTCTTGCGATCAACCCTCGATATGTGAAATATATTCTGACGGTGTAAAAGGAGACAGTAGCAAAATGAGACAAGACAGAGTTATGGTTCTTAGACACTTCCAGGGCTTCTGGAGTTATGCCCCGGACAAGAAAGTTAACCAGAGGGAAATAATTCCAAAAGCAAGGTAGAGTTAAAGTTCTTTTAAACTGCACTTCCTCGTAACCCCCTTCAGCATTTTATGAAGTGTCAACAAAATCCATAAATAGAGTTATGCTTATGCTCCAGACAAAAGTGTGACGGACGGACTGACGCAGGGATACGCGGACGGACGGAGACCATTACCATATTCCTACTTCGCCTTCAGCGGAGGATAAAATGTACAGTCGGATATTTGCGCTCAGCGAAGACTCAGATCAGCCTGTGCATTCACGAAATCCGGCAAAAGTCTTCACCGTCCGCATGAAGAAACCTTAGATCCTCAGAGATCCTCAGCTAGCTGTCCATACAAAGAGCGCACAGTGAATACTATGGCCAACTTGTGTCGATGCGCAGGTTGATCTGAGTCTTGATTGTGTTGGAGTTTAAGGACACGTCAACCTTTGTGGGTCATTTTGTGTCGTCTCCCAGAGAAAGGGAGAAAAGAGATAGAAGAGATAGTACAGGAGATTAATGAGAGGGACAGCAGGGATGAAATCGAAGAAATAAAAACACCCCCCCCCCCCCCCCCCCCCGCCTCTACTCTTACCTGCTACAAGGACAGCAAGCCTTGCCCAACTGAAAGCCAATACTAGTTGGACGCCCCGGTAGATCTTTCAAATTCGCACATGTCAATAGTTGTGTACAATTTCGTATGGAGAAACCTTTGCACATTCGTTTGTCTTACATCAGTCCTAACTACTCGGACAGAATTGCGTAAGCAAACTGTGTAGACCCTTATCAACCTCACCATTAAGGGATCAGGCTCTACGCAGTTTGCCATTTTGCTAGTGCTGCAAAATATATCTCCAGGTTTTAGTAAAAGTTTAGTAAAGGATTTACGGTGTTCGGATATTTAAGTAATTTACAAGACATAACTGAAATGCGCATGCCCAAACCAGATTATGTATGGACACATTGTAGACAGAGAAATTTGATTGTCCATACGAGATGGTGCATATGCGGACAGTGAAGGCTCTGATCAGACTGCGCATCAGCGCAGTCTGATCAGATCCTTCATTGTCCGCTCTCTGATTCATTAGAGAGTGTATAATACATGAACAAACAACCTGCTTAGTCTGTACAGGTTAACTTTGGCATGCGCAAGCATTTCTCATATTCTTGAAAACTTGCTTTTGTCGTGACACGACTCTTAATTTAAGTTTATTGGATAACCCTCCGAGAGAGAAAATTCCTGCATGAATATATATTATCTTACGTTCTCAAATATGATTGACTTTAAAGGACCCCTCCAGCCCCTCCCTCCCCCATCCAACCTTGCTCTCCTCACACACACGTTTCCTGGGGCTAGTTCCCTCTTTTAAGACTATGCCACTTTGAGATGTCAGGACAGCAGAGCTGCTTCAGCTATTAGCATGGTCCCACCTTTCCCATCATCCCCCACCCCACTTTCCTGCTTTGAAAAGGGAGGCAAATACTTTCAAATTAGGCGGCTCTTTCTTTACGGCATAGCCGTATGAGTTAGGTCACATTGAGAAAAACACAAAGAAACTCGTAGAACAGAAAAGGAGGAAGTGGCAACTCAGTGTCCCGTATCCCAATTAATTTGAACCTTAAAGGGTTGATGGTAAATCTGGTAATGGTTCTTAAAAGGGCTGTCTTATCACTTATCTGGGTCTTCGTTTTCCTTATCTGCATGTGATGCGTACTATTTTTTTATTACATGAAGCGCAACACGTGACGTATTTTTATATTAGATAATATCGTAATAAATATTAACTCATTAATGTCTTGGGTTCCTAAAAAGGGACCTGTATACAAACTACGAAGATCAGGCAAAATGCGGCGTCTGATCTGGGTCTGCACTGTTTGTCATGTTATTAGCAATTTTTATACTAAGTTTTGGCTTAATTTTGAGCCATCAGGCGACAACAGCAGAAGCAATTGTTGCTGTTAGTGCAATAACTGAGCTGTGATATAGTCCGGTTACAATCACTTGACCGGATGTGGTCTAAATGTGAGCAAACGATATTGCCTATCAATGTCAAAATGACTCAGTCTATTTATAAATTAGGTTGAAGAACATTTCAATTACGTTTGCACTCACACTGTTATTATATTCAAAATGAATGACTACGCCTGATAGAAGAAGTGTTGTATAAGTATTTCTCATAGATGTGTCCGGCAGTCTTCATCGGTGACCTTGGCCATATTGCTTATCCCAGCTACACAAATAAAATTTTCATCCTTATAGATTGGACAGGTTCATTTCTGGTTTAAGGGGTGTCTGTAGTTTATTTCGAGGGTTGAGCGCAAGACTATGGTAACTCAAACATATTTTTGAAACCCTTGTTTAGGGGCAACTTGGACCCCTTTGTAAACAATGCAAATTTAGGTGCCATTGCTCGTACGAGCAATGGCACCTAAATTTTCATTGTTTACAGAAAGAAATTTCGTAATCTTCATAATGCCTTCATGGTGAGGAGATTAGGTTTGGGGAAAAACAACCATCTGAGTTACGCTAGTCTTGCGCTCAACCCTCGATTTATTCTATTTTTTTTTTTTTTTTTTTTTTTTTTTTTTTTTTTTCAGAAATACCTTATTTCATGTACACAGTGCAGGTCCTGGTCAAGTGTTTAAGATCCTTTTTCCAGCACCTGTCGCATAACTCGCTCTCAGGACTACTCGATTCCGAACCAGACATTAGAACTATCACTAGCACAACCAAACGTAACAATAAAGAAAGAAGGAACGAATGAAAGAAAGAAAGAATAGCAAGAAAAGGTAGGAGGGGAACATTGCGTATGGGCCTTCTTCCGAACGTTCGACACGCTTTGCATAGAGATAGGATCTTGAAATTTAGAGGACTAAGCCTGCCCAGGGAATGTGTGAGTAAGTTAACAGATGGGTCCGACATGACCTAACAACGTTGAATGAACCGTAAAACCCCCAAAATGAAACAAGCAAATATTAAAAAGGAATTACAAAAATGACACTGCACAGAGGAGCCAGGATTCTTGGAAAGGTAAATGAATACAATTCCTAGAGATGACTCTTGGAGTATATAGTTATACGCTCGAAGTCCGCCATTCTATCATGTACAACAATAAAAAAAGAATGATTAAAGAAGTATAGCAAGAAATCTCAAGACTGTTTGTTTTACGTTGTTCATCAAACAAGAAGCAAAAGATTAGTGTCAGTCAGACAATTTTTTTTTCTCAATTTCAAGGACGTTTGTTTAGAGGTGAAAAGGCGATTATAATCTTAAGTTCTGATTTAAAAAAATGAATGCATCTAGTGGGGAGGGGGTGCATAATTACACTCCACCCGGTCAAGTGATTGTAACCGGACCATACATATAACAATAAAAGTGACAAGCATACGACTGAACTTATTAAAATCTATCGCCTGCAAGGATAAACCATAAGGCGTAGCCCCTACGTGACTGTTGCCCGGCTACGTTAACCCTTAAAACGCCAAGAAAATCTGCATCTGAAAATGTCGTCTGTTTATGTCGTCTTCTGAATATTCTTGCAAACTTTTCAAACCTATTTTTGCATACTGGCAAACAGTGTGGATCCAGATCAGACTGCTCCTATATGAGCAGTCTGATCTGGGTCCACACTGTTTGCAAACATGACTTTTAAAATCACAAGCAGATGACAAAGCAGACAACAATTGTTGTGATTGGCAGTTTAAGGGTTAAAAATCTTGACGACTTGATAAACCACACTCATGTGGAATTAAGATAACTGGCAACAAACATTTGATCTGATGCATTTTAAACTCAGCAGCTATTTAAACTATGACCATAAAACACAAATTCGCATTTAATTTTCATTTGCATTTGACTTCTTTGAATACAGTTTCAAGTGTGCAGTCCCCATCTCCTCCCTTAACAAAACTACATGTACATATCCGACGAAAATGTGTTTTGTCATCTGTTATTTCACTTTCAGCCCTGTTAAATACAACTTGTAGTTAGACGAACCTGTAATACCGAAATTAGCAAAACTGCCTATCAAAAAATAAATAAATAAATAAATAAATAAATAAAACATAAAATGCGGACAAGCTGGCGACAATTTGGTTGTTTATAAGGAGTCTTTTAAAATCTCGCCTGACGGCTCGGAAGTTAAACTATAACACACCTTTAACCATTACCACTCTCTGGGCTAATTCAGAATTCAGAAGATGACAAAATTATCTTTTTCTAATCTTTCCCAATGGAGACAATTAACATGAAATGTCAAATCCTCTTTTCAGGGTAAAATAAACAAAATATTTAAAAATGTCGTCTGCTGAAGATTTTACCCAGCATGCAAAGAGTTAATTAGATGACGGACCATTTCGACTGTCTGCATGAGAGTTCAGGCATTCTGAATTTGTTAACCCTCAAAATGCTAATCGCAACTATAGCAGACGACACTTTGATTTTTTTTTTTCGGAAAAATAAAAGACGACATTTCGTATGAGACGATTCACATGACATGTCGCCTTATTTTTTTTCCGAAAATTAACAAAATCAGTTATAGAAATCAACTTAGCACTTTGGGTTAACATTAAAAGGTCAGCTCTGACATTTTACCTCGTCGCGTACCAGGTTATCCTCTTCTACAATACAATATTAAGAACATGTTATCATATGTTATCATATGTTATCCCCAAAACTGTCCAGCCTATACATGTACACTGCAAATACACGCGCTTCACAGATATATTTTTCCTGCGAAATGTTTAATTTATTTAAAAAAATAAATCAATGTTCATTTCTGTATGCCAGAAGATCAATGTTCCTTGCGATACACATATAGTGTTTAACAGTGCATTACCTGTATCCATGCCATTTGATACGCTATGAGCCGCGTCAAGAGAAAAAGTACCAAATCATCCCGCGCATGCGCAAAGTATCATACATTCTGTAGAATTCAGTAATTCGTTTAGCGGATAGTGAAGGCCCAGATCAGACTGCGCATCCATCTGATCTGAGCCTTCGCTGTCCGCATATGCCCCAAGACACGATTTCGCATGGCCCGGCCCTTATAATACGAGCCGCTCAGTACTTCAGGAAACGTACCATCGAACATGTGCGCCTAACGCGGACTCAAATCATCCTGCGCATCTGCGTAGTCTGATCAGTCTTCGTTATCTACTTAAAGAAACTTTGCCTTCTTGGTTATCTAAAATGCGCCCAGTGAAGATTCTGATAAGCCTATGCGAATGTGCAGGCTTATCTGAATCTTCGCTGGGCATACGTCATCCAAAGGTACATTTTCCGGCGCTGCGGCTCCTACGATCTGCTACGCGAGAAAAGGCCCTTATGCCATATGCGAACGGAGATGTCCAAGACAAATCTACGCATCCGCTTTATGTAATCGGACAACGAAGGCACTGATCAGATTGCGGATGCGTGGGCTGATCAGGGCTCACGCTGTCCGTGAAGGACATTAGAGCTCTTTTTTCGTGTTGGTCATCATAGGATTTTTAAATGGCCATTGATATTATCTGAAGTAGTTTTGCATAAAGCCCGTTATTGTATGTCAGATAGTGGAAAGTTCACATATTCCTCCTGGCAACTGAAGAATGGTGGAAATGAGGCGCAAGAAAAACTCAAATACTGGTATTGCATTTTAATATAACTGTGGACATCGAAGTTCTGTACCGTAATTAATCCAAATTTTGGGACTGACTGGCCTGAGTAAACAATCTAGACCCAGATCAGACGCCGCAACATGCGGCTTCTGATCAGGGTCTAAACTGTTTTCCATCCTTCTTACAAAGTTTCGACACAACAACAGGTAGTATACGAGCGTAAATAGGTTTGACGCTTAAGTTGTTTTCAGTTTTGAGAATGTGTTCATAGCTCTCAAAGATCATCCCATTACGAAAACATGCCTATTTATATATACTGAAAATTTTATTACCAAAAAAATAAATAAATAAATAAATAAATAAATAAATAAAAAATCAGACAAAAAAAATCATATATTTTTCATATTTCTGCCCAAAACATACATTATAGGTACTCGTATCAACAATCTATGCTTTTAAGCAGAAATAAGAAAAACAAAGTATACCCCTGTAGACCCCAGTTTTACTATATAAAAGTGGGTTTAAGGCATATATAGGCATTTTTTCGTGATGCTTTTAGCATCTATTTGTTTAAAAAATTACGAAAAGGTGTGCTTTGGGTATACGTGAACAAAGGCCCGATTTATTTTGCACATCCACGCAGGCTGATCAAGGTCTCCGCTCTCTATCAATAATTTCTACAGTATCTAGTGACTGTAAACGGGAGCTCGTTAAATTCGCTGTTGTCCGCAGATGCCACGACGAAACCTTTTTTGCGTGACGCGGGGTGGGATAAATACTATATAAGGAGTTTTATTGTATTTCGCCCGGGAGAAAGAATTTGATTAACGGACAACAATTTGGTCTCTATCACCTTTCAAATTAATACACTGACACGGTGAAGGTGATGTACAATAACCGCAATTGTAGTCTAATACCATGTTCCCCTCTGGAGATGAGTAAAATAAACCTAATACAAGTAATAACATGAGACGGAGCAATAAACCAATAGTGGTCTGTGAGTGTGCATGTCAAACATACGAATACGCAACAGATGTGTTACATATGCGTACAGCTGCACGCATACGTAACAGTTACATATGTGTATGAGTGCCACATGTCGAATTTGGCACATGTGCAAACAATACGAAATCTTCACATCTTATAAAAATAGCCATCAGAGGAGAAGGCAAATGCCCCGACCAAACCGCCATTTCTAAATTTAGTATATTTCAATCGACATCATGTATATATTGAACGAGAGCAAAGTAAAAAGAAGCAAAGATAGTATGAAATGTGACCAAAATAATAAGTGAAAACAAAAATAAATGTACTGTAAATGATTTTATTTTTGCGTGTTCTTTTATTTATTTATTTTTTTTATTTTTGTCAAATGTTTTTACGAGGCAGTTCTAACGAATACCCACAATCTATGTTTTGAGCAGAAATAAGAAAAATAAAGTATACCCCTGTAAATCTCAGTTTTACTATATAAAAGTGGGGTTTAATCGGGTCAAAATTATATAGGTTTGTTTTCGTGATGTCAAAAATGATTTTGCAACTAGAAGTTTCAGTTATAGGTTATTAACAAAGCAGACATTTTCTACTTTGAAAACCATGTATATCAAGTGGTTGGAATATCTTTGCATCTCGTACATACTTAATATATATCTAACACTGCTTGATATGCAGATAACAAAAACGTAACAGAAGTTTGTTTTTTTTTTATATAATAATACGTTACATATTACATTAAACATAAAAGTTTGCTCTATATAATATAGATGCCAAAACATCAGTTATATACGAGGGATGTTCGAAATGAATTGCTTATTTCTATCTGGAGACTTTAAATTTCAAGTTAGCCCAAAAGTACTCATTTCATGCCCTCGAAGTACTCCCCGTGGCTAGAAATGCAAAGTTTCAGCCGATGTATCCACTTCTTGAAGGCGTCACGGTACGCTGATTTGGGCACAGTAATAAGGTACTGAAGAATGGCAGATCCAAGTGCCTGTCGGGACTTGTATTTCCGCCCAGCAAGGAATGATTTCAATTTCGGAAACAAAAAGAAATCAGATGGGGCAAGGTCTGGGGAATACGGGGGGGGGTTGAGGCAAAACAGTTACTTTTTCTTTCTTCAAAAACGCCGTAACTATTGCGGAGGTATGAGTTGGGGCATTGTCATGTAGAAGACGGACATGTTTAAAACCAGTGGCAGGGCGTCGTTTCTGATAATACTTTTTCAGTTTCTTCAGTACTACGTCTTTGTAGTACTTTCCGGTGATGCTTTTGCCCTTTTTCACTGGCACTTTTATTGCGACTCCTTCACCAGAGAAGAAGATTGCATAAAACCTTCTTTGTACTCAAAGAACGTTTGGCAATTATTGGGCGTTTGCTGTGTTTAGTGGCCCAGATCTTATTGCTAACCTTTCTGACGGGCTCAAAATAATGGACCCAGGTTTCATGACCTGTGACGACATTGGCAAACTGCTTTTTGTCATATTTTGGAAACATTTGAAGCAGCTTTTTGGCCACTTTAACCCGTTGCCTCTTTTGCTCGTCAGTCAACAGATGTGGCACCCATCTAGCAGAAATCTTTCTGACTTTCAAATGCTTCTTCAAAATAAGGTGAACCGTTGAAAGTGATATGCCTACCTTTCGTGCAATATCACGAACTGTAAATCTGGCATCTCCTTCAATGATTTCCTTTATTTTGGAAACGATTTCTTAACGAGATGCAGATTTTGGCCTACCTGATTTCGGTGCATTTTTGATGGACTCTACACCAGACTCAAATTTCTTTTTCCACCGCCGAACTGTGTCATAAGACGCACAAGAAGGTCCAAAAGCAGTAGAAATTTCAATCATTAGCTTCTTCAAAGAACAACCAAGTTTTGAGCGAGCTTCGATGTAAGCCCGTATTTCATCTTTTTTTGTCGACGCTTCTATCAACCATTTTTACTGCAGTGGTCAATGACTGCGTGTATTCAAATGGAAAATTTTATGTCTTACACTTAGTCTAACATGTACATTTATACACCATTGTGTAGATATTGAATAACCCTATACAGGTATGTATTGGTTTTTATCGTGCCCCACGTGGATATCGAGCTAGAGGACAATAAGCAATTCATTTCGAACATCCCTCGTACGTAGGGCTATGTGTGAAATAAAAACATGCATACTTAGAAACAAATTTGCAACAGTAATCGTTCCCGAAATAGTGATCTGCATGTATTTCATGTCCTGAACAGGTGTTACATATGTATGTGGTTCGTACATATACGAACGCTTCACACTAATTTGTCCACATGGTACATATACGTACAGTTGTACGCAAATGTAACACATCAACCTTGTCATGTGTTACATATACGTAAGTTGTACGCATAAGTAACAATTTGTTACGTATGCATACAACTGTACGCATATGTAACAGGTTTGTTTCATATTCGTATGTGTGACATATGCATAGCTACAGATAAGAGGGGGTATCCACATAATATTTTTTCTTATTTCTCGACGAAAACATATGTTGTGGGTACTCATTAGAAGCGCCTCGGCGAGGCGCTTCTAATGAGTACCACAACATATGTTTTCGTCGAGAAATAAGAAAGATATCAGCATTTTTCGGATGAAAAAAAAAAAAACGCCTTATCTGTTGCTATGCATATGCACACAGGTGATCAGACAGGTGTACAATCACTTACCAATAGTGCAAGTCATTGTACCCCTTGTGCGTCACAGTGATCTTATGTTAAATCCAGCTCGACTGGGCTCAGGTTTAGCATATTCGTACTGTAACTCCGACAGTTACTGGAACAGCAAACGAATGGCAACAACCAACTCCACAACATAATTACAGTAAAAACTCAATGACTCGAACACCGGTGGCTCGTTTACCATGGCTAATTCGAAATCGTTTTTTTTTTTGAGTCCTTAGAGAAGCAAATATATAAGGATATTTTAGGGAAATTTTCTTATTTCATCATGAAATATATGTTTTGTGTACTCATTAGAATCGCCTCATCGAGGCGATTCTAATGTGTACACACAACATACTATTATTTTATAGAAGAGCAAAAAAACTTCCTTAAATTATCGCCATCTGCTTCCTAACCTGGTACCATGATTGAACCTCAGTGGCTCGAACTACCCATGTCTCGAACAAGTTTCCTGGTCCCAAAAATGTTCGAGCCACTGCGGTTCGACTGTATAACTTAACGACTAGCCAAGTGACCAGTTCCCGCTTCAGCGAACAACCACAAGGACATGGCATCAAACATCAAACTGAATGATGGAACAAAAATAACCAGGGCCAACAAAATAAAAGAAGGAATAACAAAGACAGAACTACCGCCTTAGAACATAGTGGGCACAGGAAGAAATCCGACGTCGTCCAAAGCGAGGAGTGAAAATATAAATCGTATCAGTCATTAGTGAAATGATACGATATCAATTCACTTGTGATTGATACCACTTTTATTTTCACCAGATATACACTGATTTCACCGTCAACAATAAAATAAATGACGTTTACACAACGTCGCATTTGCATCGACGTTAATAATGTGACAATGCATAAACGTCATGTGCTCGCTGGGAACATTCAGCGCCTGAACATGGGGTTTAAACCAATTTTACAGGATCCAAATCGTCATCCTAGGTTCGGACAATAATAGTAAGACCGAAAGAAACACAAACAGCAAAGTCGGCAGCGGTTGGTGAATGTGACCACCATTCTAGAATTTTAGTACAACAAAATATATCGTTACAGGAATCATTTTGAACTATTGAGAATTTTGAATGTGGTGTTCGACTTATCGAGCTTCAGGCGAAAAACAAATCATGGCTGTTGCCCAAATAGGAGACTGCAACTGCGCATACGCATTTGAAGATTTATCCCTAAAATACCAAAAGGCCCCTTTTCTCGTGTGCCGACGCATAACTGGCACTGTGCGTGTACCAGTGCCGCATGTTTTTCTTCAATTCAGTACATGATATATTAGAAAAATCAGAATTTAATATTAAGAAGCCAATGCAGAACTCGTGAAACCTGTTGTCCTAGATTTCTTTCCCAATCTTTTAAATTCTGCTGATACACTGAACTTTTTAAAGCACACTGGATCAGCCCTCTGTTAGTACAAAAAGGTAACCTTTGTTTCCTCACTCGATTGTATAACTGCAACTGCAAATTCATTAACTTTACCGAAATTACGATGGGACCATTATTTACCTTTGGAGGTAATTAACAGCCATTATTCCCTTTACTGACATTTATAGTTGGTTTCCAAAGTTCTAGGTAATGGTTATGCTTATACAGAAAATATTAGCACAAAATGGAGCATATTTTCCTGCTCTGTTCTTTGACACATGTCACCTTGGTGCCTGGAGAAATGGATATCTGTTGTATAATAGAGAGTCTGGTTTGAACAGCGATTTACAATCAAAGGAAATGAACAGAGGGTTGCATGATATTCCCCGATCTTTTTATATTGGACGCTGGGACGGAATAATTCCCAGCTCACTCGAATAGTATGCAGTCCCTTCCAATGTAACCGGATGTCCCCTCAGCGCATGACAAAATCTACAAAATGGAATGTGCGCTCAGCGAAGACTCTGATCAGACTGGGCGGATGCCCAGGCTGATCAGAGTCTTCGCTGAGCGCACATTCCATTTTGTAGATTTTGTCATGCGCTTGCTCATTTCTGTTATGATCGAGGAGATAAACGGCCGTGATCTTGTGCGTCATCGGCCCGCTATAGATTTATGTAGAATGCTTACTGGCTTCGGTGGCTCAGTTGGATGCGCCGTCCAACTGGAGACCAGGAGGTCGCGGGTTCAACCCCCACCGAGGTCGGCAACAGTCTTTCGTGGAGATTGATCATGAAATATTTTCTACGGTCATTCTCTCCCTTCCGCTGATTCAACAAGGGCAATTGTCAGTTTCTGGCGAAAGAATGTGCACAAAACTGGTTAACCGCTTAGAGGACTAAGCCTGCCCAGTAAACGTGTGGTTATGTAAACTGACCGCGCTCGACATGACCCAACTGGGTTGACTGGGCCGTAAAACCTCAACACAAACAAGAATGCTTACTGGGTATACTGTTTTTCATTTGATTTTAGGTAGACGACACCGGAGTACTCCAAAGCGTTAATTCCCTCGATTTAGGCATATGTTCTGTCGTAC